>CM039648.1:9687239-10172084 GCA_022405125.1 Anthidium xuezhongi
CATGTGTATTATTTTATGTCTTTGGTATTTGTTTAATATTGTTTCCAGGAAAATTTCAGTTGGATGTATGATGTGTGACGGTTTGGATGAGAACCCTGTTTTTATTTTTGGTTGAATGCACTGAGCCGCTGCTGTTGATTAAAAGGTTCGGTAACCTATCTAAGAGTGGGGTAAATTTATGTACCAGTGGTCTGTCTTTGTCCTCTGCCAGGTTGAAAGAGTTTTTATGATTGCCAGTGTATGTACGAACGGATTGGAGCCATTAGTTATTGCCTTCAGTATGTATTTGGATTCCAGAGAGCTGGTGCAGTCTTTTATGTTGCCGTATTCTATTTTGGATCTGATTAAAGCTTTGTACATGAATATCAGAAATTGTTGATTGCATTCCCACTATGTATTCTTCAAGAACTTAATAATATTTAAAAGTTTATTGTAGTGAATTTGGATTGCTTGTACATTTTTTTTAAATTTGAGTTATTTTAAAAATTTTTAAAACTTATTTTTAAATTTGAGTTTGTGATCAATGTTTATACCTAGATATTTGACTACCAGTCTGGATTTTATAATGTGGCTGCCAAGGGTTATGTCTGCTTGCACCAGTTTATGGAGTGATCTGCCGAAGGATAGCAGTTCTATCTTTTGCACTGTGAGCTGGAGGCCTATGTTCTTCAGATTGTTTTCCAATATGTTGACTGCGATTTGTAGGTTGGTTTTTACTTCATGGAGTTGTTTGTGTTGGAATATAACTGCTATGTCGTCCGCATAGAGTGTGATTATAACCCTGTCTAGTGTACTGTCAGCAATGCTGCTGATGTATAAGCTGAAGAGTAGCGGGCTAAGTACTTCTCCTTGTGGAATGCTCTTATGTGCTCTTAAGTTTTGGTACTGCTTCTCCAGATACTCACTTCCTTGGAAGGAGATGTTTTTCTCTGTCAACCACTCTGCAATGAAACTGTATGCGTTTCCAGAGATATGCAATTCCCTAAGTTTTTGAAGCTAGATATCTCTCTCTGAATGTTGTCGAATGCGCTGTCTATGACCTGGAACGCTGTCATGGTGTAACAGTTTGTGCCATGACTGATATCTGCCAGTGTAGTTAGAATACCTATGTTATCCATACAGGATCTTCCCCTTCTGAAACTTGCTTGCATGTGTGGAATCAAGTTGTTATGTTCGCGCCAGTATTGTAATCTGTTATTGATTAGCCTTTTCATGAGCTTGCAGGCACAGAATGCTAGAGTAATTGGCCTTAATCCCTTACCATTTTGTTTAAGGATGAAAAATATAGAGAATTTTTTCCATTCAATAATTGCTGTTCAATAATTGCTGCAACATTCTGTTTTCTGTTTTTTGTTTTGTCTGAACCAAGAATTGAGAAGGTTTTGCTTTGGTTTATGCATAGTGTCATGGTCCATAGTGTCGAATCAGTTTCTACGTTATTAACGAAGCGGAGTAGAGCTTTGTTGCGGAAACGCTTCATATTTTTTTGTAGGTCCCAATCCCAATCAGACTTTTTTTTCAATTCTTTTCGTATGTTAATATTTTTTTCTGTCCTGACTGCTCAGCAATAAATATTACTTATTTTAAGAATTTTTTAACTTAAATATACATAAAAAAATAATTTTGAAGCTGTTTTAAAATATTTGTTATGGTTTTTTATATTTTACAACTACAGTTTGGACTGAAAATATCTGAAAAAATTCCTTGGTATGCACTACCAATTGTGCAATGTACTAGAACTTTTTCATACCATTAAATAGAGAGAATGAGGCAAAAACAGGATTTTCAATTTTTTCCTATTACTACCTCCATCGTTGAGATAGAGCGTTGAAATTTGATGCAAGATGTTTTCTTTGAATATACTATCAAATAATGAATTGCAAGTTAAATTCAGTTCGTTTTTGACCAACTTATTCAGTTATACACTTTATGTCTAAAATTTGAATTCTTACCAATAGTCCATTTTATAATACATAATGTCTTATTAACATACCATATAATATTATTTATACTTATTTGAAGTTTAAAAAATTACATTATTTTCATTACAGAAAGTCTTTTTAACAGCATGAACCTTGGTGTAGTGAAAAATATTGCAAAATAGGGAAAAATATATACTTTTAATGAGTTTTTATACTTTTATTGAGAATTTTATAACTTCATGAAAGTTTAATATATACTACTTAATATCTTTTTGAAGTTTTTTTTATTCAAACTTCAAAGAATACCTTTTATAATAAAAGTAGAACAATTGGTATTTTGTTTTCATTTTAGACAATTATAAATGTATGTAATTATTTGATAGGGTATGTAATTATCATAAAATAGACTATGGACAAAAGCTCTTTTCAACATAAATTAATTTTATAAATCTTACAGTAATTGTAATTGTTACAAATATTTATTAAAGTTTCAATGACAATATGCAGAAAATTATGTGCTGATTTATTTTCATACAACCTGCTAAAAGTTGCTTAGTGTTTCCATTCAAAAAGGAAGAAAATCCCCTAAAAATAGAAAAATCCAATAACTCAGAAACTAATGGTTTTTTAACCGATATTTATAAAAATTCTTTTGCCTGTTTTTATGAGTAATACAAGCCTCTGAAGTCGAGCACCAATTTTTACAAACATCCTGTATAAACAAATTCAATACTTCAAGCTATATTATCATGAAAAATTTTATTTAAATCATAGTGTTATGCTTGGAACTTTCTCCTTGGAAGAATGGTACTTAATAACTTACACAACAAAACATAACTTGGTTTACAATAAAATTCTTTTATAGCTACTTATTTTCTCTTATTTTCTCTAAAATATTCTCTCTTATTCTCTCTTTAAATTAAGAGAGAAGTCTTTCTATTGTTTAATTAATTACTAAAGATATCGGAATTTATTTTAAACATTTTAAATGATTTAAAAAGCAAAATAATACAAGCATATATATTAATATCTTAAACACTGTTAAAAGAAACTACCAAAAATATAAGTTATCAAACTGATTTGGGTGTTTATACACATGGAAATCATATTAACACTTTGACTGCCATGTTGTGGCTACTAAAAATTTCATTTTGTAGTAATTTGGTTTTTGACAAATTTTCTATTCTATTTTCACAATATTTTATTACTTTTGTTATTCAGAATTTCTAGTATTTATGGAAATATTTTCAACCAAATAAATGAAAGGATTCTTAATAATATGGGCGACAGTTTATAAAAGGAAATTCAAGTGTCACCCGTATGTGGGTGACGTGACAGTCAGTGTTAAACATCTGTAATTTTATTGATAAGGAATATTTGTACATACAACATATAACTATAAAATGTTCAAAATATTTCATTTATTTCTGACATTGTATGATCTTGAAAATCATTGCTTAGTACATGGATGAATTCATCTTAATGCACATGTGCTTTATATGACACAAAAAAAAGAACACAGCATTTCATGTAAAACATTTCAAATCACCTTCAATTCTGAAAAAATATTGCAAATATACAAAATTAATACATTATATTTATTTATTTATACCATATATTTAAACTTATAACTGATACTAGAGTAAACATTTTGTATTATCCACTTAGCAAACTGAATTAACGAAGTAGTTCAAATATGCAAAGATTTTTAATAGTAAGAAAGGCATGCTTAAATGTATATAAAACAAACTTTATTAAGGAATACCAAATACTGTAAAAGCGAAATGTTATTTTATTTGTTTTGCTGTCAACTTCTTTTCTTATAATGTCTTATAGTGTCTGTGTTGAACTATTACTGTGAAATGTAAATTTTATATTACATAATTATATAATAATTAAATTAACTAATTCAATGTTTATAAAGAATTGTAAAAAACATTTGGATTTCAAGCATAAGATTATAGTTTTATGAATTATGTAGAAGAAAAATAAAAACATTTAACTTGACATAAGCTTACACATTATTTTATTAAAATAATAATGTACTATATGATCTTTATATAACAATTAACATACATGATAAAAATACTATATTATATCATAATAGAGTTTTAAAGTACAGTGTTATTGACAATCCACTTATCCAGTATATTACATGAGACATTGATTTTAAAAATGCTGTGATGCAAATGGTCGTTGTATTGAACCTGTAAATAAACGCTAATGCAAATATGAATTTTAGAATTAGTTAAATTGAAATATCTCCTAAAAGATTAGCTTTTCAACATACGTAGGTCAGTACTTTTTTATAAAGAATGTTTAGCTGCATCGCTTGATGCATAAAAAAGTACCTCGTTCTATTTAAAAAAACAAAGTTGACCTTTATATATCCTTGACGTGTCCACCTATGGAAAAACTAATAACACCAGTATATGCCCCACCCGATACCATTTAAGTTTCCTATGAAACATTTTTCGTTACATGCCATAATACTGAAGTTACCAAAATGTAAAAATCGGCTGAGACACCCTGTATATATTTTGTTCATAATTTTGTAATCACATTTTCTCCATTTAAGTGGGTCTCTAATTATTATATCGATTCTGAATAAAAGAACTACAAGGTTATTTAATTTAATACTATTAAAATGAAACCATCATAATATAATATAATTTACATAATTAATTGCAATGACATATGATAAGTACATAAATATTCTACTTCTGCGTTATACTTTAAGAATTTAATTATTTCAATGAAAAATACCAAAATAATGATTAAAACAAAGACTCAATAAAAATATTTCATTTTAAACATTAAAATCTATGAATACCGATAATACTCATTTAAAACATCCTCAATTAATAATAAACTCAACTTTTTAATGAACTATTAATCAGATATCCTTAGACTTTGAAACTTCGTACAATTTATTTTCAAATAAATGTAAATTGCAGGATGCATATGTATGAAAAAAAAATAAATTATTCAGAATTCATAAAAAATCAAAAATATTCAAATTGGGGTAATATTTTCGATCACCAAGGAAAAGAAAATAAGTCATAAAAATGTATATAAAAGATTAAAAATCGTACCTACATTTTCAACAGTACGTAGTTTACCTATCAGTAAATTGATTTAGAATGAATAAAAAAAATGATTTTTTAATGTAATTTCAAACTTTGTAATATGATCATAGATAAAGGTTAAAGTACACTTTTTCTTGGGGGGACCAAAAAATGTGCACTTTTTTTCATTAAATAGATTTTTGCTTTTAGAATTCAAAAACGTAAACCTTAATTCTAGGAATGCAATAATTAAAAAGTTTGAGTATGTAAGATTGAGCACTTTTAGCGTATTTGTCGTATTACCGCGACACCATATTGGCTGCTACGAGTAAGTTAGTGAGCATCCTGATTGAACTGTTCTGATTAAAGGACATGACAAATTACCGAAAACGTTCATCCTCTAATGCGATTTATTGAATTCGTTCAAGAGCACATTTCACAAACACTTTTGAAAGTACAAAATATATGGATAAAGTAAAAACATTTAACCTATCCCGCTTAAAAAGTTCACTACGTGAATCTGTTTTACCGACAAAGTATAGACTGGAAGACAATATGGTGTCAAAGTTGCCTCTCAATTACGTTAAAAACGTATGATTTTAGAATGTACATAACTTTTGAATTCGAGCATTCTTAGACTTAAAAGTTATATATTTAAATTTTCTTTCATAAATACTATCAAAATATTTATCCAAAAGTCAATAAGTTTTGGTCTGTTAAAGATAATTTTAACCGAAAAATGTTACGGGCATATGAATACCAATATTTTATTACAGACGAAATATGTATATGCACGTACTAATCATGTTGTAGCGTTCATTCATGTTAGACGATCTAAAATACCGACATTACCCAGAATTTTACTTCTGCCAACTTTTTATTGTATATTTTCCATTTCAAAACGGTGGTTTCAGGAACTACCTACATCAGACAAAGCAATCAAAATTGATCCAGTACGAAATGTGGAATATTGTTATTATGCCATCAATATACTCTTAGATTTCGAAATGCTAATACGGGTAATTAAATGAATTCTAACTCATATTCGGAATTGATATTATTTAAAATTAAATTTCGATGTACATCTTTTTCATTATGTAAGTAATATTTTTTTAAGCTTAATTTCAACCACTAAGGCCGCTTTAGAATCCTATGAAATGTGTAGCAAAGAAAGAAGAATCATTATATTATCGATCTAGTCTGTACCTCGTCTGTAAATTTGCTAATTACTAACATACATGATCGTGTTGCTTTGTTACTCACAGAACATTAAGCACTGTTTTACCAACAGTTAAAAGAACTTATCATGGTAAAATAATGAAAATGAAAAATTTGTTATAAAATACGTCATATTTAATGTATTTAAATATATATGTATGTAATATTATTAAAATATCATATACATAATGACTATAATTAATAAATATAACTGATTAATACGTATATACAAATATATCGAATATGTATGAAAAATCAAATAAATAAATATTAACTACCGATACAACCGAATAAAATGTTTGATGTTTTACAATAGAATGTTTTACAATAGAACTTAATTATAAATAAGATTGTTAAAAAAATATAAAAAAAAGAACTGTTTAATCAACAATCAAGTTAATATTATAAAAGATTAGTCAAAACTATACTTAATTAATAGTTTAAGAAGATGTTAATCAAGGTAAATTATACATATTACGTATTTAATATTATACATTTAAATTTGAAATACATAATTTAATTGATGCACTGGCATACATATAATGTAATTTTAAAATGGAAAGTATTTTATTAAAGTATTATAAATTCCAATAGCTTAACAAATTTGAAAGAATAAAATAAAAAAATTGGATTTCTATAAAATGTATTATTTTCTACGTCGTAATTTGTAGTGTAACTTTAAAGCGATTAAGTTGTATTTTTGTTCCATTATTATCAGGATACTTAAATTTATTTGCTTGAAAGAAATAATGAGACAAAACAGTTATACATAAACTAACAAATTTCAACAAGCTGTTGCAAGCGCGCGACAAAAGAGAAACCAGGGGGATTGAGAACACCCTAACAGAATTGAATAAATCTAGCAACAACCACTAGAGGCAATAGTATCGCTATACAAGCAAGAATTTCGAGCCAATGGCAGCTGTTGGTAACGATGGCGGGATAAAACGGAGAAGCTGATTGGTTAGACAATCACCAAGGGAACTGTGGTGGGACAACGAATAAACAGATTTCAAAGTTTCGAAGTGGTCGCAGCGCATGAACATGCAGAGGCAGATTTGATGTCCGCGTGCGTATGTTTCCCGCGAATGTTGCTTCGAATGTTTGCGTTACGGAGATTAATGATTTTAGTTCGTACGGTTTTGTTTGTCGCGTAGTTTTCAACATTTGACACGCAATGTCAGTTCGAAATAGCAAGCATAGTTCCCATGACAGTGTCGATAGTGGTTATTTGACTCTTACTCCTCACTCTGGTACTTGCACACCAGTAATTTCGGTATATAAATCTAGAGTATCATGTATTTCGTCGAAAAGGCATCCAAGAGCCCGACTAGATCCACTTCAGTCGGAACGGGCTCAAAGACATCGATCAAAATTGAATCATCTGTTAAACACATCGGAATTCGACTATCCTGCTTTTGACAATACCGAGAGGGAAAGTTTGATTCAGGAAACATCCAGTTTTAATGATAATCGTCGAAGTTTAAGTATCGAACACTCGAGTTCAGAATTAACAAATCGAAGTACGGAGTGCCATGAATTCGACGAGGAATTCCAGCGTAGAACACGTCGGAATTATAAGACGACAGTTCCCATAACACCAGCCTCGACGAGATTGCAACTTCTTTCGCCACCCCCGTCACCGGCACTACCTTCTCCATTCATAGCCTCCGAACCCATTGAGGAAGATGTGGAAATGAAGCTAGTCAATGTGCCTCAAAGCACACCCCAGGTAACCACTTCGCCTAGACGAAAAACATCACCAACTCCGCGTATTATTATCTCACCAACCTGTAGAAAAACTAGTCCTACGATTAGTTCAGCAGACAATCAGAAATTAAGCAAACTCTCTATTAAGGATCTTTCTGCCATTGCTGAAATTAAGCCAAAGAGGTTGGACTTCAGTCATCGTGCCATATCTGTTGCATTATATTGTACGAGAGCTACACCAGATTATACCGGTAGAGAAACAGTGGACATATTGGCACTTCTTGGAGAGAAAAGTAATCATTGGAGGATAGTTTCGAAGATATTATCCTTTCTTGGACCGCAGGATCTTTGCTCAATCAGTATGGTGTCTAAGACGTGGAGGAGGATTTGTATTAATGATTCTAGGGCTAATACTAAAAGACTGACCCATATAATACTCAGACAAAATGTTAAAGAGAATTTGAAGTTAATAAAAAAATCGAAGATGGAAGGAAACATACAAACCAGTCCTAAAAGCAGATACGCGAGGAAAGGATATTTATTAGAAGTACAGAATCTTCTTCAAACGCAGGGAAACCAACAACCACCCAATAGTCCGCCAGTTTCTCCCAGCAAAGTGAAATTTCACTCTTTTGTCAAGGTATGTAGACTCTTTAATTTGCATGAACTATCTTATAATGAACTTAAAGTTCACAAAATAAATATGCTAAATACTTTTAAATCACAAAGCGATACAAGATTCTACTCTATAATTCTTTATTTATAAAAATGCTATATAAAAATTTTTAATCATTGTATAAATAAATTACATTCAGTATCAAAATATGCAGAAAAAATTATTTTCTCTGATATATATATATATATATATATATATATATATTTATTTGTTTGTTTATTGTGTACAATGATTAAGTTGTAGTATTGTTTGATTCATTAGTATGTATAAAACGAAAACATAACATAATTGACAATTATTACATTGATTTTCTTATTTACTATGAAAACCTAAGGAAAAACATGATATAATTATGGCTCACATTTAACAAGTACACAAAGTTTCTCTGAGGAAATTGTATACGATCTCATCGTCAGTAAAAAGAGCAATATACGTTGTGCGCCGCTGGAATCGTGCTTTACAGGATTATTGTTTAACATCTCAAGATATATTCAAATTTTTAGCCAAATTTTTATGTTCAACGTTAGCCGAAAATGAAAAAAGATGTACGAAACAATCGATAAGTGTAAAAAATTAACATTTTTTTTTTCTTTTTTTACTACCAAATAGAATTTATAATTTTAACCCGCTAAGGTCCGCCATTTTTTATTATCCGAAACAGAACCAAGTTTTCTTTTTGTTTTATTATTATTATTGATGATAATAAAACTTCAAAAATGTACATTTAAATTTTGTTAGTAGGATACACAGGGTTTTTTAAGTTGTGTATTTTTGTATTTTTGTATTTTAAAGAAATTTTTTCTTTAAACAACAGCCATTTTCCTATATCTTAAAATTATCTAACAATCATACGCTGCGTTAAAGAAAATTCATTCCTATTTCAGTTAATGTAAACGCTTTTTTTCACATTCTAATTGCTTTTGGTGCTGATTGTCAGCTAATAAAATTTCGCTAGGCACGACAATAATTG
Source organism: Anthidium xuezhongi (assembly GCA_022405125.1). NCBI lineage: Eukaryota > Metazoa > Arthropoda > Insecta > Hymenoptera > Megachilidae > Anthidium > Anthidium xuezhongi. The sequence goes on from CM039648.1 coordinate 9,696,804, forward strand.
ATATTGTGTAACTTCGCCATTTGATAATTTTACTAAATGAAGAATGTATAAAAGTAAAACTAAAATACTACCCAACATTTCGCAAAAGATTCCACTATTTTTCTTAATAATTAGTAGAAAATAAAAATGTTCAATTTACCAATGTTTTTTTTAAACGTACATGGTAAAGTATCTTCTTAACTCGCTTCATATATTTACCAAAACTTGATGTGAAGAATGGTTCTGTGCGTTTGGTCAACTACAGATGGTCCTCGGCGGATTGAATAATACCTGGATAACTCATTCTTAACGACAAAACATAGCTAGTTGCATTATAATTTTTATTTCGGTTTATATTTTTCAACGTAATAACAGAATACTGTAAAACAAAAATGTGATTTTGCCTTAATTGAATAATAATGATACACGCTGTGCTACATGTGCGATTAATGAAAAGACAGTGAGACAGAAATATTAAATAGAAAATATCGTGAGGCGTATCTAAATCTGTAATTAGTATGCCTCTCTTTTTTCATTATTATTATTACTATTATTGTTGTTGTTGTTCGTCTTCTTTTTCTTCTTCTTCTTCTTCTTATTATTATTATTATTATTACTACTGCCACTACTACTACTACTACTACTACTACTACTACTACTACTACTATTACTACTACTACTATTAAGTTGTGCCGCCGATACTCGGTTTTTACGAGCAGATATTCGAAGAATAATTACACGGTAGTAATGGCCAGTGACCTGGTAGCCTAGGATTTCTTTCAACAGCCTACTGCTTCTGTGTGCCCCATTGGCGTAATTTGCACACAAACGAACAAGCGAACTCGAATTAAACAACATAATTGTTTCGTTTGTGAAATCGTGTGTTTGACGTTGATTTATCGTGATTCCTTCTTTGAAATGCCGCTGCTCATCGACCACGGTGGATATTAATGGTGAAAAATCGCGTTAGTGACGTTTAATGAATTTTCGTTATAGCAAATTCTGTGCTCTAACAGTTATTGAAGCGCATCGAATTTAACTAACTTGCAACAAGTTATATACGCGGTTGGTAAAGTTTTTATTATTGTTATTATTAGTATTATTACAATATTATAAACAAATATTTGATGTCATGAGAAGATATTATTATAGGTTGGAGGTAGGGACTGTGGGTTTCCTTGTTGCGCGTTAATGTAAAAAAAAAAATGTTTTGTTCGCCTAGCAAAATATATTGTACGAAATTAATCAATTTTTCGAAATTGTATTTGTATTAATATTTCATCGCGTATTATCTTATGCAACATATATTATGTTTTGTTTCTCCATTTATATAGACTATTAAATGAACAAAGTATGAAAAGTACATTATTTTTAAAGTAAACGTATAAATACACACGCTACATTCACATTAATTGTGTACACGTAAACGGGGGAAATAAACATGACGAAAATTCTGTAGGCGGGGTAAAACGTAAGAAACATTTATTTTACAATAGAAATAACTTTTCCATTATTTATTCATTATTATTAATATTTTCTATTATTCTATTTAAATAATATTTGGAAGGAAACATAAAGAGAAACATACATTAGTTATATTTTCCCTAAAAATCATCTCCATTCCTGTTCCCTCAGAAAGGACAATCGAGTGGAGAGGATTAATTTCATACGTACATATTCAAACAGAATTTCGAACTATATTTTTATTATTTGTTGCCTTAATTCGTTCTGATGACGATGTATTCGAGTTTTCAATTGTTACGCAACAAAATCCTACGTGTGCTCTATTGGGTTTATATGTATTGGGAGATTGAAGGATTGGAGGACTACTTGATCGAATTAACATTTTCTTTCGTTAAAAACTTCTTTACTAACTTTGAAGCATAATTTTCAATTCGTTAACAATCCACAGACAAATTTTTTCTTACAAACAGGAGTATTGTATAACTTAGCAATATACAGTAGGTATTGATATTTCCCCTTTTAATTTTTAATTAAAATACAAAAGCCTGATTATTATTTGAAGAACAAGACAGTTTTCTAAAATAATCATTATGGGGGTGGATGGTACTGACTAACAATAAAGGATACTAAGTAATGATACGTTTTAAAGGTATTAATAGTTACGTTTAATAATAATCTAAATTAATTAACAAATTAATGAAAAATTGTTTAATTATCATTCCATGTGATAAAAAAATGTTTTTGCGTATAAGTATTTTATAGGATTTTTAAACAGTTTTTTCAGCAACAAAGCCACGTATAAAAAAATATTATCCTACACCTTTCGTTTATTTGTTTATTTAAAAATATACCCTTTCTGGTTGAATACTGGAATATCTTGTATAGAAGCGAAATAATTGGACGAATTAGGCAATGTCTACATGTTTGAGTGTCCGCAGATTCGAAGTCGTATCGCAACACTCATCCGGAGAGATAGATGTTTCGAAATTTGTTAGTAATCGATTTGCTTACTTTTTGGATGCATCAGGGACTAGAATGAGAAGCATTGGGTGTAAACGAAATAGGAAACTTCGACATCGTTTCACGATGTGTTACACAAACCTACTTAGCGTTTTAAAGTTGGTGAAACTTTCGAATTCTCGAGTTCAAAATCATCCCTTGTCATATATCACTGTTAAAATTCGTATATCAGTGTATCGTAACATACTGCTTCTGGGATACAGAATAAAATGTTGAAAATTTAAAAAAGCCCTGAAAGTTAAACAGAGAAAGAAAGGTTAACATGTTACGGGATTAATGTGATGAAATTTCTTTCATCCTTGGGAAAAATTGCATCGATCCTTCATGACAGTTAACTGATAAGTAAAATTTGCTTAGATACATATTTAGCGAGAAGTAGTTTTAAATGACATATAAACAGATTTTGAAAAATACAAGAAGAAGAACACATTGCTTCAGAGTGTATTAAATTTCACCACGTTAAACCTAGGTTAATCTTAACAGATTAATATGTTAATGTAAATATAGTCTGATATAGTTTTATTTTTGGAATATTTGGAATATTTTGTCGAATAAAAGGATACAAACAGTATATTACGCATTTGGTTACAGATAAGATCGACATTATCCATTCCCATTGACCCATTGAATTTTTCGTATATTCTTTTATTTTCGTAAAGTATTTATTTAGTATAGTATTATTAGTAGCATTTAGTTTAGCATTTTCTTTTATTTTCATGAATTTATATTTATAATACCGTTCCTATTGAGGATGCAGCTCTCAGTCATTTTTTTTTCGATTAATATTTAACTCCTGTTAAGCGAAACTTTGGCCATCACTTGGTTTGGATATACATATAACCCTATGCCTACATTTCTTTGTGCCATAAGATACATATCATTACTTATAACTAATTAAATTTTTACAACAAGACATCTTTATTATTATCATTATTACTACAATATTTGAAAGAGTTTAAAAATGTATTATGTATTCATAATACGTCAAAATTGAAAAAAAAAAAAAAAAAGATCCTGTAACGAAAGGTTAAGAAATGGTAGGACATACGTGAGTATTAATGTAACTGTGGTTATACACACTCGATCTTGATGATATTACCGTGTTGCGTTGCAACAAGCCGGTACGAAACGAACTGTTCGTAATTCAAGTACTATCAAGTACCTGCTATTTGCACCTTGAGCTGACGTTCGTGTGAATTTCTTCTCGTATTAAGTTGCGATAGCGGTAGATTAGAAAGGGTATGTGATAAGTTTGTTATCGTAACGTGCGTAACAAAAGCTCTTTCATGGCTTGCAACGCGCTGCTCTGAAGCCTTTGTTGCGTGCATCGCAATCACAAAGTACCTTTATCAAAGGAATTAGCATTGCACTTACTTTACTGATAGCTTTACGCAAATTAATTTGTTGCAATCTTACTGAACGTATCGCGACTGGAGTTTATTGTTTTGTATAAAATTGTTGCAGTTTCAACCATTTCAAACATGTTAGTTTAATTGATATACGAGATATAGTAATCTGATCAATTAATATTAGTACAGTAAGCATAAATTAGAAACATTTCTCAAGTGCAATTAATTCCTGCTTAAATGCAGCAAATCACTTTACCAGGTTTTGCATAATATATCAGAAAAATTTATAGCCGCACACAACTATCACGAGTATGTTGAAATACGTATGATATGTAAAATATTGAATATTTTAATAAGATAATGTTTGTTTAAAACGAAAATTAGGCAGTATACGTTACTTTGCGACTATCTCCGGTTGATTTTTCGTTTTGGTCCGTTCAATAAAATTAGGTCTTATGAAAAAAAGAGAAAAGACTGTAGTGAAATAATGAAATTTGGGAACATCGACAAATAACTCTAAAGAAGTATGCAAACGTGATAGTTTGTAAGTAAGAAGTATTTAATTACCTGTATACAATGTGTTGGTATTAGTGTGTATTTGTACGGACTTAAGAAGCTATTTACTTGAGCTATTCTCAATGTTGCTTAGCGTTTGTCTTAGCACGTTATTGAATATTGATATATATATATTTACGACAACTATTATTTGAATAGCATAGATAAAACATATAATTCCAAATCTGTATAATCGACCATAAAATCTAAATTATCACGTTATATCGATGATTCTAAGAAAGCCTGATCGATTTTACATATATACGTATGTATCTATGTTTTTATGTAATCGACAAGAGAAGTTCGCGCTACCGCGGCTTTTCTAAGCAATCTTGATCTCGATCCTGCCGTGAACCCGGTATGTACATAAATATAATTCACGCTTTCTCTCTCTCTCTCTCTCTCCCTCCCTCCCGAGGGTAGTGCGTGTTAACATTTTCGTGCAAATACACACGGGGGCGTCGTTTAACATTCCCCCTAATAAAGTGAGCCAAACGGTCGATGTATCACAAGGGGAAAAAGAGAATCTCTTTTCCTTCTGCATCAGAGACGCAACGAATCTCTTCGCCTTTGGAGGACAAGCCGCCGTTAGCCTTCGGGCAAAAACCGGCTGCAGAGAACAATGTGAATATATTACAGTATTCGATGCTAAAACAAAGACCCCGAACGCGCAACCCTTTTCTTTCTCTTTTACGATGCTTACATCGGGATGCGACATGCCAAACCACCCGTGGTTAACCGACTTTGTTCCACGAAAATCTTTCGATAAAATTTCTTCACCCCCCACCCCCCCCTTTTTTTCCCGCCAAAAAATTCCTCGCTGAACCTATTAGAAGTCTTATCGTATAAAGCAAACATTTTATTTACTATATTTATTATCTATAATTGCGAATGTTCAATTCGAGTAATTCTAGTTAGGTTAAAGCACTACTCGTTTAAAGAAATAATTGCAACGAAATTTATATCACTTTATTTATTTATCGAGATGCGGGGGTGGCTTTGATGAGTTTTTTTACAATATTTTATAACGAGTAACATTGGACTCTGCATTTAGAAAGAGTATTGTATGCAGGACATATTGTAAAGAATTTACTTGTCGATTCATTCTTCATCGTTCTCAATTAATTTTCGATTAAGAGATTTAAAGATACTTTCTTGTCTCGATAAAAAAACTCCATTGATGCCATTCTATTTTTCTTTCTAAAAGTGGATCACTCTGCACATATGTAAGTACATAATGTGATAATCAACGGGTTAACGATGAAGCTTTCCTGATAAAACAATTGTTCTTTCATAAAATAAATGTTCCGAGTGTTTTCAAATCATAATCAAGTTTTTCATGTTGCCACATTGTACGCTTATTATTTACAAATTTACTTCAACGAGTTTAATTGTTTTACGTGTTATACAAATTATTTAAAATATAACACTAAATTAACGAATAAAAAGTAAATGTTATAGAACTGTTATGTAGAATATCTCGTTTCATTTCAAAGCTTAATATATTTTACTCAGCTATTATATGAACATGATAGGAAAATTTAACTTTTATATTTACATTGGAAGTAAGTTACACTAAAGTAATAAAATTCAAAATTTCTATTACAAACATCAGGTCTTGTCACCTTCTTATATTAAATAATTTGCGAGTGATAAAATCATAAGAAATAATAAAGTTCGAATACTAAATCGTATACAAAAGATCTTTTTGTTTTAACATTCATATACAGTTTTTTTTTTTTCAATCACTTACGTTTCTTTCGACCTGTGACAACCTTCCAGGATACCATAGAAATTTCGTTCGTGGTGAGAAATCAAGACATCAATTCCTTTGTAAACGAGAAGGGCCCAAATAATGTTTTTTCTTTTCTTTACATAGGGATTCGTTACTTGGTGGCTGGTACACGAGGACGTGTCGTGAGAGTTTTGCCCCGTGTAAGCTTATATCTTGAAATATTACTTGCAACCACCCTTCTTTTGGTTTCGAGCAAACAAAAACTTGGTTGTTAATTTCCCTGTAGATCGGCTAGACTTCGCACCATAAAATTTCTAACTAAATAATCACCAGCCAGTTAGTTTGTTGTGGTTCGTAAGTAGTGCGGCAAATCGAAATAATGATTTTCTTCGAATTGTGCGACGATGAAGGACTATTCTGAGGAAACGGAGGAAGGAAGGAAGGAAGGAAGGAAGGAAATTGTTCCGTAATTAGTAACGGCTAGCCGAGGACCGTTGAGCGGCGGTATAAGCTAACAGTTGTGACGCGGGTAATTTCCTGTCCTGAGGAATCTCTTCCTTCCTTTCTTCAACTGGTAACACGATTTGATGATCTGTTCCCTCCGGTCTCCCCTTTAGCCTTTTCCTTCGATTCTTTAACCGATATACACACCATTGCAAAAATAATAACTTCCTATCCAGCTACTTATGAAACCTTAATACATACCTCTTTTAATGTTAGAAATTGTTCTATGTGTCTTGTTAGAAATTTCGATAAATATGTAAAGATTGAAAAAAATCGGTTAAAATAAATGTTAAAAATAATATCATTTGTTTAAATAGATGGTAATACTTTTAATATATTCGGAGCAAAAATCCTTTGAGAGCCCTGCTTCGTAAAGGATGTCGATCGGTTAAATTGAAATTCGAGCAGTTGAAAACTCCAAAAACTGAGCTTCAAATTAAGCAGATTGATGTAACATGATACGAACATTTAAGTTGAAATTACTACACGATAATGTAAAAACAAAGAAAGATTGCGGGAATCTAGTGAGACCGTTGGTTATTTTTCAGAAGTTTTCTTGCGTGTTTTTCTTGCATGTGCAACGGTGCTGCTGCATTATCGTGTACACGCATATTGACCCAGTGGTGCGAAGCACCTGGCCAGGTGCATGCTTCGTTTCTCGTTGCTTCATGAAGCGTAAAATGCTCTGGTAACGGTTGGCAGTAAGAGATCTTTTCACGTGGGAAAGAGAGCAAAATGAAAACCGTGAATGAGCTTAGTACAGTTTGCACAAAGAATACTTTTTCTTCGATCATCAAATCTTCGTGCTTTTCGATAATTAACAGACAATTTTCGAAGAATCGTTTCTCTATGAATTCGATTAATCAAATGTTTGTATAATAACTGATATTCCGTTCAAATGTGTATGTATACATAAAGTATTGTTTCAGTTTAAATTAATATTAATTTTGTAATCTTATTATTATAAAACGTGCCTCGCTGTGATTGCTTTCATTATTTTATTATTTTATTATTTTATTAATTAATCAAATTAAAGAGAAATGCATTGAAAGGTTTCGACATTTTATGAGTTCTTTTCAGTATTTATTTAAACAATGTTTAAACGATGATTTGGATTACTTTCGACTATCTTTATTGAAAGAAACGAATAAAGCCAGTATCAGTGAGCACGGAAAAGATTTCGTATTTTCCATTGATATCCATGTCGTTATATGTAATTTTGAAAAAAAAAAGTAAATGAACTTGTAAAATTGAAATTTGAAAAAACTATTGGATACTCATAATAGATTAACGAGGTTCTATAAATTACTGTAAATTATAGTGGATAAAGTTCGCATAAAGCATATATAGTCCGTAAAAAAAGATTTGCGCGTCTCCTTAACTGCAAGTAACAAAATGATACAAAGAAATAATTATGAATTCATGAAATTCAAGAAGGATGTACATTTGTACGCGAGACGTAAACACCATTCGACAAGCGTGGTCGTTCCTGCAACTCAATGAAACTTCTATCGTTTACAAAAAGGATAAGCAACGTTAAACGGTTAGAAGGATTTCGCGGAATCCACAGGGTATTCCTTGAGGACGTGTATCGAGGGAAGTTTACACTGTGCGTACATACAGTGAGTCATAGAAGTATTCGTACACCTTTTAAAACGTTGGATCAAGCGACTTGACTTTGGTAGTTTTGAAACAATTGTAGTTGCCCAAATAGTGAAACTCACTTTTTCAAACTGTTGGTTGGTTGTTTGTTTGAGCCTGTATTGAAAATCTAAAAAATACGTTTTGTGTATCTCAAAACATTTTATAAAACATTTGATAAAAAATGTATTTAACGCTCCACGCGAAGGGGTGTATGGCGATCAGTTTTTTCGGTTCCTTTGCATTTCAAACTTCAAAATTTACGTTACAACTTTCATATGAAAATAAAGTTGAAACGTTTGATAAAGTATCAGCAAAAATTGAAGGTTTAGCTATATCGCTCGATATTCATTAAAAAATCGTAAGGTTAAAGTTCCAAGTCTGTAATTCTTCTGTTCGCATCAGTTAGGTTTAGGGTTGGAATTAAATTAAGGATCAACTGAAATTAACCTAACAGAGGTGTAATTTTCAAGCTTTGGCCGAATATAAATATTTACAAGATGGTTTCGGAATCGTCATGGGTTTTGTATGAAAGTAGAAAGTCACTGACGACGCCCAGCGCCGATCGTGCACGTGGTACGGATGATTTGCAAAAAAACTGCAATTTCGCATGGACGAAACGAAAAGTTTATTACAGGTTAGATAGGATGTCCGACATTTGAAATGAACGAATTTCACGCAGATAATTGCGAAAATCTTTGCTAATCGTGCTTCTCGCACGATCTCGTAAACGATTCTATTGTGAACCACAATAATTAATAATAATAATAAAAAGAAGAAGAAGTGACAAGGCTTATTATTTGGTATTTTAAAGAGTCTCCTCTGGAGTTTACCTTTTTTAATTGCTAGGGTTAGGGTCAAGCAGCGAAATTTGAAAATCATTGTCACCGGAGATGAGTCCTCTAAACATCGTATTTGCCGAAAAAATATATGCATACATATTGTCATATACGAGTAACTAAATCAGAGCGATAGGTACATATTTTAAATAGGAAAATTTTGTCAGATCAGAAACAATTTTATGTTAATAACTCAAAACAAACAACAAAATATTTCACCCTATGGGTTTGAAATGTGTCGTTTAATTGATATATTTTGAAATATTAAACAATCATTCGAAACAATAATCGAAAACATTTTGGAATTAATTGTATTCGTCGATATGTATTGCTCGATAACATCTTGGTGAGAGTGTAGCAATTGGTATCGTCAGTCCTGCTTACTTTGCTACTATAATTTTTCTATTTACGATCCTGGTAATAAATTTATTAAAACAATTATGTTATCGTTTAGGTATTGTTGACTGTGCATTTGTGACAGAAATTTCATTGAAAAAATTCCAAATTCTTTAGATATCAGACAGTTTTGTTGTATTGATTTCTTAAAACGAATTTTTTTGAACTGAGGAAATGTGGTGAAAAGCTAAATAAAGAGTAGAACAACAGATTTCTTGGATTTCTCTTAGAATAAGTGTTACTACGATTACACAATTACACTTTTGGTAACAAAAGTGACAGATAGTTGTAAAATATATTATATGTAGATACATATTTTAACATAGTACGTATAACAAATTGATCGTGTAATATCATAAGGAATGTCTGTAGGTATGTGATCGATCGTAAATCGATTTTGCTAAAACATCCAATTAGGGGTTAATGGATAAAAGCGTGGGCCGAATAAATCGTGGTCGTGACGATAGAATCGAAAGATCGATCGGTATCGCGGCATTGTGATCTTAGCCTCTCTGTTCTTTGTATTGGATTTCTCGTTTGTTGTCTCGCGTGGCGCTTCACAGCAGAAGTAGAATCGAAGAGAAAACGTTAAGGGCTGTTCCAGGGTTGTGTGCGTAGGCGCCGGACTCAACAGACGGGGCTGTTGCGTTGTCAGGCTGCTGGTATGCGTGTAACGAGCGGCAGCAGCGGTCGGCTCTGCTCCCACGATTCTTGGACCCAGAGACGTGCAAAAAGATCAGGAATGTCTCGATACCTCGATAAACGCATTAAATCGTATGGGGAGCTATCGATTACTCTCTTGTTTTCAACCTACCCATTTGCTCATTTTCAACGCGTGGATTTCCATTCATGGAATCGCCTGTGTAAAAAAAATCGTTTTTCACCATTTTTCTGAACATTATATAAGCTGATAATTCGCAGGTCTCCTTTGCGTAATTAGTAGAATACGAGAGATCACGAATAGATCATATTTTTTTTATAAATACAGGTACTTAACAGGTTCGGATAACAGGGTTGGTTACATGAAACAAAAGAATTGGTACAAAAAGGACGGTTCATTTTAACAGCTGAACAATAGTACTATTATATACATCTTAATGTTAAAAGTGATCATTTGTTGATATGTTAAAATACTGCGTTGAAATAGATTAATAAAAGCTGTTATTTTAGTTTGTTAAAACGATAAATAAATAAATGTTGAATATCTGAACTACGTAGTGAGAATGCCGCGTTATATCAAAATTATACGTACTGTTTTCTACGTTTTTCTCAAATCCTGTCTCATGTTTGTATACCCATCGATCACCTTCGTCGGCGTATCTTCCGATTTTAATAAAACTGTCATTGTTCTAGTATCTATGAAACGATGGTGGGTTTATGTTATCGTTTTCCTGACTTCAGTGTTCAGTTAACAAATTATAACATATTCAAGATTGCAAGAAACCGTGTGTTTAGCCAAACATGAATATGTACATACATACACGTAAATCGATTATTATCTCAGGAAGATTACATTTATGGACGTAACTTTTTTTTATTTGCATTGTAAAAGAATGAACCTTTCTAAATATATTTTTAGGTTCTTCGTACACGTGCAAGTTCCGTGGATCACCCTGTATATAGAAGTTATGTTCGTTAGTTTAATAGTTTTCGAGATAATCATTCATTTATGTATGTAGTCATGTTTGGCTAAAAATCCGCTTTTTTGCAGTTTTCAACGTGTAACAATTCATTAATAACATTAAATCCAACAAAATGATCACATCATAAACTCACTATTATTTTACACAGACTGTAACATATTACAGTTCTATTAAAATCGGAAGACTTGCTGTCAAAAGTGATCGATTTGGCATGAAGTGACTTATACTTTTCTTTCTATGGTAGACGATTTGTCTTACATATTGACTGATCGTTGTGTTTTTAGTTTAGTTTTTATGAAATTCATATCGTTTTAATCCGTCAAATATACACAGACTTACTATAGTTTTATTTTAAATGAGAAAGAAAGGAATATATGTGATTAGCATTTAGAAAACAGATATTTTCTTCGCATCAAAAGTTGTGCATTTTCAAAATTTTGTATTAAAATTTTGTCGAAACAAGGAATCAATTATTTGTTGTTGAGTAAAGAATGCGAGTGGATATTAAATCGATGCCAGAGGCAAAGTAACGTATTGTCGGTTACTTGTCTGCGAGCTGCAATCCGTTACAACCTGTAATTATAGTGCACCGACCTCTTTTGTGGTTTCGGCTTTCCGAGAACAAATTTCGGCAAAAAAAAAAAAAAGCATGTCTGGACCTCGATAAACGCAGTAAATTTCACGGGAAGATACCTACGGTTGATTGCTTTCAACTTTCGTTCTCTTTGTTGAAAACCCAAGTGGTACATAATTTATAAAGATGTTATAAACGAGCATGAAGAGCGTTTGACACTATTCGTTATAATAATTTTAAACGTTAAAACGTTAGTTATTTTCAAGCTGACCCATCGAAGAAATATGTCCAAAGTTAAAAGAATTAGGATTTTTCAAACTCTCAATAAATGTAAAAAAAAATGCAAAAATACTGATGTAATTGATGATACTACACATCAATACAATGATGCATGAATTATTATACGAGAAAAAATGGAAAATTTGGTTGTGCCATACATGGCGTACCACGTGGTAAGGATTAACCCTGTTATGGGGATGCCGGTAAGCCTAGACTGTTGTTCCAGGGTTAAAATTTCAATCGGACAGCTGATGCCCTTCCTTTCTAAGATATTCTAGCAAATAAAACGTGGCTTCGTCTTCGAAAATTGTGCAGATGTATGTATGTGAAAGGAGCACACATATATCCTTTCTTACTCTCTTAAGCTGCAAGAATACGCAGGTAGTAAGTCCGAAAGGTCTGCGTAGGTTTCGTGGCTATTGAAAACTACGCAGGTACTGGTTCCTTCGGGTCGCCTAGAAACGCGTAGCAAGCACGCGCAGACCTAATTTTATTTAGTCGTGTACCATCTGTCCTTTAGAACTTCTGATACGCTTAACGTTTTCACGGCTGCCGATTTTGTAGGATCAATGTTATTCGAAATTTTATATTTCCTTTTGCACGCTGAAAATCAAGTCTTACGAGCTTCTGCGGTATACGTCATGAAAATTCTCAGTTTTTAGCTTACAATTGATCCCTAGCACAGTTCGTAGAAATAAATTAAAGAATCCTGAACTACATCGTACTTTTTAACATTCCTTCTTGAAAGAATACTGGATATATTTGTAAAAAAAAAGTCAATTATTACTGTTGGGCATTGTTTTTTAAGAATAGAAGACAAAACGCACCTGGAAACTCGGTACGTTGAACGTTATCCGTTAAAAGATGGGGGGGAGGGGGAGGGAGGGGGGGGGGGGGTGCTCATCGTTCCATGGCGTTCTAAAGAAACGGTCGGGTTGCACGGTGTACAAAACCACGACAGAGGAAATGAACTACTTAAAGTCCATTTGACAAATGCACATTTCGGCCAAAAACGGAAGAGAATCATTTCTTTGTTATTTGTAATATTTAACGTTTTCATATTTAATATTATAATGAGAAATTTGAAATCTTTTCGATTTCTAAAAGGATAATTAATTTATAATAACGATTGTATTTCAAATAACGTAACCGTATATTTGAAATTTTAACCAATAATTCAGTATTTTCGGGATAATGAACAATTGCTATCATAATTATAACTGCAAGGATATTTGAAAAAGTAGTAGTTCTTCGTGTTCGCAGAACCTTCCTGATATTATGCAATTCGCTTCAATAAAAATGTAATTGCAGCCGGCAAACCCCTGGAATTGGAAACGAAACCAAACCTTTGAAGTACAGGATTTGACTGTAATAAAATCGAGTAGGAAAATGCTTGGCATGGATACCAAATGTAGAAAAATACTTCAAATAAAAAGAATACCAAACGACAACCGACGTGAACGTCTTATTTTGAATATTATGAAGCTGCAATTTATATCGTATAAAGCATTTTATGTTGCGATCTATCTTATACCATAAAACCTTGAAATAAAGTGGGTTTTTACGTTTCGTTTTACATCAGTTTTAAATAACACGTTTATAATGTGGAAAAAATGTATTATGCAATCGCATTTTATAATAAGTATAAAATAACGGAAAGTTAATTTTTAGAAAATTCAAACTTTTATTCGTGTAACGTTGACACGTAACGTTGGGATCTTAACCGTTGAATTTTAACCCTACCCAATTAGAATGTATTGAGACATTAGTATTTATGTACACATGGACGCCTAAACGCACATTATTATGAATATCAGATACCGAGAGGAATTTGAAAACACCTTAAAGTGTCTACTTCACCTGTATGGAAATTTTCGATGTTGAAAAACGTAGTACGCTTGCTTTCGTTGAAAGTAACAGTTGCACGATAGGAGTAACCGACACTCTAGAATTTTAGTGATTTAAATCTTTTTGTCGATTTCATGAAAAACAAAATTTTACTGTTCTTTTTTTTTTTTTGAAATATTCCCGTTTTTTCTTTTACAATTTTTCACTTTACGATAAATAAATACATTTAAAGACCAAACATTTAAAATATTGAACTCTGGATGAATTATTTGTGGTAACATCTTTTAATACGTGTCAGTAACGTTTATCGTATGATTATGTTTGAAATCATAATCAGCAAATGCAGTACAATTTTATTCTTGAATAAAATGACAATTAACTAAAAATAGTAGAACCATAGAATAATTGTAATTGTCATTTTTCGAAAAATTCGAAAAACGGAGTTAATCGCTTTGGCCGGCATGCAACTACTTAATACATGTATAACATAATTGAATAAAAAATGGGAATACTTGAAATATATAGTGTACAAGGTGGCAAATTACGCGTGGCTTTCGATTCACATCGGTTGTGTCATTTTCCGAGCAGGCCAGGTAATCTTCCTCGCCCTTCACTGGTCAACCACGACCTTTCCTTCCTTCAGAATTTTACCTACGTCGTCACCCTTGATTTTTTAATTTGGCTTAACGGTGCAGGCATGCCTATGTTTTTCCTTTGTTTTTGTTACCATTCATCCGCAACGTTCGATACTTTCGTTGATCTTTTAAACGTCCTATTGTGTAATGTTAACTAGAAATTGCAATGAAATAATTCGCTAATAAAAAAAAAATATATATATATATATTATTAGAATTGTTCCACAGATTAATTCAAGAACTTTTGTTTTTCTCATTGTTAGCAATAAATTATAAATTAAGTAAATTATACCCATTTTGATCGTTTTAGTGTTCATAGTGCTTTTAGAAATGAATGTTAGTTAAAAAAGAAAAACCTTGAAAATGGAGTTTTCAGGTACTAGGAAATAATTGGGCATTTCATCTATTGTATCTACCTAGAAATGTAGAAAACTGCAAAATTGCAGAGTACTTTCTTTCCACAAATTGTTTAGAAATTGCAGTTTTTAAATAGGCTAATACCGTTTTGTTCGAAATTGCAGTAAAATTTCGAATACGGTGTATTATGCAACTACAGAGCGTGTTCATAAGGGGAAAAAGGTTTCAACGAGAGGCAGCACACAGTATGTCTGGCTGGCTCAGGGGTCGACAGCTTCCGGCCGAGATACGAATTGAGTCTCAACTCTAATCTTCGAGGATTTTATCTCGTGTAGTAACAGAGATCGCGTATATTACCCGCTGAAACCCTTCAACCTTTCTGTGAACAAATAGCATTTAACTGCTAGCATCAGGATAACTCGACGTAAACCAACATATACATACATTTATTATATTATTTTGCAAACCTTCTTTTCTCAAAGTTTTTCCCTTCTGACGCTAATTGATATTTCTATGATATCCTTGCATGTAACACGTTTCTTTTTCTTGTCTTTTTTCCTTTTTACATCCTTTATGTAACGCAAGCAATAAGATATTAAAAATTCTTCTTCGTAATCTGAAGGAACAACTTGAACATAATTTATTCATTTTAAATAAAGAACTTGGAAATAAAATAATTTCCATCGTAGAAATGGGCTTTAATAGACCGTAGGTTTTCAAAATAATATACTTATTAATATTATTTGTGTGTTATTCTTAAATCTTAATCGTAAATAATGATATATTACGTTCAATAAAAATGTATAATCGTTGAATTATTATTCCATATCGCGAACAACTGAACATACAAGTAGGTATTTTAAAAGATTTTTAAATTCCATATTTGTTCGTTTAGAATTATTCCCTTCTCAGTTGTACCATGAATACTGCAACACCCTGTATAAGAGCGACATCGTTCGCCTACGAGGGAGGTAACGATTCGGCGACTCAGAATAATAGGTAATCAAAGGGAGGGATAATTAGAGAAAGACACCCATGTGTTTGTGAACATTATTAATAAATTTGTCGTCATTTTTCCAACCATAAAAGTTGCAATAAATTGCATTAACAGCATAAACATGCGTCCTCGTGGGAGATAGCTGTTTTAGGGTTGAAACACGAATAGTTGCATCCGAATCAGGTTCTCAGCTTTTCCTATAGCTTCTTTCCCTACAATCCCTTTCCATTAATTATTCTTGTCGGCATTCAAGAGAATCCAAGAGAAGAGTGGGAAAATCAATAACGGTCCTAGAAAGAAAGAGAAAAGTGCAGGGCTGCAATAGTTTAGGGGAGAAAAAGGGCGGGGCAAAGAAAAGATAGGGACGCAGGAATGTACAACAGCTGCCCCTATCCCCATGGATTTGCTTTCGAAACCCCGACCATGGCTATGGCGTCCAACGAAAGATAGTAATCCAATATATGTGTTGTGAGGGAATAACAGAGAAATGTTCAGCTGTAAATTTATTAACAAATATTTTATCCAAATAATTATGCAATTTTGGATATTTTTTTAAACTTTCGAATAGTATCGCTAAAAGCTATCTCGTGTTAACAAGCTAATAAATTTAATGTTGATGCGTTTTTAATTTTTTTTTTTTTCTATGCTTTTCTTCAAAAATTATTTTATTTTTGTATATTCGTTCGTTGCATTTATTTAAGAAATCTTTGATGCTGGTATCAGACGTATTCTATTGAATAAGAATAAAACTAAAATCATTGCTAATATTGATAACGTTACCTCTCATGGACCGTGGAATTATTTGATGTTTAATAACAATTCATAACGACGCGTTATATATTTTAATTTCTTTCCTACGGTTAATAAAATGGATCAGCTTAAAACGAAACTAGTGGTAAGAAAAGCAGAACAGGAGTCAAGAGAGAGATAGCAGAGAAGAAGGGAGAACCTCCCCTGCTTAGAATGATAAACCTCGTTGGTACAGTGGCAGCTGTGTTCAGAAAACATTTTTCTGTCTCTTTTTTCCTTTGCACAGCTAATGCTCCGCTCTTCACGTAACGTGCTCTTATCTAGAATTTAGCCAATCAATTGTTAATCCATTTAACTTGAACAACGATTGGAAGCATGATACATGAAATATATTATATAATGATTAAACTTAATCTCTTTTAAACGTAGACAGTTAATTTTGTTAAATATTCTAACAGAACAAACGCATCATTTCTTTTTCTTTTCTTTCCAAAATCAACAGAGAACTCAGAATTTTGCTCCCTGATTGGTTCTTTCAAACATTAAAAAATAAATGAATATTTCGTGAGATATTTTCATTTTAAAGTGAGATATTTCAAACAAAAATGTCAAAAAATATCAAAATATCATATTTTAATGCAGCATATTTTCAGGAATTGATCTATTTAAAAAAATATATGATATTCCATTAGTTATATCTTTTTACGTACATTGTGAGTGAAGCGGTTTCTGGAAAATTAATAAAGAAATTACTTCAGATATTACTTCTAATCAACTCACTTTGTATAAAATAGTTCTACAAATTGTTATACTAAATGTGTTTTCTTTATTATGAAATATTTGTAAAGTATTCTAGTTGTATAACATTTATATAACAATTAGCGTAGCATACGTATTTCTCGTTAAGTATTTTCTTTTATAGTGATACATATCAGTTCTTGTTGTGCAAGTTCAAGTTTTGCAATTTATTGTAATATAAAGGTGTTACGTTTCCGTCAATGAATTCAGCGATATAGTACACATTTCGTTCCATTTCGTTCCATTTCGTTCCATTTTGTTGAATGCGTACGGATGTGTTAAATGAAAGTGATTTAACAACGTTAGTTCTTAAAAATTGATTATGATATCAACTTATCGTTAAGGATCAAGTAGTTAACTAGTGTTATATATAAGCTTCCTTATTTTAAATATATTATACTAATAAACATGACACGCGTTGAATGCACTAAAAAGGCTAAAAAGGCAAGATATAAATGATTAATCCTAAAAAGTAAAAAAATGTCAATTTTAGAGGAGGTACTTTAAAATTTATATTTTTCAAGACACTAAATATATACCTAATTAATTATTGTGATTTTTGATTTTACACGATAAAAAATAACATGCTGCGGACCTTGTATTCGATAAAAAAAAATTTGAAATTGTTCGAATTGTGCCAGTATCGATGCTGCTCAACGACATATTCGTTTTTCTCCTGGAAGGAGAAAAAAAGTTGTATCCGGTCTAACCACAGGTAGAAAAAGCGTGGTGTGTGACGACTGGCGCACACGAACGGTTCAGCGTCCAAAGAGAGGACACACATATGCATCAGTAGGTCGGTCGTTGCTTTTACCAGTTTGATCAATTTTGCTGGCTTGTGACGTCACTGACCATATGATTGCTGAATCATGTAGTCCTAGGAGCCCTTCCGATCCTAAATAAGTCAAGAACCTTCGTTCCCCTTATACCTTTTAGCCAGTTCGGTGCTCGGTGCTCGATTCGCGCATGCTACGGTTCGGCCAAAGCTATTTTAAGAATACCAAAACTGTATTAAAAATACGCATAAATCGCATACTTTTATATTACTTAGCAAATAATATTAGCAGCATAGAGTTTTAAAAAGTTGGCGTGATAAATATTCATAATATAAATCTATAATACCACTGTACCTGAAAACCATATACTGCAAATTTAATTCATAACATTTATAAGTTGTGTGATTGGTATATGCATTTTCCAGTAAAACTGTTCGTTTACTAAATCAAATGCATGAACGTACGGTTTTACTAATCAAAGTTTAGATTTCATGCGTTTATTTTTGTAAGATTAGAGAACGCATATATTTACAAACATTTTTACTGTAATATATAGAAGGATTCTTAAATTTTCATATAGTACTATTGTTATAGTAATAATAATAATAATTTAGGAGAGAAATTTCTCATACTTATGTACATTTTTGGTTTTATCAAACAAACCGATAAATTATTATTATTTATTTAATTATTATTCGAGATGCTGACTTTCTATTTTTGTTTATATTAATTAATTAATTACTACATATAGTACACTCCAATCTGATGAATACAAGCAAACAATAGCAAACAATAGCAAACGTATTATCTGCTGTTCATTTGGATTCTTAATTGTAAAATTTATTACTTACTATATAATTAAATAATGTTGTCCGTATATTCTGTATATGTCTAGCTATAATTTTATCACTTAAAAACAGCAAGCTTTTAAATACAATTATTGTATTTATAATTGCTTGTTTCCAAGCATTCTTTTTTCCTACTTTTATTTTTCAAATAATTGAAAGAAGTCTTCTTCTATATATTATTTATTTTTGTTACGTTGCTTAATCATTAATTTCCTTCTCCTTTCTTGGAATCAGAGGCAGATCTAGAAGCCTTGCTTACAGGAAGCGAGTTTATAGTTTGCAATCCTTTCAATGAAGTTTAAAACCTTTATTTACGATTTATTATGAATAATTAAATCTATGATTAAATAATTTATTTCATTTAAACAGATTATTTTTGTATTTTGGCTCTAAACGTATAAAGCTGATAAAACACAAGTAGCTACTTTGGCAGACTATTTACATTTTTATTTTAGGTCTTATTAAAATACTAATTTGCAGCAAAGTGTAGGCATATTGATTAGAAAATTAATTAATATACGTATATTCCTTATTTATAGATGATCGATAACGCTTCTCTTAAATAAATGTAGAAAGTGACACGAAATGATGAACTGATAAAATACGACCTTCTTTGTACTTACAGTAATACTTTGTTAACATTTATTTGATAAACAATTGTGAACGGTTATAAATTTAAGCAAGAAACATTTAAAGAAAACAGATTAATATAAGGGATGACTTGCATTTTTAGATTTCTGTTTATTTACATCGAGAAAGATGAAAAAGAAATGTCTGAGTGAATTATAGGCAGATAAATACTTTATTTCAGTTTTATGGATAAGAGATGGGATTTTACAAATTTCCACGCTTAGCATTTTAGCTACAATATTACGCACAATATTGCACAGATAAAATATGAATCATATGCTATATTGTGTAGATACTATACTCTGTTTACTTCAAACTATATTATATATTGTACATTATTTTCTATTACACCTTGTGATTCCCACAATGCCCTCTTTACCTTGTTTTATTATCGCTGAGCTTCCTGTTTCTCCTTACCAGAATACCTCTTTTAAAATTGGACCAAACGACTGAAATGTTTTCATGAAGCTAAAAACATCAGTTTACTATACGTGCTTCAGTAACTTTAGAAAAATTACACACGGTTGAAATCGCGAAGAAAATAGCGAAGATCACTTTTTGCAACTTTTGCTTCGACCCTGTAATAAAAATTTGCAACTTACGTTTTATAAATTGAAATAAGTTCTGTAGAATATTTTCTCGGTATAGGTTCGTGACTCGGAACCGGGGACAAATCTACAACGAGGGCAAGGGAAATTGTCCTTACTTTCTTCAGTGTAAAGTTTATGACCCTCGCTCGAGCAAAGGTCCTCTAAAGGCAACGAAAGAGAAACTGACGTCGAGCAACCATTTATTGCTAGAAACGAATCATTGTAAAGTGAAAATTAAAAAATGTATATTTTTCGATATTATATGAATGGACACGTTACAAATAAATATCTCATTGGGTTAACTTTTTATAGCAATTTTACCGAAAATAAATTTAATAATTAGAATGCAAATAACATCCGTATGATGGTAGAATAAAAAATAAAAATTTGTTCGCTTTTCACACTTACCTTATCTTTCTCAATAGTCAGCCGCCGCATCGCGCTGGTCGCATGGCTGTGAGAAGTCGTTCGGGCGAATTCGGGGGTGAATCACGAATCTATACCAAGGAAATGGTGTATATGCTCAGAATTTCATCGAAATCTGGTAACGTACTTAGGAGCTACTAGCAACGATTGCTAATTAATATCACGTATAACACTTAGATTCGTTTGGTCCAATTTTAACAAGTATTTTATTTTAAGGAGTGTGCTAATAATTTTATCCGGCACTGTACATGTACAGTGAATCACGTATTTTATTGTATTTATATATCCGTCTTTTTTCTTTCGTAGTTTCTACAATTTTTTCTTTATCTTTCTGTCAGGTTTTTCCACTTTCCTCTCGAGTTCATCGTTATACTCTTCTTCTTCGTTCCTCACCTACGGTCCTTCCTTTTTTCTGTTCTCTTCTTTCGAGAGTTCTGTCAGTTCTTTCTGTGTCCCTCGTGTGTCTATTCCTCTCCTTGTTCATCGTGGCTGGTTTGCCTTGTTCTTTCGATTCAGAGTGCTGATGTTCCCCCTCTACCTCCTCTCTATTGCCGACATGCCTTCCGTCCTCTCTGGCCTCGTGTGTAGACGGGACTCCGACGGCAGCCTGTAAGAGCGACAGAGAGAACGGTCCTTGTTGCTATGCAGCAGCCGACAGGGCTGACCCGCGAGAGGAAAGGAGAGAGGTTCAACCAAACCGAAACGACCAGGAGGGCGACCGCTATGATTATTATTCGCAGGCCGAATAACCAGTGCGGCCCTCCAGGGAAGAAGCCGCGTGCTTTGCCATGCTCGTTGCTGTTGCTGCTCGACCGCTTTTTTCATCCCTCCTCCCCTACCCACTTTCTTTCTCATTCTCTTTCCAAGTATCTCTTTTACCATTCTTTCTTACGCTTATCATTCGACTAGCGGGATATATCAGTACGCGCGTGTACATACACAAAATTGCAAAGAATAACGTTACTGTTCGATTATCACGATAGAAATACTTTTGGTTTTCTTCATACTTTATTGTATATTAGTTTGTGTACTTGTCGATCCAGTACTAATTTCATTTTCCATGAGAAGAATGTTTTCTGGTACGACTGCGCAATTATTGAGCGATTCATAAGTATCGAATGAATGAATAAAACAGCATTTAGGTACTGTAAACAAACGAGCAACAATAATATTACGTTTTTAATGTATTACGTAAATAACACTTTTTAAAATCGATTTGAACAATTTAAGAAATAAGGGCACATAAGCCTTTGTAGTAAATGTTAAGTGTTTAAAATTTTAAAGTCTGAGATAAATAATTTCATTTGTGCATACCTGTAAGTATCAGTTTCGATGTATACGATAGAAGGATAGAGACGGTAAAAATAGACAGAAGCTTAAACTTAACACACCGACCAAGCTAGACACGGGAGGCCCCATGACGTAATGTTGTTTACTCTGAAGCCTTCCCTTGGCAACAGGTCGCTTTCCACGGGTCCAAGATGAGAGGTTGGTCATGGAAAGAGAGAAAAAGAATGGAGACAGAATATAAAGATATCAGCTGCGTTGTGCGTCCACTTAGTTTATAATAAATATAAGTAATATGCGACTCGCGATTAAGTTTATAACTTTATAACTAAATTGTTGATCTTTGTACAAATATATGTTTTTATTAATATTTTCTTCTCTAAACGATTGAAAATATTACCTTAATTCACTTCTTATTACAAATTTAACAAATTCTGAACAATTTATATCTGGATCTTCTACTCATAATGTCAGTAAGAATAATTTACTTACATCATTGTAAAACTGCTACGATCATTATAGCACGAAATTTTGTTTTGGTCCAAGTAAATAAATTCAGTAGAGTGGTTAAATACAGTGTATAGGTTAATTACTTTATATAGCTGCGTAGTTTCTATATTACATTACTGCAAAACAATTATTGCAAATAAGTCTATAAAGTGCGTCTCACTTGAATTCCGGTTATCCTTGAGGCACGTTTTTTTTATCACTTACTCCAGTCAGATGTTTTCCCCAATTCTTGCTAGCTTATAACTCAATAATATTTATCACAATTTTTATCACTATCTGAAAATTGATAAGTATATGCAGTGAAATACTTGGAAAATTAAAAATAGTGTTAGGTATATTTTAAACAAAGATTTAAATTATTATTGTTATTATTACTATTATTTAACCAAGTAAATAGCTAGAAAAGTTTGCAAAAATGCAGCTATAAATTAATTTTTATCGATCAATAAATAAAGCAAAAAATTCAGTGAAATATTTTTTAAAATGGCTGAATATGTTTATGCATATTTACACGCGTGTGTAGAGAGACATTAATGTGATTTTGAAAAGTAGTCTCTACAAATTTTGATAGATATTTGTTAAATATTGTTACGGATGTGATCTAATATTCTAACTATAGCAAAAATTCCATTTCAATTTTACTCTTATATACCAATTACTTTTCTTTATGTAAAAAAAAAAAAACGTTTTAACAAATATGCAACAGTAGAGAAATAAAATTGAAAATAGTGGTATTTATACGAATTATAAAAAGATACACAGTCAATTTTTAGTACATATACCATTTATTCTACGAATGACAACTCAGTAATGTACAAACTATAATATGAATACTAAGGAGAGACGAAAGGTTTAAAAATAAATTGTTTTCACGAGTAGAGTTGTATTTTTCTTGTAAGTTCTATTAACGTTCCAGTAGGCGCCCATGAGTCTATAAACCGATTTCTCACGGGTCTCGAGTCAGCTATTCGCGTCTCTGGATTCCAAACGCCTTCTCACTACGCCTTCGGTGTTGCACGACCTAGACAACACGCGGCAAGCAATTCTGTGTAGGATAGAATGTGCTTTGAACGAACGAACGTCCTTGACTTCTCCGCTTCGGTAAACTGATGTGCAGCGGATGCACCGTTGCAACGGTGTTGTTGCCTTGTTTTCCGTTACAGCTTTTGATTAATTCACTTTCAGCAGGTATTTAAATTTCTTTTTACTAGAAAATTGTGCGGAAACCAACCGTGAACTCCTCCTGATCCTCTTATTTTTGTTTTACCTGTTTCTCCTTTTTTTGTGGTTAATACCGCATTACAAGTTGTACGATCAACGTTTTCAAATTCAACCGTTCCAACATGGCCTCTGCAAGCATATATAATTTTTCTTTCTACTACATCCTAACGTTTCCACATTGATATGTCTAAAAACAATAAATATCCTAATATACCCAATAAAAGCTGGTATGAAGTTTAATAATGTATAAACATTAAAATTAGCGTGTCATATCAGTGTATAATTACACAATGATATTCCAATGGCATAAAATTGATATAAATACTAAAATCAAAACTTACACATTTTCTTCCGTATTAAATTTATACTTTCTTTCAAGAATTGAAAAATTCGGACTTTTGTGTATTACTTACAGTTGTTAATAAGATACAGGTAACCCTTCCATAACACGGTAGATAGGTTCTTAGAAAATGCCGTGTTGTGTGAAACCGTGTTACATGAGACCCAGAGCCAGTACGAAAAGAGGGGTTACGTTCCGAAAACTTATTAAAAACAAACATTTTTCTTTTAATTTCATATAAACATCTTAATTTTATAACGCAAAGCAAAAAATATTATTAACAGAATAGTTATGAATGAGTAAATTATAATTTGTTTATATATTGTTAAATTTGTACAGTATTTAAAAATTGTTTTTTAAGCAATTTTGTTACTTGGCATCAACGTAAGCGTAAGTGATAATTTTTTGTGAAAATAATAATATTGATAATTTTACTCCGTGCTGTGTGGACGCAAGAATTTATTTGTAATTATCGCTGTAGGATAGTATAACCTTTAAATAGAGTCTTTATTGTTTTATAATTCATTTAGTAAACAGTGATCAGAAATCATGAAGTGGTGTTGCATTGTATATGTTTAACACTATTGAGCTGAATGTAATGCGATATAGTGAGTGGTTTATTAAAGCGGTTAACTTATTCGCTTCACGATTCGAGACTCCATAAAAATGCTACCGTGCACTTCACTGTTGAACAATTATAAGGCGGACCGGACCAGACAGCGTTCGAAGGCAGTGGTCAACGGTCCTATACAAGTTTAAGCTTGTGTTAACATAAAGTGTTTCCTCTTGTTCTTACAAGCGTACTCGGATGTTTATTAACGAGGCACGAAACAATTTGGGACCCAAGCAAGTACGATTACGAAATCGTACGTTCGTACTTCGATGTTGACTTCATTCAATTTTAACGCTTTTCAACTTCTGCATTATCAATGTTTCGATAGAATACATCAAGTTATATTCATATAATATTGTAGAAAATTGAATGAACAGTAGTGGCAGAACAAAGTATGAAAATGAATGACCACGTATCTGATCGCGATATCGGATACTTTTTGTCGTTTTATTAATCAATGAACATCCTTGCGCGTTACGAAGGCCTTCGCAAGGCCGATGGTTAACTTGATGCGTGTTAAAAATTCTCAAACGAGCATACAACCGCTTTGATTGCTACACGGAAGGGCTTAAATATTTCATTTGGTAAAACTTTTATTTTTAACAAATGGTATTTATCATTTCAAATACAATTTCATTATTTCTGTGTTACCCCCTTCATCTGAAGTACCCAACACAAGTATTCTTAATTAATTTAGTAAAGGAATTCCTAATAATATGGGCGATGAATTAATTAAGAATCCCAGTTGTTTGCCACACGAGAAAATGTAATTTTTGTCAATATTAATTGCTTATAGCTCCTGCATACGTTCTCTGATTTCAATGTAATTTTTAACATATATTTTTCACTCTCTAATGTTGTAGTAAGTTCAGGTGTGAAAGTTTTAAAATCGACTTTTACCTGTTACCTGATAAACTGATTCTTCCATCTTGGCAAACAAATTTAAATTGTTTAGACCAATTTGAAAAAAGGTATTTTGTTTTAAAGAACGTTAATTCATTTTCCAATAGCACTTTGACAAAATTTAATTGCATATCTACTATTGATTGTCACAGATTTTTCATTTTTTAATCTTAATTATTATTCTGCCAAGTACTTAAATCCGAAAATCGAAGTTGCGGCGTAAAATGTGTTTGAAGAGTATAAATATTCAATGACTAATTATTGTAATCGAGTTCAGTTATTTTAATAATTTTGTGGATAGTCACAGATTTAGCGAAATCTTTGATTTTTGCAATTTCACCTTGCTACAATATAGATATCTAATAAGATTATACATATAGGGTGCTCTAACTGACTACGCTATTATTATTCAGTTATTTATAAAATTGCAGAAAACTTTCGGGAAAAGTTATGGGTATTGAAAAAAGAAAATTAAACTTTTGGAATGAGACGCATTTCAGGATTATATGTATTTTTTTAGTTATTACTAATCGGTTGTACCAACTATTCCGAGATATTATTCATTTCTTTAAATCGAAACGCATTTGGTTATCTACGTAACCTTGAAATGATTTTTGATTGAATATTGCACGAGGAAATCATTAATCCTCGCAATATTGAGTATTTCTTTTCATACAAACTATCAATGGGCGAATACTTTATTCGGTTCTCTGAATTATTTGCAAAAGCATAGATGCAAGCATAGAAATCTATATATGTATATTGTCCGAAGTAATTTTAAAATTATATCGCCCTTCTTATGGAAAACAAACAAATGAGTCATTGTATGAAAGAAATTTTACTAAAAAAATTGGAATTTTTTGAATTGTAATTTATATGTGATAACATAGCGAATAATCGTTTAAATTGTTATGTATTCAAGTGGCGAGCACTTAATACCAGTTATCAAAATAATAACAAGAATAAATGTCACAACCGTATACATCCTTCAAAATAGAATAATTTGTAATTTACTGAAATGTATGACAGGTATTTGAAAAATTGTCAACAATGATTTTCATTATTTTCATCGTGACAATTGCAATTCTAAAATAAAGCAAACGCGTCGTTGTTACGATGCCATTTGATTCAATTTCTGAAAAAGAACGAAAAAAGTTACTCCATTGTAAAATTGTCAGCGACAACTTAAATTTGCTTGGACAGCGACTCTTTTGTTTATAGTAAGAATACTAGAAATGTCGTCACGCAAGAGATCGTACACACTACTGTTAAAGAAACCAGAAGTGTAGGTTCAGTTGTAATTGAATATTACTAAGAAGATAGTAATTATGTGTGTAACGGACGAGTATGTAGCAAGTAATGTTAGAGCTGGCGCTAGTGTCAGATAAAACCGGCTGAGCTTAATCGCGTCCAGCTCTGCTCGATAGCTTTTACCTGACCGGCTGTCCTTAGCTTCGACGTGTCCGGTTTGTTGGTTCGTTCATTCATTGCTTGTTTTCTCAATGGAACGTCTAGACTCTTGGTGTACGTAGGTAAGTCGGTCAATGGATTCCTCCCCTCAATTGATTACGCTAGACTAACAAGATAATGCATACTGTATGTACAACAAGATTTATAACTCGTTTAAGTAAGATACGTATACATATACCGTATGCCGTGCACGTGTACAGAATGGGAGGGCACCTGATCAAGATTGCCACGTAAACAAGGTACCGGGATAATCGTGATTCCATTTACGTAATGAAAATTAATATTTCCACGAATTAAATGCATTAAAGTATAGTGCTTTTCTTTTTAGTACTTCATTTATTTTTCCATACAATCGGCCATGAAATTAAGAGTTTCTCGTCGTAAAAATATTGCGCTAATAATGAATGAAGATTGAAGGAAATTTTATTTTAAAGACGTATTAGACAGTGTTAGTATTAATAAAAGTAGCAATATCAGATAAATGGTGAAATATTTTTCCGCGTAACTCAGACCTATTTCTTTGGTCCTACTTCCCCCACATAAAATTTAGTATACTGAAACAAAAAAAACAATATTTTTTTCAATATAGTTTTATTTGCTACAGTGTAATGGTAACCCTTGTCTGTCATTTTGTAGTAAACTTTCTTAAAGAGCGTACAATCGTAACGAACCAAATTACAAAAATCACTATATAGTTTAATATAATTTACTATATAAAATCATTTATGGTACAAAAATTTGTCTTCCGCGAGACTTATACATTTTGTAGTTTTGCCAATGTCGACTGATCTGAACAAAATTTCTAGTTAATAAAAAAAAAATGATATATCTGTTAGTATAATTGAAGAGTAAATTCGTAACGAAAATCAATATGGATTAAATAGTTTTGAATGCTTATAAAACTCACTGCGTTTGTTCGCATACCTACGTTGTAATCACGATAGCAAACAAGAAAATAACGTCTTTATTTAAAAAAAGTCGCCATATTGTAAAAACCTTGAAACAATCCAAGGTCAATCGATTATGACCGAAAATCCACCAGAATACTCATTTCCTCACAGTTTATATCATATTTATGACAGAGAAGTTAGCTAGTAATTGATCTTACTAATAATAAATCTGACAATGTTACGACTGAAACTTTTCGTCGTGAATTTCAATCATATTCACAGCACCCATAGACACAACTATAGATACAATACCCACATACATATATACAGTGCCCGAAATAATGACAGGTTCACTTTAATCTGTTAACATAAACATATGTCTTATATAGTATTTTCGAATTTATTTATTATTATTTATTCTGCCTAATACCGTTCATTATATAATTTAAAAAAAAAAAGAAAATAAAAATAGTTTAACACTTTGTTGAAGTTCCTTTGTTTTTTATTACCTCAAATATTCTGCGTGGCATGGTTTCGATCAATTTTTGTAATGTTTCTAATTTAATTGCAGACCACGGCTCTCTAATCTCATTTTTTAATTCGGAAACAGTGCAGTATTGCTTTTCAATATCGTATACTTTTCGTGCTAAAACTTCCCGAAGATGTTCAATGGAATTTAAGTCCGGCAGCTGCTTGATGGCAACTTTTACCCTCTCAAACCAGTTTTTAATTGTTTTTGTACGATGTAGTGCTGCATTATCGTGTTGGAATATTAAATTAGGCCTATCAATCTCGTCGCCATATGCATCCAGTACGTATTCTAATAGTTCCTAATATTTTTTAGCATTGGCATCGGAGTCTTTACCGTTATAGCCGAATGCAGCCTAAACCGTCTCGAACAGGGTTGCTCTATAATTTTGATAAAATATTAAATAACCGATAACAATTTCATGAATTATCAAGTAGATGTCGATGTAGATACCGATTATCGGTAAATATCGATATCAGTTCTACCGGTATCGATAGTATTCGTTATGGCATTCTAATTTTATTGGTAATAATTGAAGGGTTGGGAACAGACGTGGCATCGAACCAAACAAATAGTTTAATAATATGTTAGCACTTTTTAGATGAGAAAAATTTATTTATAATTTTCCAATTCACAGGGTTATTTTAACGAAATATTCGTTATAGAATTTATTCGGTGTAACATAATTGCACCGTGTAATATTTCACCTCTGAATTACTTTGTTGATATCACTCTAGTTTGCATAAGTGAGCCTGATAAAAATAGAGAAAAGGGAAAAGGAGAAAGGAGAAAGGAGAAAGAAAAAGACAAGGACAACGGCAAAAATATTTGGTGGTTATCGAAGGAAACACAACTAGTGGTATCTTTGAGAACGGACCGGATCTTTCACTTCGTTGTAGGTAATGAAAGTGAAGGTGGGCCGATCTGCTAACAGGTACGAGAGCAGAGTTCACGGCTAACGACGATCCGATAATGAGGTAGAGATAAAGTTAAGGTGGGTGTTCTTCTGGTGTCAGGTTCAGAAGGCTGTACCTTGTGCGAAGGTTTTAGATATTACCCGTAGAACAAAAGGGTCAAAGGGCACGTTCTTACAATACACAAGCTGGTGTTATGTATTGACCTTTAACTGGGTAAAGCTTCATTCTATCTTCACCTTTAATTACGTGCTACATACATGTAAGAAGAAATTTATTAGTTGCTGTATTAATTGTATTCTTCTTTAATATAAGTTGAAGTATCGGCAATATTCAATTTAAACTTTTACAATACCAGAATCGCAAAAGTGTATCAATAATGAACACTTTATAGGCGCATTCTTAGTTTTAATAATACCTTTTGAAGTTAATTCGGTAAACAAAATAACAAGAATGTACCAATTAAATTGGAGCCTTTGTATACATAGACACAAACAAAATTTTTGTAACTAAATTATTTCATTCAAATCAATCATAAACAGTTTCCATGTCGTATAAAATAGTTCTCGTTTTAGTATGGCCGAAAAAGTTTTGCCATCACCGTATATTGTATATTGTATATTGTATATCGTACGTATGTCCGGAAACGATATTGGCAGATATAAATACTTTTTGTTCGCATCAAAATTTAATTATTTTATGACATGAATAGCTAGCTCACGTGGTATCGTGAATATTATTTTTCTTTTATTTATGTTAGAAGCGATAGTAGACGTAACAGAGTGGGTCATTTTAGCTTTGAAAGTAACACATGTTTCTGCAACAAGTACTTATTTCATCCTCTATTGACAAGCTGGGCTGGTTGTCGATGGTACTCACGAAATTTGATCGTCCGAATTTTGTCAGGCTTTCTAAGAGAGCTTAAAACGGTAACGAAGTTCAAAATAATAATCTAGTTTTCATACGAAATATGAAAGAAATGTTTACCAGTGTAGAGTTAAAACTACAAGTAAGTTTTAAGCATAGTTTATTTTTTATTTTTTCATTTTAATTGTAAGTATTTCAATAATGTACCACTGTAAACAAAACGCGTTTACTTTTCAGAAAATATACATTTTCAGGTCTATGTTTCTAGAAGCTTTTTTAAGCCTTGAGAAAATTATAATACCCTGATAACGTTTCATTATCTATCTATTATTTTGTTACGTTAGGAAAATAGTATCTACTACTCTCGTTTTCAATGATGAATACGTATAATGACTATGTGCCATTGCACGTAAAACTATATTGTGCAAACTAAGCAAGTTTTGCGGCCTTTAGCTTTTAGAAGTTCTTTTAGAAGAATATTACATTTAACTTTTCCGATTTGTGTTAAAAGAAATCATGCAATAAATACTTATCTGAATTTCACTCGTTTAAATTTATGTAAACTTTTGAATGTCAACACTGAAAAATTTCTCTTCTAAAGCATCACAATTAGCCTAAACAGCGTGGAAACACAAACAAAGTAAAAGTGACAAGACTGGAGAGTCGATAATTCGTGTAACACGAAAGAATGAACTACTTAATTTCAACGGGAAAGCTCTGTTGAAGAATGAATAGCGGGTTAGTAATAATCTTTCGAAAGATAAAAGCGAAATGAATTTCGGTATTTTAGGTAATTGGAAGGAACGCTCGGGCCTGTTACTTATCTCCCCTCCTAACCCAGGATTTCAACCTTAATTTAGATAAAACATATTGCAGGAGTAAGAAGGGGCGCGGTAAACGTTGTAAATTCTTTTACTTATGGCTCCTCTTTGTTACCGACGCGTTTCTGTGGGGGGTACTGGTCGAGGTTTATTAGCAATTTCACCGCCGTGAAACGTGTCGCTTGTGTCGAAACGTATGTATTATTTGTTTCGCGCGATGCTAGATGATATTTTCAGCAAAAGCTTTTGGGTATGGTTACAGTAAAATCTTGTCTCGTGTCTAAATACGATAACACGTTCGAAGATGTATTTCGTTCGATAGAGTTGTTCATGGATGTCGGTCGTCTGTCGCGAAACAAAATATAGCCGACACGTTTTTTCTTCTAATATGTATGTACATCGCCTTCTGCTCGTACTGCTCGCACTGCTCGCGTACTGCTTGTCTAGGTCAGGTGAGAGTGGATCCTAATACGTAGCAGGAATTTAGTGAATCGTTATGGGAACATTTACCTTCGTGTTTATACTGTTTTGTCCTTGAACGCGTTCGTTGTTCAAAATTGTCTTTGTTCCTGTTCCTTTCGCCTGTAAATATTAGAATATTACAAAATGTATAGAAGTTGTTATAATAACTATTTTCGTTGAATTTTATACGTAATCAAATTTCTATTAAGTTGTTCGTATCTTCGATATCGTTTGAGAACTTTGAATCTTCTCTTTTATATACAATTTTGAACCCTTTGAACAACCGTAGCAATTTTGCCAAATGGTCTATTGTCGCGCAAACGCAAGGGGTGGGGGGTACTTTCGGGTTTATATTTCGCCGTTTCCGGTTTGTATGATCTGTGTTCGGTACGGCATCAGAGACTGATACCGCTTCTGTGCCAATGGCGACTCTACCCCAACCGAGAGACGGTTATGTGTAAGTAATTGAGAATGGTCAGCGGCAATGGTTTTGCTTCTTATCCATGACATAAGATTTAAATGACTGTTATTTTATCCCTGGCCACGCGTACAAACAACACCATTTGCATGCTCGTGTACTTAAAGGGTGAACACACACATTTTATATAGCTTTCTGCGAACTATGAGTCAATGAAAATTTTCATATGTTTTGTGTTAATTAATAAGATTATAATTTATTTTTTTAACATTTACGGATTTAAACACATCTCTTTTTCAAGCTTTTATAAAACATCAGTTGACATGATTTTTTTTCCAAATTTTTCAAATGAAACCAAGACAATTTTTATTTTGTTTGGAAAAGAAATAGAAAAATTGAGCCGACTTTTTGTATTTTGTGGTATTAGATAATGTAACTTTATCAACCAACAGTGTTTATAGTGCTGCCTAAAGAAATAAAGGTTTTATTATACCTAAACGGACTTGTCACACTTTCAAAAGTAATGAATTATTGTAATCGTATAATATTTCAGTTGTATTAGTGTTTTTTTAACAATAAAAACAGGATACTAGTCAGTTTTATATAAATATTTATTCGTTTGATAAAAAGTGAAATAAAACCAAGAAAAGAGTTTTTAAATATTACAGTAGAAAATATGTATAACATAACAAAAAACAATTCATTTTTATTAAGAATTTCAATGATATTATACGTATTCGTTAATTATTTACTTGATACGAATAATTATATTGAATTTTACTTAGGATTTAACAATAAGAATTTTTAAAAATATTTATGATAAACGGGAGGTATATATGGTAATAAATCAATCCACCATGTCCTTGTATTTGTCAGATGTAATAGATCTACTTTTTTCATACAAAAAAGGTAATTTTATA
Organism: Anthidium xuezhongi; assembly: GCA_022405125.1. Lineage (NCBI taxonomy): Eukaryota > Metazoa > Arthropoda > Insecta > Hymenoptera > Megachilidae > Anthidium > Anthidium xuezhongi. The sequence goes on from CM039648.1 coordinate 9,729,602, forward strand.
TTTTCGAAATTAATTCATTATATTAAATTCTGCTGTAATATGTTCGGTTAAAAATAATTTCAACCTAAGATGGACTTGCCCCACTTTGAAAATAAACATATTTATAATACCGTTAATATAATAGTTAAAACTTCCATCTCCCAAATATTAGGGAATCTGATTTTTTTTTATTATAATTGTTTACAGAAAAAAGGATCATATTAAGTTGTATATGTAATTACCATTATCTTCATTTTTTTCAAAAATAGACTCCTTTTTATTTCACAATATTCTTAAAAGAAAATAGAAATGCAGAAAATCTTCGCAATGAAATCATTAACGGATGTTAGAGAAGAGGTTGAAGAGAAAATTCGTTTTTCCAAAATAAAAGGTACTGGCAGTTTGGGTAATATTATTTTTTGAACTTATTGAACTTTGTTTTTGTTCTATGGGCTTTGTTATGTAAAAAATTCAATAAGATTTCAAATGCTTTTGGTAACTTCTGGTGTCTACTCTGCATTTCGGAATGTCACGTGTTTCGAGAACCTTAAATTCTATTATTATTAAACAGATGCATAGAGAGTGTGTATCGTTAAAAAGAATAATTAATAATTGTATAACTTACATACGAAGCGAAGAAAACATTTCTACGTCCGCAACAAATTCGTATTGTTAATATGAATGTCAAAGTTGAAGGAACCTGCGCTTGTACCTTGAAATTTCGCTAATTGCCATTGAATATTAGGTTACCGGAAGGGAGAGGTTTTTAACGAACATGTGAACATTAGACCCACCGACTATTGTACACATCGTGTTTGCAAACGTTTCGAAGGAAAAAATGTTACACCTCAAATATACAAGACGATCACGAGTTTCTAATGTTTGTATTTATGTTCGTGGCCCGTCTAATAGTGTAACCGTGAAAGCGTTCGAAACATTTGCGTTTAAGGAACAGCGTGCCGGGTGTAAAGCAAATTAACGAAAGGAAATACAGATAAAAATGTAGTCACCTTGAATGTTAAATATCGCCGTCTCGAATGACATATCTAAGTAATTTTTCATTTTTACAAGTTTACAAAAAGTAATTCCGAGTAATTATATTATTAGTTATTCGGTAAGGATAATCTTGGAATTTATAACAGAATTTACTGTATCAGAAATCATTGAAAGCTAAACAATTGTTTCACTGCTAAATGCTGAAGCAATTACTAATTTGTATGTCCAAAATATAATATGTTAAAAGTCAAAAGTGTATCCATTTTGTTTGTATCCGTTATTAAGTACGCTTTTATTTAATAGTGAATACAAGCTTGTTCGGTAGCAATTATATCTTGGCAACGTTTCACCGTTTTAAATCAGGTACATTAAAGTTGTTCCGTTATACACAAAAAAGGCCTTGGTGAAAAACACGTCTGTGGACGTTTAAAGTTTAAAAGTTCAAAGTTATTTCTTATGCGCAGATAGTAAAGTTGTCAGACGATTGTTTACAATGAATATTAAAAAATTCGATGTTTCTTCTTTGTAATTTCATTAACATAATCTGAATAACGTAATATATCAATGATCCGAATAAATGTCAATTGCAATCCTCTAAGGTCTTTATTCTGCAAACTTTTACGTAATATTTGGTAAAACAGTTTAGTAATAATTAAACAATGAAAAAGTTCTGGTCTTTTTCAATTTATTTCTCAGTTTTGATGATATGTTCTTCAGACTTTGCAACATTTCCTACACTACTTTCTTCAAAACTATTCTTCTTCGCACCAGTGGAAAATAAAACCGAGTTTTATTTTCATTTTCATTTTTCAAACAGTTCATTTTTAGTTTGAGGTATTTGTTTGCCAATGATGTGTTAAAGTGGTTACGCTATGGTACAATTGTATAACTTTATCTATAAATACCAACTGACAACACAGAAGTAATATATTCTTAAATAATGTAAGTGGAATTCGAAAGGTAAACTGAGCATTTATGCGCGGACCAATCAAATTCTGAATAGAAGCCAACGTGGCGTTAAACTAAAATAACTCAAAATACTCGACTCGATATAAGCAAAACTTTTGAACCTACCAACAGAAAATACAAAGAAGCAAGTCGCTAATTGTTAGTTTCCCGAAGTAAACTTACTTTAAAAGGAATCATTTACTGTTTATCGAATGTTCCGTTCGTTTAACATTTTGATTGTTAAGAAAGAAAATTTGTAAACGCAAAACTTGTAAGAAGCGTGAACTGGTGAAAGGAATATTTGAGATTTAAAAAATAGTAAAAAATAATTGAATTGAATTGAAATGGTTAGGGTTAGGTTCGTCCATGATCCGTCGTTCGAGGGGGTTAGGTTGGGGAAAGGATGCTCGTACGAGTTGCTCGTGAAACTGCTCCGAATTGCACATCTGCACTGGTTTTTATCGGGAGTTCGTTGACTGTAACAAAACATTCCGTTAGCCAGCACTCCCTAAAGTTGCGACGCGACGGTTCAGCTGGATTACCAAAAAGGAACCGAAAAGAACTGTCACTACCAGCGGCTTGTCCCCATCGCGGCTGCCGTTAACGAGCAACGAGCAACGAGCAACGAGAAAGCGGCGAACGTGCCCGTCGAAGAACCGTCGAAAAAAACAGAGATAGTCTGAAATAAACGGAGAGGAGAAGATTGATATTGCTGAAAGCTAGAACGGAATGAACGACAATCGAAAGAGAGAGGCTGAAGCAGGTCCTGTTGCCAGGCCCCTGTTGCTACGCGGCTACCACTGCATCGTACTGAATTCGCAACGAGACTTTTTGGTGATTGCGTTGAATAATGTATGTTTAATAGATGCTCATGGCCCTGGATAGTCATGATTTTGACACCACCAGACACCTTTCTACCAAATGGTCTCCTTTACACAGGACAAACGACGGCCTTGAACGAGCACGTCATCCGACAGAGATATCCTGCATCCTGAACCTCGTCCCTCGATCGATTTCTAACTGCGTAGATTCCCATTCTCCTCTCCTTCTCTCCACTCTCTTCTACCGATTTGCTCGATTTTCTTTGCCTTTCCTCGTATTTACTTTTACCAAATTTCTCTTAACCCATTAATAGTGTATGGTCCGTTTCGCCAGACAGATTTTATTATAATTGTAATTTAACTAGTTTTTAAATACAATAATCAGTTTATTTGTTTAACCTTTTGTAGATGAACATATTTTTCCACACTTTATTAGCAAACCGTCATATATGCTAATTTTTTTTCTTTATTGTAAATATATATGTAGAATCAAAGTTCGTTTTCACAACGATGACCAATGTTGCCTATGAAAAGTTAATTACTCATAGATTTCTTAACATTTTTGTCGAGTTCTATAGGCTAATCAGCTTTCCAATAATCCACTGTGTGCAAATTGTTTCCTTTGTTGCATCCAAGTTACAATTAATTAATGATAATTGTAATTTTTACAAAGATAGCTCTTGATATTGGGGGAATACGAATGTAATATTTGCTGTTATCATGGCAATAAGAATAGAAGAGAAGAAATCAGTATCGTGAAAGTGAACGTGTTAATAATTTATTGTAATTTAATATACAAATAGGTTAATTTAGGTCTCCGAATCATTTGCTGAATTAATATGTATTTTTGAAGGGATTACCTTGAAGTACCTTGTTTTTAAAACTGTTGCGAGAACTGATCGTAACAGGATAAAAATGAAAAGGTCGAATTAGCTGGCATTCCAGGAATAAAATGACGATGCTCCTTGTAATGCGAAATTTCATCATATTTTCAAACCTACCTTTCAGTCTATTTGTTCAAACAGAATCATGATCACATTAAAGATCTTGTGAAAATGCTTGTTGGTCTCAGGAGAAAAACTTCCAAAGTTATTATTAAATATTTATATTTTTCACTGAAAAAGATGTATAAAATTTGTAGGAAGCTGAAATGCATTATATTTTTTAAATTATCCTTACAGTCCTCTACTGCTCTCTTATGGACTATAAATAATTTTAACAAATTTCAATTCTACGTGTTTATTTACATTTTCTTTTTTTCACATTTCATAAAATGTATAACGATATGGATACCAGTGGAAAACTCGAAATCTGTGTTCTTTCATTTTATTGAGGTTAGACAATTTTTAATATCGGTATTTAAGGTCACAGTTTTTAAAATATAAACTTTATTAACGAATAACTTTAGACGAATTAGATTTTTGATAAGCTAAAAGTTATTAATTAAGTTGAAATCAAGTAAATTACCAGGTGATTCTGTATACAAAATACGCGAAATCCATTTTATGTCATTAACAGCATTTCAAACGGTCTAATGAAATAACACTATGTTTAGTCAAAGTTGCCGTACCGAACGATGTTTTTCTAAGGAAGTAAATGACTAAAATTATAAATGTTCATAACGCGGTTGAAGGGTATCAAATAAACGAGGTAACTATAAACATCCGTTTTTATCGAACGGTCGTGTGTTGGGTCTGAACATTTTTGTACGGTCACGTCTCGCGTGTTAGTGTGAGACTGTTTTAAAAATTCTAGTCACATCTCGCGAAAATTTGTTGCGCCTCGCTTACATCGTTCCGGCGCATTTATAGTTTCTCAACATCGAATATTCACGATGTTCAACCATTATTACGAATAATACACTGGACATGCAAAGTGAATCACAACCAAAATCGTATGCCATGTATTTGCCCCTTTTTAATTTTAACTGAAAATTGGATTGAACGAACGTGACCGCTTTGTTACACATTTTCGTGTTATTTCTTGCTCTTGTATACAACAAATAAAAGAAATTCAATTTTATCGAATATTAAAAATAAAATAAATGATTCTGTTGATATCTGCAAAACGTGGCTAACATTCAAAATACTGTACTTATAAAATTGTTCGACAAATTGTAGATGTTTTTTGTTTGTTTTTTTTAATGCTTACAATTTTTGAGAAAATCAGATTTAAACAAAAATGTTTTGTATTTCTACTATAACAAGTATTCAGTTGAGTTTTGTAAAAACAGATTCTGTATATCTCTTCCAATTAAAATGACGACGGGGTATAAGGATCGTAGTATTGTTCTGGATATTGGTTATTTCTTTTATTTTTACTCGATGATAAGAATTGAATTAAATTGCAACTATTTTTGTCTTTACTTTTTATTCGTACCTAAAGAGTGTCAACTACTATATTTAAACAAAAAACATGCCATCGACTGAACTAATGTATGTATAAATTTCGTATCACAATTTCGTATCAGTTTAATTTTTATGAGAAACGATTTTAAAATGGTTTTGCGGATTGATATTAGCCAACGATGAAAAACTTGAAATTTGACAATAAAAATAAAATTGTATGAAAATTACAGGTGATATTTTCGAAAAATGTATTTAAAACACAAGTCTGCTTCAAGTGCTAACAATTTACCCTAAGTAGAAAGAAAGTAAATAGTATCAGTACAGTGATACATTTTGTTTGAAAAATTGTACAAAGTGTGCTTTACAAAAGCAACGTTTCGTGTTCATGCGATACGATTTTGCAGGTGAAATTGAAAAAAAAAAAAAAAACAAATACGATGTAGAATTTTGTGCATTTAACTTAATATAAACAATAATCCGTGTAAGAAAGTTAGCAAATTACGAGGATGGCAAGAAAAAGCTGATCAATTGATGTCATTATGAAGAGGGAAATGATACAGCTGTCGTATAAACCATTTCAGTTCGGAGAGCTGTAGAAAATTGGTTTGAAGTTAAAAAAACAGAGTAACAGAAAGGATGGGCATCGCGGGTTCAAATTTCAGCCGAGGAAGAAGTGTTTCGGTGTGCGAAAAATTTCATCTTCGTTATGGTCCAGAGGGCATCGCGAGAGACAAAATGAGAAACGCCCCCCAAAAAAGAAAAGTGCAAAAAAGTTTGGAGAAGGGAAGGAAAAGAGAAGAAAAAGGAAAGAGCGAAGCCGAAGATGTCCGAAGACACAGAACTTTCGCGCTCTCACGTCCACGTGCTCTGTTGTTGTTGTTATTGCTGTCTTTGTCTTCGGCTTGGCCGTGGCTACCATCTCTTTCCTATAATCGGCTTGGTCTTTTTTCGCCAGTCCGTTTTCTGTCCCCTTTCAAGTATTTCCTTTACTATTCTCTCTCGTCTCGTTGCTCCTTCGCTCGTCTCTCTTCCCTTTCCCCATCCTCGCGACTGGTGTCACGAAAGACGCGTTGGCGTCATATGGTGGGGATCCCGATTAACGGACTCTAATTGCATAGCAACAGTGAGGCCGAGATAATGATACATCTGACGTGCGTTGCTGGCGGGCATCTGGCCCACTTCGAAACCAAACGATCTCGGCCCCGTGTACGTATACGATACTCTTACGTGTTTCTGTGTTCAAACCTCTTTGGCGTGCACGCAACTCGAACGTCTGGAAATTTAAGCCGCCAACTTTTGGCGCGAATTTCTTTCTTAATTCTTCTTTAACCGTTATTTTTCAAAATAACAAATTTATATACTAGTATTTATTTATAACGCGCTTAATATCCCTTCGTACACAGTCTGTATACTTCTTTCTTTCTTTCCCCCTTTTTTTACTATTTTAAGCTTCTAAATAATATATAAAAATTCTAAAATATTCCAATAATAAGTTATGTTAGGTATTAAAAAAATTTGAAGAAAACCAAAATTTCGTTTACGCTACCAGCAACTTATTTGAAAATATCTATGAAAAATAATGTATATGTACATCATATACACATGCGTGATCGTTCGACGTTAAGGGTAAACACGTATGAAAAGGTCTTACGTATCATTACTCCTTTCACCATGTATATATGTATAGTAGGTTAATTATATTTAATGTTATTTTTCTAGAATAATAGCCTATACAGTTCAATCTTATTTCAGTCTTATTTTTGTTACTCTTGCGTCATGAATTACGTCATTTTAATTACTTGAAAGTTACGCGTACTTTATAGAAAAAGGACTTTTATTGGCAACATCAGGTTTTTATAAATAATTTTTAACAGAAACTACCAAAATGTAACAATTATAAATATATAGATAATTTGAATAATATCGACCTTACAATTTTTAAAATATTTACAATCCACGCTGACACGGAATAAAATAAATTAATAAAATATTTATGTTTTTATATGGTATGTTAAATATCAACATAAAGGATAGTTTTTTTTTTTTACTACTATTGTATTTCGTATATTTAATTTGAAATTTTTAGTCGCTTTTTGAATCGAACAGGTGTAGAACGGAGAAAGCTTTCTTTCTAATATACATATTTTATTGAAACGTTTCAGTGAACGATTCTTCAAAATTTCTCTATCCTTAATTTTCAAAGGATGAACAGCTTTGGGCCTCTTTTGAGTTCCTGCGTTCACATTTCTACCTGCACGTAAAAACTCTGCGATGAGTGTATACCTGTGTCGATGGTAGTGCACTTACTTCGGGGCCTTTTGGTTCCGGAACTTGAGACCCGTTCGCATGGTCAAACCCAGCTATGATTTTTTTTTTTTTTTTTCTTTGTCTGATAGAAATCGTGTATTCGGCGTCAAACTCTATCTGTTCCCCAGCAGCACGTTTCAGCTGTCATTCGTGTCTTTTTGCATAAAGATTTTAAACATTGTTTGAAAATATTTCATCAAATATTTTTAAACACGACGCTTTCGAATGCCGAACACGAAAAGCAGTTTAACATAAAATTTCAATTGTTAATCGTCTTCGTGATTCGTCGTCCGAAGGTTAAATTGTCAAAAATCTATTAACGTATATAAAGGTGTTTTTTGTTACTTTTAATTGGTAAAAACATAATATTTTGTAATGTTGTTATTACTGTTTAATATATGGAACAGGATACAGATTTGTTCTTCGTTGGTTGCTTAATACGCGAAAATATTTAATTGGTTAATACATGGAGAGAAATAACAGGAAATCGCATATAAAAGCTAGAATGAATGATACAGCTTGTTTGGTTACTAGGCGCGCCTATTTCAAATGACCCGCTCACCACGACCTCGAGTCAATCTCTTAAATTTTATCTGTCACTTTAGGCAAGAATCAGAATCATATATAATTCATTAGTATCGATACTTTCTATTAATCTTTTTTTTTCTATTGCAATAATAAGATTTTATTTTAATGTATTTTAAAGTATTTTATTTCACACTGACTACCATTACTATCTCTATTAGAGTTATGTAACTTTCATGTATACTACCCTAAATACTTCACGTTGTTTTACGCCATTAATTCCTAATTATACCTTCATTTAATAGATCCGGATTATTATTGATTAGTTTTATATGGGCCCATGTTTTTAATTTATCCGTTGATAAAATTAAATTAGACAATTTTCGCAAGTTTATTGTACCCTGGAATATCGATTACTACGAATCGATTTTTTATCTGGTACGAATCTATAAATATAGGGTAACAAATTGCAGGAAATTTTAGTTTGCATAAAAAATCTAGTAATACATCATCTAAATTTTTCAGTACCTGACATCGTAACGGTCACACGAGTTTATTGTATCAGTAGCAAAACTTTGATCTACCCTCTCGTTATAACGATAAAATTGCCGTGCTATTAGGTTGCCTTAATTTTCGTTTCTATACAAAATTCTGTAAAAGGTACTCTCTAAATTTTAAATCTTGAATCCATAGTAACTTGTTCGCGAATTGTCTAGTATAGATGGATTTTTAAATTAAGTTGACTTTTAATGTTACTCGATACCACAACTACCGAGGTTGGTGCCTTCGCAAATTCTAAAGGTTTAACGTAGATTCTGGTCCGGTTTTCTTCTTTGGATATCCTGAGCAAAAATCATCCATTTATTTACAGCAGTGGCACGTAGATGTTATCGTTTTTTGCAATCCCTGGTTTAATAACCCGTACGTTTGCAATGTCAATGCATCTTCGTGTTAAAGGTGACGTTCTATCTTATTCTGATTGTCGAACCATATTGTTTTCTATTGTTCTTCGAATGTGCTGGGTATATTCTGTCACCGTTCTGGTCCATGTGTCCAATGGTAATTCTCATAGCGATATTGAAACGACAGACTCGTACGTGAAACTTCAAATCTTTTCAAGGTCGTTATTCTACCTACCTGTGCTCAACTGTTTAAATTTAATTTGTATAAATTTTGTTATGAATTTTATAGGTTGAAAACTCGTAAGGTTAATATTTTATAAGCACGAGGTTAGTTAAACGGTCGACACTCGCTGACATTGGGCGTTTCTTCGAACGACCTTGACGTCTTTGGTATCTGGGTGAATCGTTTAATTATAAAAGATACAAGTAACGTGCCGCGAAGGACGAGGTCAAGGTACCTGTATTGTACATCTATTACCAATGATTTTCGTGTACAACGAGATGTAACAAGCCGCTTTTTCTATGGGCGGATCATCCGTAACCATGCGTGTATAAATACGAAACAGGATATTCTCATGCACAATTCTGCACGAGGAAATAGCATTAAAATAATTACGGTTAGAAATTATTTCCTCGATTGTATTACATTGCTTAGTATGAAATAAAATACTAAAATACTAAATCATTTGAAAGAGCCCAATTATTTCATTTAAATTGAATTTTGAACTGGACATTTTTCGTGTTCCTCTTTGAAATTTCAAGGTATCCTGCTTGAGGTATACGCGGGTCTTACATTTAAAAATCTTGCTTAACAATTGAAATAATATACATTCTCTGAGTCGGGGCCACGATTGATCCCCCTTTGTCATTTAAAGGTTAAAGTATTTACTTCATTTCACAAATGTTTACTCCAGTAATAAATCAATTATATAATTAATTTTTTTTTTTTTTTTTTTCAAAAATTGGTTTGAAGTATTTTATTTCAAAAAATTTGTGTCTGAAGTTCCGTCGTTACAAGAAAAAAAGATGTGGTTAATTAGTCCAATTTTCAAGTTTGTTTAAAAAATACAGGCCTTTGAATTTTACCATATACATTTTTGAAAACTAAATAGATCTTGTTGAGTATTATTATGATTATCATTATTATTAATTAATAATTGTTATTTTTGATTTTACATAATAAAAAATAGGAAAGTAATGTAGATCGTGTTTTTATTCAATAAGAAACAAATTTAATATTCTTTGAGTTGTGTCACTAGCAATACCAAACAATGATATAATATTAATATTTAAAGAAAACTAATTCAATACAAATTTTCAATTGTTTTTTTCTAAAACATAGTATTTTTTTGTTTGCTTCCAAATAATTTTCTTAAAATATTTCTTAAAATACTTCCTGCAATAAAGTCGCGTGTTATTAAGAAACAAATTTATTGAGATTAAGTGTTCATACCTTCATTATTACAAATAAATTGTTGTAACAGTGAAGAAGGGTGAGTAAGATTTGAAATCTTTCACGCATTGACCATACCAACAATGTCCAGTTTCCCTTCAAGCGTTGTGAATGAACGAGCAAAATTTATGCAAGACGTGGCATCAATTTACGAAAGAAATTTATGTTACGGATAATAAATTGTTTCCCTTCGTATGATTTATTAATTAATAAGAAGCGTTTTCTTCTTTTCTGGTCGATTATATAAACGACGTAATTGTACAACAATTAAAAGTCTCGATTACCTTTTTCCATTGGAAAGAGAAATATTGATTCTGTCAGCAGGAACATAGTGTAGGCGGAACTTCTATACAAAAGGATCGTTTGTTATTGAAGGTTCTTGCAGATTTAGTGCTGTTGCATATTTGCGATGTGTAAATCGAGAATAATCCTTTAACCTCACCTTTTTGCCCTTTTCTTAGTTCTTCGATATTAAATAATTTTCCCTTCTATATCATTTTTCACGACTAGAATTATAAAAGAAGTATAAAAGTCACGTTTAGAAATGAATTTCTTTTCTCAAAAGCGGTAAGCCTTTGTAAAATTCTGAATTTCAAATGAGTGAAGGCTCTATTTAAAATGTCACTTTCACCTGTTATACATATTTACCTTATAGAAATTCAGTATCATTCTCAATACCGCTTTTTATAATGAAAAATTAAATCAAGAATTCAAGTATAAAATTCGATACTGAATTTAAGTTTGCACATGTAAAGTGTTATTCCTATATATTCTTTTTTTCTTCGTAGAAATGTAATATTTGGAAGTAACGAATTCAAATTTCTGTTATTAGTTGCATAACATTTTGTTGTTAGAAAATGAAATAACAACAAGTATGATAATTGTCATAATTACGATTGAAGTTGTATATACTGTAACTAATATTTGTATATTGTGCGTAAACTCGTTTTTATTAAAAATCTTGAATCAAGGATACGATCATTTTTCCATGGCAAATAGAAAGAACGTTTGTAAACCGTTTGTATACGAGAAGCTTGAATAACGATATACGATCAAACGAGCAAAATGATTAGGTGACGTTTGAAAGTAAAGAAGGTTCGGGGGGGGAGAGAATTTCGGGCAACCATAAACGGGGAAAAGATGCGTGCAGGTTCGTCGGATTAACCGAACCGAAATTTAATTTGACAGAATCAGAGTCCGAAACTCGATACCATTCTAGTAAGTTTAATGGAGATATTGAATTACCGGTACACTATAATTCGATGTGATAGGCGAAAAGACTGAGATAAATGGTCCGAATTTTTGAAAGCCTCCGGTTACGCTCGACGCACCGTTGCGGTGTCCGAATTTCTATAGATTTATAATAGATTCGTAGAAGGTCCTCTTTAAACGGCTGCTCGATATATCTCTGTCGTAAAATCAGTTCGGGCCTTCCTTTCGATCTGAATAATTAACCGAACAAAATTTTCCCTTTTTATAACAGTATCGAAATCCATGGCCAGCGGAACCACGTTATTAAGTTACAGCCAGCGATAACAGCGATGGAAATATAAAAAGTACAAAATATTTATATCAACTTAAACGGAAACACGTTATCTTCAATGTAGCGTACGATCTTTCAAGGGAAAACGATACCAGTTATTTAAAAGCTATACAAGCAACAAACTATTTCTTTAAAGCAGACGTGTTAACTAGTGGTCTGCGACTCACTGATGTTTTGCACCTACACAGGCATGTTATTTTGTACGCGTAACTACTAACTGTAATCTTAATAATACTAATTCTTTTTTTGTCCGCGTAGTGCGGTCCATACTTTGATTTAAGTAAGGAGAAGATATCTGTTACGTGTTACGTGTTAAGCACATGTCGAGCACGAGAGCGGATCGGCGATTCTGCGTTGTTACGTACGAAAAACCGCGACGGAATAATTCACAACGCCGCCTAGCATCCAACAAACTAAACATCCGCGCGCCCTAAGATGCATTTCCAACAATATCCAATAATTGCCACTACTCCAATTATTAACGCTTCTTTTATTTTTATTCGGCAATAGAGTCTAAATTACATTGCTGCACCTGTTTTTGTCTTTTCGCCTTTTATTCGTTAACTGTACAAAACAAATATGCTCGATAATCGAAATAGTCTATACAATGTGTACTGTTTATTGCCAAAAACTAAGGATACATACATTTTTATGTAAATTTGATTTTTATATAGAATCATTGCGAAATGATTTTAAGAATTAATATTAATCAAGAAGGCAAAACCTTCGATTTTTGAATACAAATAAAATTTAGTAGAAATTTCAGGTGCTAATAGTTGATTACCTTGTGAACTACTATCGTCCTGCTGGTGTTCGATTATTTTGCTATCGTTCTGTACGTGATACGTTAATCTGTAACAAGCCTTACAGATGTTAACGGTTGATTTTGGACGAAATGATTTGAACAAAAAGCTAACGTAAAATATTTGAAATAAAATTTTATAGCAGCATCCTATTCCATTATGACTAATTTGTTTACATTAAACGGAATGGACCACAAACATAAAATGGCAGTTCCAATTTCCGAACACGTGAGACAACTCGATTAGTGTTTTTGGAAAAGAAAAAGAGTCCATAAATTTTCCTCATGAACCGTGCACATGAAAAACTGTACAACGCTATTTTTAATTATTTACGAACAGTTTAATACTTTCTATATAATTTATTGATTTAATTAACTGACGTGTGTTTCATTTCTAAAGTTGCAACATTTTCTCCGAATAATGATGACACACTGTAATAAAAGTTTCTTATCCGATTTTTGCATACTTTTCTCACAACATTATTAGCATAAGAATCGGCCTCGTTTATCGTAAGCTTACTTCTGTCGTAAGCTTGCCTACTCGGAACATTAATTTTATTTCTTACATTTTTCATGCGTCCTCTTCCATTGATACAGTAATCTTCTGGATCTTATCTTGACGTCTTTATTTATAATTGATTTTGCAATCGTTATAGCGATCGGTTGATAGTGAAACGATAGGAATACTTCTGGCACTGAAAGGACAGCCAATTAATCACGTGTTAGTTTAGAACATAACGGTTTGTTTCTTACGAACAATAAAATTATTTCTCGAAAATATCTCATAAGCAGTACGATAATATAATAACTCGTATGTAAAGCACATATGAGTAGAAACATTATTTTATTTACAATTATACAATTAGCTATCTATGTCGGAAATCAAATAACATTATATTGTACTGCGAAACTAATGGAATAATAATGATATTAATTAATTCTACATTAATTTTTTCTTATTATACAGTAGGATCTTAATTTAAAGCAGTGCAGCGTATTAACTTTTGTGCTACAAGCAAGACTTGTTTAAAATACAACATTGTTACAATATTGAGACAGTTGTTTCTATGTGAAATCAGATGTATTATTTTAATTACAAGGAAATGACCGATTATTTAAATATCTTTAATGTCAAAAGTAAAGAATAAGTTTTAACATAAAAACAATAAAAAAATATATGTTAATATTTCGCTTAATTTGAATGGAATAGTAAAATTAGCTCACTGTTGATTTTCCGTAATCCGAAATTTTCACATTTTTGAAAATATGCAAATAGTAAAGTGTTTAAAAGATTCTAAGGTATATTTATTGTGATATATATATAAATCATAATGGTATATAGTAAACAGAGAGAAATAAATAAGTAAATCAAATGTTGAATTTGTATGAAGCATTTAAAACGTTACTTGACAGTTAACACAGCTGCATAAAGGGTTAAAAGAAATGTAAAACATAAAAGTTCTTATATCTTCAAAAATTATTCATGTTCAAATCATTGATGCACCAACTTAATAATTTTGGAATTTTCAATACCAAGAGTAATAGTTATTCGAAATTAAACCTATCGAACCTATAAATTATGATTATCACTCCTATCGTTATCAGATAATATATACGTGTTCGGTAGTTAGTATCCCAGGCGTGTGAATAAATGAATATTAAAGCATTTACAAATATATTGTACATATTATTATGTATGTTTAGTGCTTTCCCTCAGTGTCCGATAAGATTTAGCGAGAGATTTTCTGTATATCCGGCATACGTATTTTATCTCTACTTCTACATTGTGCGTGCTGGTGTTCCTCAACGAACTTCTGTCGGCCTTCTCGGTCTCACTCTACCATGTTGCTTTCTATCGCAGAGTCGTTGGACACACGCATATCGCAGGAAAACATACATCACGTTTCGAGGAAAAACTAACCGACGCGGCGCGACGGTTGGGACCAAATACAATGATACTTTTGATTCTTCGTTCAACATTGTGCCTGATCCTATACGCGCAGCCAGGAATTTTTATCTTCGTTCTACGAATCTTTAAGGGCGGTACTTTGTAGCATTGTGTGGGTTAAGTTTCTACACCAGGCCTCTTCCTGATGAATACCTGCACGGTAGAACGAAGGTTTCCTTTCTTTTTTCTTCCTCTTTTTTGTAAGTTCGTTTGGTCATTACGTAGAACCATTCTTGATGAGAATATACGTCTCTGATCGAAAATATTCAGCTACACTGTGTACATAAATGATTACAACGTTATGTTTAATTTTAAGCTTGTCAATCAGTCAGTTTATTAAGAATAAAATTCAGAAAAATTATAAAGTTTTTTGTTCTATGATTCATTACTAAGTTTGTATGTAATACTTTCCTGTACGTCGTACCTCGATGTACAAAATTGAATCAGTTAATAAATATCTTTCACAAAGTGCTGTAAGCTATTGATGATCTTTTTTGTCACAATTTTTTTTCTTTAATTCATAATTCGTATGTGATATTCTAGACCTGATTTTTCCTTGCAATCAGAAAGAACTTTTTTATAATAAAATAAATAATATAATTTCTGTAATATAACTGAAATTAGACCAACGGCCTCGGCGTCATCAGCTTGATTTTAGAAATATATTGATACGTGCTTTACATTGCTACACTGGAAATATATTACATGCTTTTTAATTCAAACAAAATAAGTATCGTAATGTACACATTGTAGTGTATGCGCAGGGTCTGAAACGGTTAAAATATACACACACTTTGTGTGTAATTTTCATCATAGTGGCTGTCGGGAAGAGTTTTCTACTCGGTTGCAGGAAGTGGAGTATCTATGGAACAGTCTTTTAGGAGGTTAGGGTTCGTTACGACATCGGGCCTGTGTGGATGTAGATGTAAGGGACCATCTGTTGCTACATTGTGTGAGAAGGAACTGTTCGTTAGAACCCTATCATCATTTTCCACATTTCTAAACTCGGTTGCGCTGTGGCCCTTTGTCATTAAAATAATACGTTCAAGAATTATTTCCATGTTTTCTCAAACTGTAAATTACGACGGTTTCATTTTCTTCGAACTCTTTCCATTCATTCAATATTTATAATAACTATAATTTCCATAATGACACAACAATTACTATTCTTTATCTTCTTAATATTTGTTAATTTTGCAAAATATCAAAAGAAATTATAACAAAATTGTTGTCCATCGTCGACAAATACAACTTGTCAGGTTTGTTATTTATTTCAATTACTTGTCCAATGCAGAGATTATAAAGAAATACGTGTTTGTTCGTTAAAGAATCTCTGCGAACCGAGATTTTTTACAATGTTTAATCCTTTGCACCCGTGGCATTTTTGGATACGATTAAGCCTAAATCCGTTTTCCAATAAAGCTTCGAAAATTCAAAAACCCTATCTTGAAAGAATAGAATTACAAATGTTTATCGTCTATTTACTTTTATTTCTTTCATTAATTTGCTACGTTCTAACATAAGTATGCCGCCCCAGAGATGCCACTCAACTGCAAACGGTTAAATGTATGTTATAACAATGTAAGCACATCAGCTTTATTCCTACCTGATTATGTTTTAAATATTATCGATTTTCTACCTGGCTGATAGGATATTTCTGAAAACTCGAACAACAATGATTTTCTTAATATAGAATATCTCGAGGGCCCCAATATGCAATATTTCATATTAGAGATTATGTAATTTCTGATTCCATTATAGCTAATCAAAACGTGTTTTATCGTTTTCACTTGGACACTGTTTATCGTCAAAATCAGAAAGAAACGGAAAGAATAATATGTATGAAGTAGAGCAATATTTCTTCTGTAATCACGTATAAGAAATAAGAAATTTTGCTATTTACATTTATATAACGGTAGTTGTTAAAACGATATAAAATTTCCTACGATATTTAAAATTTGTATAAAAGTACTGTAAAGAACAGTATTTCGTATTTGAACAATCCATTTTACTAATTTTTTGTCGCAAAAAGTGTCATCAAGCTTCCTGAAAAATATTAGTACTCGTCTTATTAGTTGTATCATTTAATGCTATTAAACAGAGCAAACAGAGTAAACAGAGCATACAGAGCATACAGAGATCTGGGTCCTAACCTGTAAATGCCCATTCTGTTTTACCCCACCCATACCTCGGTCCTTTCCCTCCAGAATTCTGGCGCCAAAAGTTTCGGCATTTCCATTGGTAGTCCAGCGCTTGGAATGTATTGGATCGCCAACCACAAAAACGCATGACTCCTGTGTGTCGTATAACGAGAAGGATGTTATCTTGTAACGTTTTATTAGGTACACCTTACTTACTTACGTACATATGTATACGGTTGTTCAAATTTTCTCACGCATTTTCTGCCGCGCTAATTAGTAATGCACGACATATTGCTTCGACAACGCTGTTTGTTGTCCGTGATACTATGCCGAATGTTAAACGTCATGCAATTCATGCGCATATTTCTCCCGATCAGATTTTTAGCTTGTTGACAATTTACTCCTGTAAATTATCCTTACTTACCTACCTATTCAAATATGCTTACATCATTTTCGTTACGCGAAACCAATGATAAAATTTCTCAAGAAAAAATGTATTGTATGTAAAACACAAAATTTGAAAAAATTGTAAAATAATTGATTGAACGTTACATGTATAAACTCTAAACGTATTATTTTTACAATCTAGTCGAAATTACATTGAACATTTATCATTATCACATTTGTATGTGTTCTGAAGAGATGCGTGTCGTCGAGTGAATTTGCTTGCAATCATTACATTAGCGTACAATTCAACGTTCCTTGATACAAGTTATTCTGACACGAGCAGGTACAACCTGACATAACTCGTCCAGTCAATTATTGGTTCACACAAAAATGCTTCGAAAGATTAATAACTTTGTCTGTGCCACTAATTGCTTTACATTTTTGGCGATTAAGGACAAAGGAACACAACCAGTTAATGTTATCTAAGTGTAGATACGTATGGGGTTTGCGATAAAATTACTGTGAGCAGAATGCAAAGATAGTAACAGACTTTTTCAACCGTTTTTTTCTTAACTATTATTTATTTGTATTTTTACGCATAATAAAATGTATTTTAGATATATTCATTTCATTGATAATAGGGAGAGAAAAAGTTTACTTTTATACTTTCTAATAGAATGTTTTCGTAGAGTCTATGTTGTATATAAATTATATATATATAGTTAGTTACGCTGATATATATATATATATATATTTTTATACATTAATGTGTTATTTATTTTTCCATTTTTTCGATAAAAGTATTCGATTTTCGCCATACAGAAAATATTTATAAATTGGTAAATAAGTTTGAAAAAATGTGATTAATAGCAAAAGTCTGAAAATATTCTGCTAATACTGAAAAATTTAGTTAACATAATATTATAAAATGTTATTCGTAATATTGTGAAATTCTGAAACAGATAATTTCGTATGGTACGCCAGAATTTTACCGCTGTCGGTAAAGAATAAATCTACAGCTTCGACCATTGTTGCAGTGGTTTGAGTATTACCAACAGCAAACAATTTTTCTCATATTAAGGCTAAACGTCTGAATGCCAATTAAATCTGATTAGGCTAAAATCTTGCATAAAAATAATGTTCGTGAGACGGATTTTTAGAAATTTATCAAATTTTAGCCCAATCAGATCTGATTGGTTTTCGGAAGTTTATCCGAATCCTCTTACCATTTTAATATCACACTCTACAGCATCAACTGAAATTAGAATGAAATTTCCAAATATCTATTGTGCCTGATTTTGCAAATAACTTCGTTTTACATAAAAACAGTATTTGCAAGTAAAATTTTTAGCAACTCAAAAGTTACGGTTGAAAATTTTGCGAAAACTGTTTTACCATTTTAGTGCTATTTCTAACATTACCAACACAGCATAGAATAATATTATAACATGATTAATGCATCGAGATATGGGATATACCAATATGCATAGACCAGTTATCTTATGGACTTTCACGGTCTGAAATACCTACATTGCTCAACATTTTATTTTTGCCAGCTTTTTTTATTACACATTTAGAACGTTTCAGAACCTTCGATTTGTTGGTGTATCATCACTACACTTTCAGACCCCGAATTGCGAATGCGATTGACCGAACGATTTCTAATTTGTACTAGGAATTCGTATTATTCGAAATTAAATGTTAAATTACATAATTTTTCTTCTTCTAACGAATAATTATCAGTATTTATATTTTTAATTTTAACTACTAATAACGTTGCAGTGCAACGGGGCTCTAGAGCCTCATGATCATGTGATAAAACAGAAGGATTGCGTCATTAGTCAGTCTTGTGCCTCGTCGATGATCCTACCATATCAGTTAGAGAACTGCTTTTACGTGACAACGCGCGTGAGTGATTGAAATTGAAACTAAAAGTAATGACAGATATTCGTGAGAGAAAAAAAATGGTAATTTGAAATTTAATTTTAAATAATATGAATTCCTAGTATGAATCAGAAGTCATTAAGCCTGTGTTGTCGGTAACGCAGAGAGTGACATTATAGCAGTAAAAACAGTATTCGCTTATTATTGGATTTTAACTTTCGGGTAGTTAAAAATCTTTTTTGGAAATATCGTTTTTGTGCAAATTGAAAAACTATTCGCAAAATCTTAGCCAAATTGGAAGTAACAAATTTTGAGAAATACAATTCGAATCTCCAAAATTCTAATAACATGTATTACTGGCTGGCAAAGTATAACATTAAATAACACGTTCTGAAACAACGATTGTGTTTTACTCCTAATAATGTAAAAAAAAACAGTAGTTGTTTTATAAAACTAGCATGTTTACATAAATCATGTAAACGATCACCATTCGCCGAAAATAATTGTACAAGTGTGTTCAAAATTGTTTACAGTATTTTTGTTATTTTTGTTGACAGGCTAGTCGTACACTTGCACCTTGGGAGCATTTGTTACCCTGTCCAAAGTGCTCATTCCCTTGCCATGTGGATGGCGAGAAAAACGTGGGAACGTGTTCGAGGCAAGGTTGCTCAATGGAATTTTGCACCTTTTGTTCGTCGAGGCCGCACACTGGTCCCTGTAAAACACCCCTGTTAGCTACGCCGACCAAGAGGAACAAACGACTGGTTGTCGGCTCGAGGCAGAGTAAACGGAATCTCAGGAGATTATAAGCATTCCCTCGTCGTGAATGAAATGTTTTTCGATTGTCAAAAACGAGAAAAAAAAAAACAAAAAGTTTGTTAGAACAACCTTTTTAACCTTGTCATTTTTCTCTCTAATGTTTTTTTTAGCGTATTATCAAAAATTGTCAAATAGAATCGTTGGAATTAATTTAATTTAATTTTGTTGCGAAGCGTAGCGTTTCTCTAGAGAGAGTTAGTGTCGTCGTCGTCGTCGTCGTTGTCGTTCGTTCAAGATGATTCGAAATGAAATTGTGAACGATCGGTTCATATTTATAATATGTTTTAAAGTTGTGTACAAATTGTGGGATTGAAAAGAACGGGAATCAAAATTATGATGAATCAATTGATAGATTCTGTAAATATATATAGAATAATTTTGATAACAATTGCCACAAATTGATTTTAACAACGGGTAAAAAACCGATTATTGGTAATTAGTGATAACTGAAATCAAACGACGCTTCTCCCTTTCTCTTTACGTTGCCCGTTTTTGGGAGCCATACATTTATTTTTTACCAATGTTTTTAGTACTCTAGTACGCCACTTTGGTTCATTGTGCCATCGTTTTTAATGTTTTAAGGAAGAGATTAACTCGGCAATAATTAATAAAAATGAAAAGTATACAAGTACAAATATATAAGCATGAATATTAATCCTTTCACTAAGGATAGGTCATTACAGTACCAGTTCAATGATTCATAAAATGTATTAAAATCACAAATTTCTCAATAAATAATTCATATAGAAAAGATAAATTATACATTCGCGGGTACACTCTTCTATACATATAAGAATATTTTGTGATCAGCTGTGCTGTAGTGAAAGGGTTAATAACGAACGAAATGGTTTGGAGTAACTCGAATAAATTAATAGCCAAATGTTCGTTTAAAAAGTGTAGACTTGAAAATGGAAAAATGTACGATACATCAAGTGATTCTCCGTAAGCGAAAACATGACAGAGAATAAATAGAGCGTCCACGCATATAGCACTTACATTTCTTCATTTTTCATTCGTATTTTTAGAATTACGTGTCAATATCAATTGTAGATATTTCCCTTAAATATTAACTTATTTGAAAGAATACCAAATTTCTCGAGGAAATGCGCAATCAAAACTTATTTCCTAATTCGTCGCCGATTAAGTGTAATAATTTAATAATTTAATTAAAGAACAAATATTTATAGGTAATTGAAATTGATGTATGTCTGGAAATATTTTAGTATTATAGTATTATTTTATTTCGTGCTATTCTTTGTTTACATATTTAATGTATAATATTTATGCGTTAGACAGTTCGTATTATAATTTTAAATACAATTTTTTGGGAAAATTTTAAACAGTGTACTTTTAAATACGATATAAAAATTACTCTTAACGTACAAGATCTAAACCAAATTGGTGATCCAAATATCTTGCCATTCTTTTTATGCAGTAAAATATTACCTTTTTCTACTTAAAGGAACAAGTAAATATAGCGCGATTCTTTTTTACAATATCTACCTACAGTTTTTAAAAGTAAGACCATGATGTATTTGTCATCCTGTATATACATATACACATGCGTTAACAGAAGTTTGAAATTGAATGCAAACGACGGATAAATGTAAATACTTTATGTTTAACATATTCTAAGCTACACGAATCGTGGAACTGAAGAAAAAAACTGAACTCGAAATTATAACGCATTAAACGAAACAAATGATACATACTGTAGATTCATTATAAATTTCAAAACAATTTGCGCAAGTTGTTTAATAAATCAGTTATTACTTCAAAGCAAATAGTGAGAATTAAGATCAAACGAAACGTTCGTTTCTTTTTAAGAGCCGAACTTTATTTTTCGATAATGTATTTTAGTATCCTAGTACGCCACTTTCACGTGCCATCTTTTTTAAAATTTTGTCATACAATTTTTTATTTATTTTTACTTCTTTACAATTTATCGCCTTCAGTTTTAAAGCTTATAACATTGTAAAATTGTTTGTAATTATTCTATAATCTTTTCCTTTTTTTTTTTTTTAGTCAATTAAGTTTCGGTCTACATTCGAAACACTTTCTTAATTTCGAACTTAACGATCCACTTCCGTTATTAACAATGTTAATCCAACGTTATCGTTCTTATGATAAAATTAACGTAATTTTGATGATATCGTTGAAAATTATCTTTTAAATTACAAAAGAAATGTTAGTGCGTGTACGAGAAGAGAACAAACGGAGAACTGCTTGGTTACTTGTATTCTTTCATACTTTTAATTTTACCTCTGTTAAATAAACATTCAACAGTTAGTATCTCGAGTGACTCTAAACTATCCGATCCCTCATAAATTATAGAAATATGTTCGAACCTATTTTGTATAGCAGTTAAACTTATTACCATTGTGCCTTATTATATGTGCTTCCGATGGAAGTATATAAAAAAAAAATAGTATGTAGAAAATACCAAAACCTTCAACATGGTTTTCTCGCTGAAGATTCAGTATTGCGTACTAGATATTTTAGTATATTATATACGGTGCGAATTAGGTATACGTTTTGAGATACATTTGTTATTTTCTTAAAACAACGAACTTCTGCCAATTTTAAAAATTATGTTCTTTGTCAAAAAAAAAAAAAAAAAAACGAAAAAACAAAAAAAACGAAAACGACAAATATCAAAAAAAGTGTATGAGTTTGTTATTTCCAACATGCTTACTGTCTAAGAATGTGAAGATAAAGAATTAAATACGTTTTACTTTTAATATAAAACTGTTGTATTTATTTACGACCCAAAGGTGCTCTAAACCATTAACACTTTAGTGGCCGCTCACACAGCATGTGTGATGGCCGGGCCAACCGTTAGCGTCCGCTCGCACAACACGCGTGTAATGCTACCGCCGAGAGTTATTGGGCGCTGGCACACTCTCTGCGTGATGAATTATGAATGCAAACAAGTGTGGATATTGCTATTGGCTTCGTATTTCACCGCTACGTCTTTCATCTTAGGTAATTATCGTTTTATTTCGTTCCGATCCAGTGGAAAGATTAGTCAGAGGAATAAAGATCATCGATTAATCCAGATATCAGAAACAAAAAAAGGTGTACGAAGAGGTTGCCACGTTTGTTATGCGCATAAAAATAAAATTAGAAAAGTCACATATTTTATGCGTAAGAGCTGTAGAGTACCTTTACAAGTAGGTGATGATTTTAATAATTACCACACAAAAGAAAAATATTGAATTTGTTGTTAAATTGTTATTGTTTTTTGTTTTAATTAAATTTGTTTAAATTAATTCTTCAAAAATATTCCACGATCTGGCAACATTTGACTGCGTACACGTGCGGCCATTAAAATGTTAAATATTCCCATAATAGTCGAAGAATAATAATTGCAAAAAAAATGACCAGTGGCTCTGCTAACCTATACTTGGACGGTTTCATCACCTTTGGTATTTCCGATATCGTTCCTTTGAATAATCTCTGTTTCAACGACAAAAAGACATCTTCATTTATCGGTTCTCCCTTCATCGAATACTTTGTTGTTTCTATGATTTTAACTTTAACCATCTTTCCCAAGTATTTCTCTTTCAAGGGTACCAAAACCTGTTCGTAAAATTTATTGTGACCAACGTAGTGCTTTTTGTCGTGCGATATTTCCGTGACCAACACATCTTCGATAAGACCGATTCTATTATTGTACGGAGAATAGGATTGAAAAAATTCCGACAAACTTTTCGTTCTCTTTTTCACATCCTGCGTAGGGACTTTTTGCATTCGGGCAGCGGGTGTACCCGGTCGAGGGAAGAACTGGTTAATGAACAAACTTGGAAACTTGTATTTTTCGCAAAGCTTCATCGTCTCTTCGAAATCCTGTTCCGTTTCCGTTGGAAACCCGCATATGATATCCGTTGCAATCGTTAATCCTGGAACGTGTTCCCGAAGAAAGTTTACCACCAATTCGAAATCGGCGCGAGTATATTCCCGTTTCATGTCCGCTAATACTTGATCGCTTCCAGATTGTACCGGAACATGAAGGAAGCTGTACACTTTCGGATGTCTTAAAATCTTGCTCATTTCCTGCAAATGTTCCAAAATGTATGGAGGATTGGTCATTCCAAGGCGAATCATACGGCCATCGGGCACCACTTCGATAAGTTTCCACAGCAGTTCTGGCAAGTTCGTGCCAATATCTCTGCCATAGGTACCCGTGTCCTCCGAGGTTAGCCATAATTCGCAAACCCCTTCGTTGAATGCCTGCTTTGCCCTTTCCACGATCTCTTCGGGAGGGTAGCTTCCCAATTCTCCTCTTGCGTGTTTCGTTTTGCAGTAAGTACACTGATTTAGGCAGCCTGTATTAATGGCTATGATTTCGATCAACGGATTCCTACGAACTTTCGGTAACCTCAGCGAAGCACCGCCAATCTTTTTACCCGCGTCCTTTTTCTGCTGTAAAAATCGTACCGTGTTTCCTTTCAAAGTTTCTTCTACCACTTCCACCACACGATCGATCTGTTGCACACCGATTACGCTCAACCCTTGCAGAAAAGATGACCTGGGGGCACCCTGCGGAACACATCTGAAAAATATTCGATTTTGAAAAATATTCTTTTTTTCTCTTTTACTTAACACTAGAACTACCGACGCTTAATATACACTTTCTTTTAAATTGGAAATAAAATAGAAAACGGAATAAATAAGGGATGAAATATGAATTATAATAGAGAATGATTTAACTTAATAAAAATCAGCTTACACTCTGACAAGTGCCTTGATAAATTTTATAACACAAAATAAGAAATGTGGAATAAATCATTTTGACCCTTTTGGTAGTTCTAGTGTTAAATCAAGGTAATTTACTTGCAAATTGACATCCACAGTATATGTATAAACTTAAGAAATCAACTGTTCTATTTTCAAATATGTCTTTCAACATATTACTATTTTTTACTATTTTTTTAAATTGTCTGGCCTTTTCATTAATGTGGTCCTTTAAAGATATCTAAAGGATGTATTTTATTATAAAAGGGAAAATTTGCAATTATAATGTGAAATAATATGCAAAGTTTTCACAAAATTTAGTATTCATTAAATGATAGTTTTTAATTTTCAATGTGTCTGTTTCACTTTTTGTACCACATGTATAAGAGAGAAAAAGAACAGAGTTGATTTTTTTTTTAGATTATCATTATGGCACTGTTACATGTTTCATTTACACTCTTTACAGTCCAGCTTTTTTGTAAATAATATTACTATCAAATTAAATAAGTCTTGTATTTTATTATATTAATTTTCTTATATTTTAATGTACCTGATTTATTTGTATGTCTAATTTTTGTTGGAATAATTGTTAACATTACAATGATAATTGTTAATTGTAACGTGTTTCAAGAAATACATAAAAATATGTAAAATGAGAAGATTCTTTCTTAAATATCAAACAGAAGGAATCAACATTTTATTTTAAATAATAACGTGAAAAAGTGGAACGAATTTATAAGATGACTTAACATCATATTTAAATTTCATTAAAATCTTAATAAAATTGAATTTGCTTTTAAATCCTTATTTTATAGCAAGTGGGTGCTCGTTGTCAAAAACATTACCAAGAGCATTTTGAGGAACACATAATTTGTATAATATCTATTTAAATTCAATAGAGGATGTTTAGAATGAATGAGTAAATGAGTTAATTAATTCACATTACTTATATCATATTTGTGTTTTTTTGTTATATTTAAATTATTAACTTTTTTAAATTACAAGAAAAAGCAAAACAAAGGTGAAAATTAAATTGATTCAAGTAAAGCAGTAATAAGCAGAGAAATAATTTCATCTGTGTTTTTAAGCAAGGTAAAATGCAAATATGATTAAATAAACCGTTTTTTAAATATTTTACTTTGGTTAAAACTGAATTCATTAGATTGTTATATTATATCATTATAAACAGTGAACCTTATTTAGTAGATTTTCGACACCAACATTTTGAATTTATGTATTTTGAAAATAAAAAGCAAAGTACGTAAGACAATTTTTTTTATAAAATATTGATACATTACTTATTTGTTTTAAAATCACAAAAGCGGATAAAACATTAAAATCATCTGCACACTAAATGGTGAAGTCAGTGCATATGAAAAACCAAACAAACATTCTGAGATATCCAACATACAAACTACAAATGTGTATAATTTACTTTAAAAATTTTTAAACACTTTTAAGCATATTATATCAAATTAATTTAATCAATAATAGTTTATTTTGCGTATACGCTAAAGCCTTTCTGATTCAAATACTCTAATATCTGAATATTTTCTTATCCAAATGCTATCATGCAAACACACATAATATAATGAACATAATATATTTAGTAATTAATGCCCTTTTTCATTTTAAATACATATGTATTTTAGTAATGTTAATACATAACATATTTTTTTATTCAAATCAATAAATTTTGATCATAACTGCTTGCAATACTATGAAATATTCTGCACAATAATAGTAACTTAATGAAATCGTGTAGTTTTAACTATCTACATAAAATATGACATAATTGGTGTAAGTTTAATAAAATTAGTCAAAATTTCTTTTGTTCAAATAGCCATAATCATTACACTTACAAGCATTAAAATTTAAAAATATGATACAGAGAATATCATATAAAGCATATAGATTTTTCATGTGTTAGCAATAAGAGAAAAACCTTAAAGAATCTAAAAAATCAAAGTGCAGATGTTACGTACTTCAACAATTGACAGCAAAGAAAGATATACAGATATACATAATTACCTACATTGAAAAGATCATGCAACTTACTAGCTAAAAAAATGTAGGATCCATAAATATTTAAGAAATATTTAAGAATTAAATCTTCACCCTTAATCTTCATTTAAACAAAGAAAATTTCATAGTAGAAAAATGATTGTCTTATAGTTTAAAAATTCTATTATCTCAATAATTTTATCTCTTTATTAGTTTGGATAAGGGAAATTCCGGTTTATAAAATATAAAAATTTTCATACCCAGCAAGTACAATATGTTTTCCCAGTTTTCTGCCAGCTTCAATTTCATTCCTGAAATGATCCTCAGATGGACTCTTTACTGTACAAGAATTTAATAACCACAAGTCTGCATTATATTTGTTTTCTGTCAATTTGTAACCATAAGCTGCAAGTTGACCTGCCATATATTCACTATCAGAATTATTGTGAGTGCATCCCCAAGTTTTTACATAAATTGTTTGTGTTCCTGGCACGATGCTATTCAGAATAGGAGGTTGTGGTAATTCTTCAACTAATTGCTTACGTTTTGAACGAACAGTGACATGTTTTCTTGAGCTATAACGTTCTTTGGGTGTAATATCTTGTGATGATATTAAATCTTCTATATCTTCTATAATATCTTCACAAGGAACTGACATTGTTTACAAAATGTAAGTCACAAGATGTGTTTAGGTTACCTAACAGACCTGTTTATTTTATTTCAAACTTATTTTATGTTGCAATAACAACATAGAAACATTAATAGAATTTGTAATATAAGCAATTGTTTTATCCATACATTTTGTATATTCAAATCATGAGAAAAACTTTCTATGTACACTTCTTACATATAGGTTATAATATTTCACACCACGTGTAAATCCGAAGTTTCTTTAGCGCCATCTATTTGAATGTGGAATAAGATTATAAATAATCGCGCCTCTTCGATAATAATTAACTATTAGTATTAATCAGTAGTAGTGTAATTTCAAAAACTTTGAATTGTTTCAAATCTCTAGTGTATGTTTAAAACAAATTTGTATTATTCAGAATATACTTGAAGCTTGAAATCATGCTTGAAATTTGTAAAAATCTTGATCATCTTGAAACCCTTATATTTGTTATCTTATATTTGGCAGTTATATTTGGTAGTATATTTGGTAGTTAGCTTCATATTTGGTTACCGAAAGTTCCGGTAGATTGTGAAAGCTTCATTGTTGCTGAACATTGAATATCTTCTAAGTTTTTTATATTGTTTGAGCAATATCTTCAATATTGTATGTTAAAAAAGGCTCAGAAAATTCGAGTCATTATAAAAAAATATTTACTTATGGTGTACCTTTTCACAGCTTGCAGTATACATTGTGCATTCAATTAAATTAATTTTTATTCATTTTAACACTGGATAATTTCAAGTACATGCAAAATGAAATATATACAGTGTGAGGCACCTGATTTGATCACTTCGAATAACTTCCAAATTACACGACATCAAGCGATCTTTGGCGACATCAAGGTCAACTTTGTTTTTTTTTAAACGGAATGCTCTGTTTTTTGTATGGTAGTTTGGAAAATCATTAATTTCTAAGTAAAAAGGTGTTAAACATTGTTTGTCCTAAAATGATTAATTAATGAAATATTAACGAAAGTTTGATCTACATTAGATCGTGTACTCTTACGATTTAAATGTTATAATAATTAATCAAGTGCTCATAAAATCACCTTTTATTATTCCATAAATTACTGAGTACGTCGAAAACGTCGTGTACAGTCGGGGACAAAAATAAATGGACAGTTACTGGAAATAGGTAAGGATGAAGTTTAATCGAATTAACGTAACTTTTATAAACTTAAGTTTTATTTATTATATAGCCTTATAGTATGTACATTATTTAGTAAATAATTGATGTTCATATTTGTATCTTTATGCAAACACACCGTACTTAATGATATTGACAGTTGTTTTTCAGGGGACAAAAATAAGTGGACACTTAATAAAATGCGCAATAAATGAAATACATAACGAAATTAATACTTTGTGTTGCCGCCTTTTGCCGCGTATTACGGCTTCCAGACATCGGGGAATACTTTTTATTAAATTTTCTATATATTCTTTACTAATTTGTTTAACTTCAAATTATAACCTTTCAAAAAAATCGACTTTTTTCTTCCGTTGATCCAATGGAACTTTTGCATCTAGTAAACTCCACAAATTTTCTATTGGATTTAAATCGGGGCTCTGGACCGGCCATTCAAGTAACTTAATATTTAGGGTCATTGTCTTGCTGGAACACAAATTTGTCGTCACAACTGACATCCTGACCACATCATTGACCATCAATGATTCGCCGCCTTTCACTGTGGGTGTAATAAACGTTTTCTGGTACGCTTCATTTTTTTTTCTCCAAATTTTTTACGTCTTTTTTAATTGCCGCTATTCAAATTTACTTTCGTCGCTCCAAACTATGTTTTGCCAGAATGATAGTGGCATATTCAAAGATTTGTTTGCAAATGCTAAACGCTTCTTCATATTAATTTTATTGATGCGTGGCTTACGTCTAGCCTTGCAACATCTTAATCCAGTTTCATCCAGTTTAATCCAGTTTCAAAATTAATCGTTGGATCCTTTCGGCATTGACGTACGATTCGACGATCTTGTACGGTGGTACAGCGTTTGCGTCCACAACCTCTTCAATTTTCTACCGTATTATGGAGCAGATATTTTTTATACATTTTTTCCACTGCACTCTTAGATACGCTGTACTTTTGATTTATCACACGATCTATCACACATTTTTTGCAGCAGTCCGGAACGATTGATTGTCGAATCTGATTTGAACTTTCTTCGGTTTTTGACATTTTGAAAGTCTAAAAATGCTTTTACTCGTACGAAGGCTGATTTGGTACTAATAAGTTTCTGTGGAATCACTGTAACCGTAACATTTGTCAAATGTTTATACACATTTCTTGCCTTATGGCAACTTTGTAACAAAGTGTCCACTTATTTTTGTCTCCTGCTAAATAGTGTTGGATTCCCTTATTTAGACTTAAAAGAAATCTCACGTAGGTCACGGCAGGTTTTCGATTCGTTGCGATCTTTGGTGCTTCTCTAATATTACAATAATGTCACTATGGAGGGTCGTAGTCGGTCTTTTAAGGTTATGGGAAGGACATGGTGGGGATGAGGACTGATAGGCATTCTAGGAGCAAGGATCGTGAATCAGGATGCGTAATGGGTAGGATGAGTAATTGTGTAAGGAAGGATGAGCCAGGGTTTGTGATGATAGGAGATGTGCAATTCGGCAAACATATTTAGAAGTAGCGATATCCAACAATAGCTACCAACTCCATTAAGTATAGGGTATTTATATAAAAATGCAAATATGAACTTCAACTATTCGCTAAATAATCTGCATACTGCAAGGATATACAACAAATAAAACTGAAGTTTATAATAATTACGCTAATTTGATTAATCTGCATTTTTAACTATTTCCAGTAACTGTCCACTTATTTTTGTCCCTGACTGTATATATATATATATATATATATTTTTTTTTTCGTACAGTAAACGGTTTTTGAAACAAAAAAAGGAAAATGGAAATAGACAAACAAGAAATAAAAAGAATTTTTCAATTTTGAAAGCTGATGTATATTTATTATTTCTGAGGTATTATTGGGCATCCAGTTCTGTAGAACCATTGTACCCGAGTCCATGTAACAATATGTCGAGTTAAATTTTTTCCATCGGGTACCCAAAATGCCGCATTCTGAACGCGCATCCTGAAAAGGGTCTGAACGCGGAAGGAGTGTAGGAAATTTTTTCTCATGAGTGACGTCAGAATTTTTCAAACGACCTCCTACGGGTATAATTCCTTCCTTGTATATGAAAGGTGGTAGATTTAAAATTTTGCTCTCCGTGGAAACTTGAATTCTGCATAATAGATTATGATGCTCCCTTGCAAAATGTCGGCGTTGCATAAATTTTGTAAGACAATCGTGTGATCGCCGAAGTTCTCGAGTCAAAAGAGGCCCCCTATTACTCTCCTTGTGCGAAGCGTTCTTGAGGAATCTATTACAGTACGCTATTACTCTTTGTAATTTTGCCCATGACGACAGGTGCTGTAAGAAGTCCGTCGAATCTACTTTCGTTCATAAATTGACAATTGTCGTTGTTCCGGATTGTCAATGTTTGGGATCGGCGTAATCGGCCAATTTGACGGTTTATCGTTAAGCCAATTAGGACCGTTCAATCACACCATAGTTTGTTTATTAACGTGTCTACACCTGCCTCTTCGGCTTATCTTCGTCTTGAGATATGCTCAATCAGCGCGCCCGCGGGTAGCTGGCTATCGTGGGACGTGAACTCCAAAGTCTCCCTCGGTGAGAATGAGACCTTTCTAAATCTCTACCAGCTCTGCAAGCTGGTACCCGAGCCGAGGCCACTATCCAGTGCCTCTGACCGGGGATATAGGCCTACCACTACCTCCGAAAGTCCAACCTAAATGATCGACAAGCAGAGGGGAGGACAACCCTCCCGTGGGCCAAACGTCGACCCCCAACTGGCGATACCAGTTCCTGAGCTACTGCTGGAGCTCATAGCGAGCTGTTAGCCAGCTCTTCCCCGCAGTTCTACCTTCCGGAGGTAGGCATTGAAAGCCGAATGCAATTATCACCTCCGCCATTAGCCACGCACTTGCAATGTGTTCACGTTGACATTCAGAGCACTGGGCAGAAGTCACACCGCGTCATCCCCCGTGGGGGCCGACCGTTCAATCACAAGTGGTTGCTACGAAATTCTTTAGCATATTTTAGTAGGGAGAAGTGTGAATGTTTCAAGGTGTTTGCTAGGTGCGTGTTTGTAAGAAGAGAGAGAATGAGACGTGAGCGAATAGTGTATGAGCTTGAATGTGCGATTGTTCGAAAACAGAAACAATTGGAAATATTTTTATTGGTTAGTGTTTTTCCTTAATAATTCAAAAATGACATTTTTTCAAATGAAATTGTTGTTCAAAATCGTCTCAGCTACCTCCCATTTCCGGTTCTTATATTAATTCTAGGACACCCTGTACAAGTATAAAGTAATCCTGAATCGCTGGCTTCTGCAGCTATTTTTTCTTGACCATTTTGTTACTATACTTGCTACCGGTAGGTCAGCAAGCGACCTCCGTGTCTTACTTATACCAGGTCAATCCGGAAACAATCAATAGTGTTGGATATCGCTATTTCAACATGTTTGCCGAATTGCACATCTCCTATCATCCCAAACCCTGGCTCATCCTTCCTTACACAATTACTCATCCTACCCATTACGCATCCTGATTCACGATCCTTACTCCTAGAATGCTTATCAGTCCTCATCCCCACCATGTCCTTCCCACATCCTTAAAAGACCTACTACGACCCTCCATAGCACATTATTATTGTAACATTAGAGAAGCGCAAAGCATCGCAACGAATAGAAAACCTCCCGTGACTTACGCGAGATTTCTTTAAAGACTAAATAAAGGAATCCAACAATAGTCGGTGAAAAATTATAATTCGTTCAGGGAACACATTAAAATTGAAACAATTGTTCGAGTCGTTCCTTTTAAAATGATAACTACAAATTAACGTTAAGTTAGTTATTAACGTAATTTTCAATGAACTGATTCAATTACTTGTACCGTTCTGAAATATTCGAAGCGCAGAAATAATGACTTGTTAAATACCACAAATTTCATCGTGCACGCTGAACATATACCCCATAACAAGTGAAGAGTAGCTAAATGTAATAAATATTGTGTTCTAAAGTCACATTTCAATTTAGAAACCAAACCGAATACATCTAAAAATACTTTACTACCTCCTTCCATAACGTAAGAAACTTAGGCTATGAAATTGTCTACCAAAATTAATGTATTTGCGTCAACTGTACATCCCTTAAGAAAATTTTTGCGTTGTAAAACGTACAAAGTCGCCATACTATCTTCACACGTCGAACAGATATGAAATGATTGTGAAAACAAAATTGTAGAAGCTGTAACTGATATCCTTAAACATCTATTATTAACAAGAAATACATGTATGTTCTTCAAAATCTAACGATATTAACATCGATGTTATGTTGTATTAAAGAAATGATTAATCTGTAAACAAATTACAAGAGTTACACACATATTTTCTTACGAATTAAAAGCCCATTCATCTAACTACATAATATAGATCTTCATAATTTAAAGTACGCTAATAAAACGAATTGCCCTTGGAGTAATTCACGCAATTGATAATACTTGTGATCTGAAAGAAATGTTGCAGATTTGACGAGTATGTCTCATTATACAATTGTTGTAGAGTTCAATGCACAAAGTAACGATTCTGTACACCGTTTTTCTCTCTTATGTATTATATGTATATATCATAAATAAATTTTGTGGCGTAAGGATCAATAATATTGAATTCCCGTTTACAGTCAAAGATTCTATGGACTTTTCTGAATATACTGACACCAATTTTCAAATCAGTATGAATTAGTATAAGGATCTTTGAACAATCAATAAAAATAAAGACCTTTTCTGTGATATTTTTCAGTTTACCCCAAAAACTAAACGTCTAAAGTCTAAAATAAAATCAAACGTTCTATGATGAAGTAGATTTTTATCTTAAAAGAGATGGTTGTTTTATGTTGATTCAGCACATTTTTATCTTGAAAAAACGTTTAGTAGGAGTTGCAACATCAGTTCTTTTGCTGTCTTGATTAATAAAGCAACCATTTTTTTTAAGATAAACATCTGCTGATGTAGTATAATTTTATGTAACACCCTTAATTTTTGATTGTAAGACAAGTGAAGAAATATTACAGAAAATTAGTATAACAGAAAAGTGGGCTGCGGATTCTAAAATCGACTGCAATAAACCCTACAAAAATCATATAGTGAGAATCGGAACGTCAATTAACTTCTGAACAGTGTTATTATTAGCACTTCTCAAATGTTACTCAACAGTAAAGTTTAAATCAAATTGTGTTTTGGTCTCTGTTTTCTAGATTACACCTGAAAAATGTTACCAAGAATTGAAATAACGTATGTACCTATTAATTACTAGTATTTGCTTTTAATAACTAATGGTGTGTACATTGTTATATAAGTGTTATTTTGATAGAAATTCATTATAAATTAGTCATGAAAATTCAATATTAGTCAGAAAAGGGAAAAGTACAAATACTTTAGAAAAGTGCATTTAAAATACAATTAAAGTGCCAATAATTAGGCACTTCTGTTTTCAACAAAACAGTTGCACCTGTACGGGTTCAGAACCTTACAAATTATATGTTGCGCGTGTACTTGACTTACGTTACATTTTGAACCGATAGCATATTTAAATTCCTCGTTACACATATCTAGTTGAACGAATTATCTGAAAATTGTAGAGGGAAGGGGAAGCCTGACGGCGGCTGGGGGATGTATTCGTGTGACCGACCCGGCCGAATTACCGTATAAAGCAGCGGACGATCGTGCGCGTCTAACAGTGTGGATCGTAGTGCCGTAAACGATGATTCGTTGGAGCGGAAAAGTAGCTGTTGTGACTGGCGCGAGTTCTGGAATCGGAGAGGCGGTTGTGACAAGTCTAGTAGAACGCGGTGCCAAGGTTGTCGGTCTCGCGAGAAGAATGGACAGGCTTCAGGAGTTGAGCAGAAAATTGGGCAAGGATAAATTTTATCCTGTCCAATGTGACTTGAGGAACGAAGTGGATATCCTAAAGGCGTTCAAATGGATCGAGTCGAATCTCGGTGGTGCTGACATTCTTGTAAACAACGCTGGAACCATCAATTTCACTCCTATCATCAGTAAAACGTTATTTATTGCACATTTGCTTGATGTAATCAGTTTCTTTCATTCGTATTTCTTTTTTTTTTTTTTTTTTTAACAATTGCATGTAATCTACATCCAAACAGACCTATATACATAATCTTAGATACAATATTAATAAATGTTTTTGATGCATGTTATGAAACTATTAGGGGTAATAAACTTAATAATTTACAGATTTTTCGATGCATATTTGCTGCTTGTCTCTTTATGTAATTAACACGGATCTATAAAATCTGCTTTCTGAATTTCTATTTTCTTACCATTCTTTATTTACACACTAAAATAACTCAAACAAATTATTTTTCATTCATTGTAAGGGCAGGGGGGGGGGGCAAGATAAGGTCAATCAGTATTTATATACATACATATATGAATATCACAATTTACGGCGCTAACGATTTCAATCGGTTTATAGCATTTTTATACACGCCGAGGTTTTTACGAATTTTTTTTTCGTTGTTTCTTGGATTTCCTGTTGAGTTTCTTGTTTCGATCGGTCCGAGGCAAGATAGAGGCATTGATCGGTCAAAGGGATACACAAACCGTTGCTTTTAAAAGAAAACTAAATTGTAATTAGAGCACAATAACACAAAAATAGAGGGGGAGATAACGAACGAAAGAAAGAAACTTGCCATTTGCCAATAAAATGCCACAAACTTTATACACAGAAATAACACTTAAGACGCTAAACGTATTTTCTGATGTTTTGTAACAATTCTTTCTTAGCGTTCCCATCTTGCAACGCACCCCCTCCCCCCTCTACAAGTGTTTATTAAAAATTTCATACAGTTAAATAATGTATTATTTTAGTATCGTAGCAAAGAATATTCGAAGTATAATTGTAAGTTTCAAATTTAAATGAGAATGTAAATTCCAGTTTACATATATTTAATTGAATATTAGATATTAAACAATAAAAAACGTAAGAATTAAAAACTTACTGAAATAATCATTTTCATAGACACTTTTATTTGATATGAAAATATACTAGTGCAAAATTAACGATTTTTAAAAAGTGCTCTTAATACGAGACCGTGTTTAAACTTAATATTATAATAAAAGTTTAAATCATTGTCAACATTAAAAAGGTACTTACATTTGTGTCATTAATAGCTTTAGAATATTCATAGACCAATCGGTGGCACTTTATTAGAAACAATTGTTGCATTTAAATCGACGGGGTTATCTAAGAAGTATGCTGTGTATACTAACAGCAGGAGGACAATATTTCAAAAGAGATTCCGATTACGACACCTCAACGGAAGTGTCTCGTATTAAGAATAGCGTAGGGTCTGTTATTAAGAATCAAAGAACGTATTATTATCTCGTTTATCTTTCTCTCGGTTATCTTTAGCGCTAAATAAGTCTTTCTGGCAAAACATCATAAAAACGAAGAAAACACATTTAATGGTGTATTACTAAAATAATTGAACTCACGTAAATAGCAACGTTTTCATTTTTAAAACTGCAATATTGCAGTTTTTCTCTATAAAGATGTTATAGGGTCTCATATTACACATCTGTTTTATATTCGATGTCGTTATCCGATATTTTGATCCATGAGTTAATTTTCTGTTCTATCGTAATCTGTACAAAGATTATGATTTTTTAATAATAACGGCACGCTTCACATATTTTCAATTGCGATGTTAATAATTATCAATAATCTCAATTTAAATGGTTTGCAAGTAGTGATGGGGTTTTAATTACAAATCGTGGAATTTGTTTACGAGTAAATTTAATTAGTAAAATATAAAATGAACTACATAATTATATAAAATACAAAAACACGTGGAGGTATTCTATATGGCGACGCTGTATCCATTGCGACAAAAGAAGAACGAACAATTGATGGTTGAGGACCGCGAATTTTTCAGAAAAAGGGCGCGCCAATATGAAATCTCTAACAAGTAGTAACAGAATTTTTTCAGATTTTTTAGATTTTGACCCATTGAAAAACATGCCTGACATATATTTCACCTCCGTTTACGATTTATAGTAACTGTAAAAAGATGGACAAAGCAAGAGTTAATACATCTAAAGAATATTCCAAAATTAGATTTAATTTCTAAAAGCCTTCCCGGAAAAAGAACACGGGAAAAATTCTCTTTTAAACTGGCATGGCTCAACATTTTCGGGTTTATCCATACTACTCGATATGAAATTCACTGAAATTCATTCAGTAATTCGTTAATTAACGAGTTAATTTAATGGCGCAGCAAATAGGTTAAGTACCCTACCATTATTCTGAAAAAACTCTTAAAGGAGGTTATAATTGTAGGAAAACTAAGATATGAGCGCCACTGGCACGGGCCATGTGCGCTTTCGGTGACATAGTTGCCGTGGTCGTTGGGACTTGGGCTTTTCCAAGGGGGGAAGTGCCTTAAAACTAAACAAGGGCCATGGTGACGTAGGTGTCCTCACGGCTAGTTTTGCCTGAAGAAGGCATTGCTGTATCGACTCTCGTGTCGCATACATCGTACCTAAATCCAATAAAGAACATTTTGCATAAACAATACTCGCAGTTATAAACGCTCACAATCGGCATTAACCCTTCTTCTTACATAATGTCGATTTTTTCCTAATACGAAACACGACACCGAAATTGTCACCTATCATTGGTAAATGTACTTTTGACATTTACTTTAATTGGCGATCACATGCAGAAATGATTAAAAACAGCACGTGTTTGCAAAAGGGGTACAGGTGAATTTTTATTAGGGTGAATAATAAATCCCAGTAATGTAGGAGTAGAATGATTGTGAGAGTCGCTGCGGTCGTCAAGAGCGATCGCCGGTATGAATGAAGTTTCGGATGGTAAAACAATAAAACAACGAGAGGTGAATGAACTCAGGAATGAATGAGAAAGAGAATGTTAGGAAATGAGTGTGACAGATTATAAAATAAATGAATTAACCTTTGCGAGCGTGAATGAGAGTTTGCGAGAAGATCACAGAGAAATTGTACGGCTGTTATATAAAAGTTTTGTAATACTATCACCGCATTATTGATTTCTTTATTTTCCCACAGTAATTGGTCGTATTATTCAATTAGTTAGTCAATAATTGAGCGTAATGGGTGGGATGAGCCAGGGTTTGTGATAATAGGAGATGTGCAATTCGGCAAACATATTTATACGTAGCGATATCCAACATATTTTAGAACCATAAGTTCAATATATTTCATTTATTGGCAGTTTAAACTGAAGCGTTCGAATACCTCCTTGAATGATTGGGTGTTCATGGAAGAAGTGAGTATTACATTGCTGAAGAACCAGAGCGATCCAAAAAGTAGGTTAGAATGTTAATATACTACTTTCTACGTGATACTTACATTGCATTTGCACGAACACATCAAGCTTAAAACAAACTTATTTACAAACAAAGTGTTATTTCTGTGCCTCTTATGCCTGAAGAACAGTTTACATTTCATTTAAAAGATAAAGCGTTTTTTACGCTTAGGATAAGATAGTTGTAGCCATCGTTTCTTTGCTTCTTTGCTTCTTTGCTTCTTTGCTGAAACAAGACAGTCACGTTCGTGGATATTTCACGTTTCTTTCATCGAATACCGATGAGTCTGCAATGCATTGGACAGTTTATTTTGAAAGTGGTGCAACTCCATTTTCTGTTGTTTCGAGAAAATTAAAGGTTAGCATATTTGTCAATAAAAAAATATAGGTTAATTAGTCGAAGACTGGCAGTGTTTCTACTAATTTATCAATATGTAATTTGATTACATAAATTTCTTTTAGGCGAATTTAATTAAAGTAATCTATATTTACAAGCTGAAAATGGACTTGCACCATTTTCATAATTAGTCAATTGTAAGAATCATTTAATTTCAATTTTGAAAAATTAAATATCAATTAAAATATATTTCGTATTAATCCAATTTTGTTTATATAAACAACAAAAAGAAATAAAGTATAATTCGAATGCATCCTAGTATTGCATAAATTGAATTTGAAGATCACCCTCCAAATATAAAAGGATAAATTCTTAATCCTAATAATATTAAGATACAAATTATTTCATATTTTAATTAAATTAATCAAATTATTATAAAAAGGACAAATACATCAATACAAAAATATAATTAAAGATATTAATATTCCACTAATTATATAATATATAATATATTATATTAAGTTTTCTTAAATTTAATTGCCTTACTAAAAGGTTGTATAATTTCTTTCCGCCCAATAATATACATAAAACAAGCTACTGAAATGAAAATTATAATTAATAAAATAATTAAATAAACATATTCTAATAAAATTGTTACTTCTACAAATTTTAATTATATTTTTCATAACCAATGGTTACGCAATTTCTTTCATCGGCCAATTCTAAATTGAACAAAGCAACACTAACTAGATACGAATAAAAAGTTTACACTAAATTAAGCATAAATTACATGATATCTCATGTTTTCTTAAATGGACTTACACCACTTTCAAAATAAACGGTTCATATTGTAGTCTGTCCATAAAATAATAGCGAGTTTATGTCATTAACTTGCTGATTTCAAAGTTATTATCAAGTAATAACATGTTACAATCCGAGAAGAGGCAGGTTTTCAGCCAAATGTGGCCTAATCAATTTCTTTCCATTTGCATTGTGAAATAGTGAACTTTTTTATATGAAAATCGCATACGCACTTTTATTTTGCGAAAACGAAACCTTGCTCGTTATTTTAAAAATCTGTAATAATATATGTTGTTAGGAAGTAGAGCAAGTATCATTTCATAATTAGCGTCGGGATGAAGCCTCAAGGATATTCGTGTACCGCCCAGGTGTGTCACGCGATCTACAATTATTAACAAACGCAATAAAACGAACTCGATTTTTATGACTTTCAAAATTGAACAAATTACTGTTAGGTTCGTAAAACGTAGTTTAATCTAACTTAAAATGGTAAAACCTGTTTCTTCACATTTGCTATCGTTGCGAAATTCGCTCGAAACTAAACGTTTATTATATTTTTCAAAACTTCGACATACAATTATAGAAAAGTTTGCTACACAGATACAGATTTCATCCAGCCCACAAGCTGGACTAAAATATCAATTCAAATGGAAGTTAACGAAAGTTAACACGTTGACTGCCATGGTGGACACCGGTAATTGGCATCTCGAGTTTTGTATAATTGAATAATCGGTGAAAGAAAAGACAATACAATCAGTAGATATCGCTGATATCAGGCTAATAATGCAAAATATTAATCTGAATGATTAATTTTGAAAATGAATCAATAGAATCGTTGATAATTAGAAAGTACTCCTCAAGGGTTTGAAAGATTGCTGTTAATAGCAAAAGCTGCATCTTCGATTTTTGCCATCAGTTCGTCACGTGTATTGCGTTTTCGATTTAAATACACCTTCGTCTTCATGGAACCCCATAGAAAAATATCTAGAGGGGTCAGATCAGGAGACCAATAGGAAACACAAACATCAGAGATACACTACCGCTCATAAGTGTTTAGGCAACAAAGCGACAATCCAGCCAAGCTCAGGTAAAGGGTAGTAAAATTAATCCGATATAATGGGTGTCTAGATAATATATAAAAATATATATTTAGACATAGGTGTGTTTTAGAATTGCGTTTTAGATAAGTATTTCATTGTTTTTTAGTGAACATAATTCTATATCAATAATACATGAAAAGAGGAGTGCCTAAACACTTATGAGCGGTAGTGTACGTACAGTTTTGACAAATTATTAGTGTTTCCATGCATATTTCGAAAGCGAAAACGAATCGACCTATCGTGTATGTAACATTTCTTATGCATTTCGTATGTCCCATAGTTATATATGTATAACGATAAAAACGTTTCAACAAATAAAACTGCGAAAATGTACCATGTTAGCATTTCAGTTAAGATAATGCATTATCATGTTTAGATACACTGGTTAGATAATGTTTATCACCGAACCATGGCAATTCATATTTGAAGTAGTGTTTAAAATATTTATTTTGTAAAGTATAAGACAGATGATGAGACCGAAAACTTTCATTTACTTGCATTTTTTAATCAACATCTATAGATTCAATACGAGACAGTTTAAGAAACTTGATTAGTGTTTTATCAATAACGTTTCAGACAAAGTTTATTTACATTATCGTAAGCAGAGCAAAAGTTACACAGCTCTGGAAAAAAATATATCACATCTTTTGGAATTATTATATATCCTTGCAATAATTCCTGCTGCTGTGCTGCAAAATGTTACCAAAGAGTAGTTGCAAAAATCCCATCTCAATTGTAGGTAATCAACAGGGATGATCAATTGTAAATACATTGTTCCAGATTCGTCCACCGAAGAATATTACAAGGTTATAGACACTAACCTTATAGCTCCGGCGATCTGTGCACGAGAAGCTGTTCAATCCCTGAAAAAACGAGAAGTGCCTGGGCACATAGTCAACATCAACAGGTAAATAATTTTCGAATTTTCCAATATAACTTGATTTACCATTCAGGCTTTAGATGCTATTGAATTTGATCATTTTTACAGTATTGCTGGCCTCTTTGCTGAGAGTATACATACTCCAATTGGAATGTACGCTGCCAGCAAATACGCTGTTAGAGCGTTGGGCTCGGAACTTCGTCATGAAATAATAGCAGCCAACTTGAAAATCAAAGTTACTGTAAGATCAGTTTACGATTTGTTTTATTTCAAATTTGGACATAGAAACGACATATTTATTCTAATCGATTAATGTATTATAAATATACGCTGTTTAATATCGACAATCCATTACCGTGAAAGACACAAGGAACATATTAAGGCATATGCCGTTTCGAAAAAAAAAAAAAAAAAATCATTCAGACACGTAACGTTATGTGTTAATACACGTACGTTTTAAACTTCTGCATTTTTCTCGCACTAACATATTTATTTCTGCTTATACACATGTCAAGGTCAAACAGATGGTATCCGCCAAATTTAGTTTTTTAATATTTATCACCGTTGGCAGAGCGTCGGTTTTTGAGAAGTTTTTTCATAGGACCGTAAATACGGAAGATATTTAAGTGTTCCTATTTAAATGGTGCACCCTGTGCATTAAGCATTTCCGCCATTTAGGGCAGCTCTCTATAGTTCGTACTAGTATGTGGAACATTATACGATATTGTGCGAATTAATGTAAACACACAGAATTTTCTGGTAAATATCATATATTTGAAATAAAACTAGTGATAGGTGCATATATTATACAAGGGTTTCTTACTACTATTTAATACGAAATATGTCTCCCAGTCCCTTTAATGGTTGCCTGATCTCTTCTCGGCATGGAATCGATTAGGTTTTTGCAATTACCCTTCACTGTCTCGTCTCGAAACCACACCTGAATATTACTGCGTCTACCATTTCAGTTAAAGTGGTACAGTCGATTTTTTGTGATCTGACC
Source organism: Anthidium xuezhongi (assembly GCA_022405125.1). NCBI lineage: Eukaryota > Metazoa > Arthropoda > Insecta > Hymenoptera > Megachilidae > Anthidium > Anthidium xuezhongi. Next base: position 9,771,405 of record CM039648.1, read on the forward strand.
TTGCAGATGGCCCACAGATTTTCAATTGGATTGAGATCTGGCGAATTTCCAGGTCATTCCAGAATAGTAACCTTCTTGTCCTTGAAGTATTTCAGCATAGTCCAGGAAAAATGGCGTGGAGCTGAGTCGTCGTTGACATGGACTTTCTCCAGTTTTCGAGCTAAATGTTCTTCCAGCATCGCTTTATATTTCTCAGTGTTCATCATATCTTCTCCTGGAACAAGCGTGCCTAACTCCGGGTGTGAAAACAGCCTCAGAATATATTCATCAGAAAACTGATTTTTGCTCTATGTTCACATTAATTCGCACAGAACTGTAATTGGCCGATGCCGAATAAAAATCTAAGGTTCTGTTTAGTGTTATCCTTAATTCCACAACTCGGGATTCAACATTTTACAGCATTTCCTTTGCTGCTGTACTTTGATATTTACATTTTTTCCCTTCACGGGATATCAGATATTTCATTCATTTCATTCATCTAGAATCTAAACATTGATCAAGGATTTGTAACGTAAAACGTTAGAATCAAAATACTATAACAATAGGAAAACAAAAGAAACATTGGAAATCAAGTAGTTTACAACAACTGAAGAAAAACATAGTCACAATTTCAAATATCATTTTGACGAGTAATTATGAAATTCATAGATTCTGTTAAACGGTATTCATTTTTCATAGAACATCAGTCCCGGATTAGTCAACACGGAGATGGTAAGAGACTTCGTGCCACCAGATACCAACATACCTATTTTACAAGCCGGTGATGTCGCAGAAGCAGTAATTTATGCGTTGGGAACACCGAGTAGCGTAGAGGTAAGTAACAACTACACTTCATTACTTTCATCAATAAAAAATAATCGACGCAAAAGTTTTTTCTTTTCTTTTTAAGTTGTTTTCAAGGTTATATATTATTTGAAAGTCAACTTCTTTTTTTTTAATAAAAACTACATTTCTTCTTTGTGGATTCTAATTCGACGAGGGAAAAGGAGAAACCCTTTTACGAAACAATTTATTTTATTGAACTTCGTATTAAAAAAAAGGAATTCAAATAAAAATTTATATATTAATATCTTTAGATTTTATCTTCTCTGTTGTTGTAAAATTTAATACAATGTAGAATTAACTGTTTATTATTAATTGCATAATTTTCGAGGTAAATGGCCGAGCAGCTTTTAAATGAATACCTATACGTCAGCGTCGCTACATGTAGATTATTTGAAATTACACAGCAGAAACCATCGCTAAGTACAAATTTGTCCAGGATTTCAAGATAGATTCTTATAAAGCAATGTTTTTAGATCCCTGAAATTTCTATTATGCCGCATGGACAACCCATAGGTGGATCTAGACTTCCACAATCGTAAGTGAAGTTCGTTTAAATGTTTCATCGAAATTGTAGACATAACAAGTGAATCATCGAACGCAAGTGTGTTCGTTAATTTATCCTTTTGCTTTTAGAACAGGCCAACAATAAGAAAATAAGAACATCGGCTTTAAGTGACAAGTTAAAAGTTGAATTAAATAAACCGTTACAATGTCTCTGCTTTTTGTTTTAAGTATCTAAGAATATAAAAATAAACAAAGGAGTCATTTATTGTTCCCACTTGTTTTATTTAATTTTACCTGTAAAGTTTTTCATATTCACTAATTAAAATAAAATTTTGTAGGTTTAAGTTTATACAGCGGTTTAAGATTATAAAACCAGAGGGATCAAAACCATGAAAATGAGGGTATCTTTTTAAATGGCTATAATTTTGTTTCGAGAAACGTTTCTCTTTGATGCAGTTTTGCCTGTTTTTAGGGAAAATGATCACTGTTCCGTGGCATATCCACGGCACCTCGTAAAGTTTATTTCATTTGTATATTTCTTAACAGTCGCGACCCATCGCCCATGTTGGAATCAATTATTGTGGACCGTTCTACATTAAAGAACGACGTCATCGGAATCGCACGCGAATAAAGGTGTACGTAGCCATCTTTTTGTGGTTAGTTGTCAAAACGATCCATTTAGAACATGTAAGCGATCTCACCAACGTTTCTCGCGGCGCTTCGTAGATTTTGCGCTAGTGTACATTCTGACAATGGCACTAATTATGTTGGTGCAAATAATGAATTGCGAGAATTCCGGGAACTCCTAAGATCAGACGACCACAATAGCAAAGAAGTTCTTAGCAGATCGTCCGATTGAGTGACACTTCATCCAACACGTGCACCACACTTCGGTGGGCTGTGGAATGCGGCTCTGAAGGCCTTAAAATATCTGACGTGCGTCGCGGGTACTTAGTTATTCATCTATGAGGATTTTAATACATCGATCATTGAGATCGAGTCAATTCTCAGTTCACGTCTCCTTACACCTATCTCTCCAGACCCCACTGACCTGCTTGTTCTGACTCCCGGCCACTTCCTAATCGGCGACTCTCTCACGAGTCTACGCGAACGAGTTTCAATTATGCCGACGTGTCAAATAAAAACATCCTTATCTTAATGTTATTTTTATTGAGGATCTTTAATTATAGAATAAAAGATCACCCAACCACTTACGCAGACAAAAGAAATGTTTATTATTGAATAAAAGTTCGGAATACAAAATTATAGCGGAGGCGAAAACTTTTACAGAAAAACTTCTTGTATGTACAGAGGTTTGTCGTACGACTAATGACTGCGAAAAAAAAACCTTAATATACATATTATTGACATTGGCGCTTTTGAAATGCAATGCTGGAGTTGAAAAACAAAGAATTATGGAGTTCAAAATTTAAACGGCTTAACCCTTTCGGTACGAGTGCTGGATACATCCGTCATCCATCTGATTGTGACGTCCGCACGCCTGAGGATGGGGTTAGGGGTTCTCCGGAAGTACTGTTGCCTACCCACGGCAGCCAAACCGTCGGAGGACCGCTGCCTATCTGCAGGGGCCGCAGCCCCTAGCAGGGCCACTCCCGCTATGCTCGTCAGTAGCGCTATCCTTCTCAACACCCACTCGTTAGTTCAGGGATCCACCGCTAGGCGCGCTATTAGGTTGACCTTTGCTCGCTGAAGAAATTGGACAGCTAGAGGCTAAATAGGGAACCGCGAGATAGATAACTTCGGGAACGCCATCCGGCGACACAGCACTTGCTGGCATTCTAGAAGGCAGTCTCAATGCGAGTTTCTGAATTTTAGCCAGTCTTAGCGACCAAGGCCCTTCGAGATGCAAAATAGTAAGTGCTATCTCCCCATGCCTGTCTTAGGGGTACCTTTCACTGGGCAGTCTCAATGCGAGTATCTGATCCCAGCCGGTCTTAGTGACTTGGCCCTGGTGGAAGAAACCCTTAGGATAGGAAGGGGAGTTGGCGGACCCACCAATTGAGAGGTCCGCCAGCTGACCGGTGAGACGGTAACAACAAGCTCACCGGTCAGTGAGGGGTAGAGTGGCTGCCCTACAAGTGAGGTCGCCACGGCAGCCACTCGGGCGATCGCGACGCCCAGGGCGGAGGGTGGGGGAGTAGAAGCGGTGCGGGATTTGGCTACCCTGCACTGCTGTGGGTGGGAAGGTAGAAGCGGTGCGGGGGGACCCAGCCACCCTGCACCGTTGAGGGTGGGAAGGTAGAAGCGGTGCGGGGGGACCTAGCCACTCTGCACTGCGAAGGGGCGTAGGGGGAGAGTAGACGGCCGTATCGCTCCTCGGGACACAGTCGAGCTGCTGAAATGTAAGGGTCGATCAGTGGTACGGGGCAGCCAGAGGGTAGTGATATCGCTCGAGTTCCCACCCCAACCACCCAGAAACATAATATGCCAGAAACGGCACAACATCCAGAGATTCGCCGCGATCCTAAACTCTATGACCAACACAAGGTGCCGGTATCAGCTTCTCAAAATCAGGTCAAAGTCCCTTCGTTCAACAACCTTGACACGTAAACGCTAACAAACGTAATATAAAGGGTGTCCCAGAGATAGTGTAAGAACCGGAAATGGGGGGTAGCTGAGATGATTCTGAACAACAATTTCCTTTGCAAAAATACCGGATGGGGCTTCGTTTTTGAATTATTAAGCAAAACACTGACCAATCAGAGCGCGCGTTCAGGAGCATGCGTACAGCTTCGGGACTAGGCGTTCGGACTAAGCCCTGAACAAGAACAAATAATGTCGAAAGCATTATTTGCGTTCCCTACTAGGTTTGGCGAGATAGTAAATAGTTCTGTTATTTTATTTATTTTGGAGGTACGATTAATTTCACATCATTCTGAAATGTTTTAAATCAAGTTAAAACCCTATGTAGGGGTCAGCGTACCGATGGCTTTTATGGCCCGACCTGGGCCGACGTTGAACCGAGGAAAAATCGCAAATTCTGACATTCGAAAATATCTATAGTTTCAACAGTTCTTAGATTTAAATAACCCTAACCCTCTCCCGAATATGTTTTATAATATTACCATTTTTTTGTAATACGAAAATAGTATGGTAAACTGTTCTACATATAGAAACTCATTTACAATATTTATTGCAAATTCTTTCTATTTCCATTTTATGTTTCTCCTTCTTCCTGTTTGTTTTCTAAACGTCATCTTGGATTTTTAGGTGTTAAGCGCCAACTGATTTCCGTCCAAAAATTCTTCCAAGCATATCATCATTCCCCTCAATTCTCTTTTCTTAGCTACTAGCAAGACATCGTTCGCATTTCCACGAGAGCAGAATTTTCCTTCCCCAACCTTCAGCCCTCTGAAGTTCTACTCCTGTTCTATTCCTTTTTAGTGCTTCCCCCATATCTGCTATGTAAATTGCAAACAAAATCGAACTCACTGGACGTCCCTGCCTCAGGCTATCTTTCGTCCAGAACTCTTCACAACGCGTCTTGTTCTTTGATACACTTTTCCCGCCCTCTCTATAAATCCTTTCCTTATCTCGTATTTCCTCATCTGTTCCCATAATTTACGTCTTTTAATCGGGTCTTATGGTCTATAAAAAAAGCATATAATTTACCCTTCTTTCTCTTTAATTGCTTGTATACTACGTGCTGTATGTATACCCGCCTACCCAACAACCCTTCCGTGTTTAGTGTCTAATATCGATGTTCTTATAATATTTTTTGAGTGCTGTCTGGTCGAGAATAAAGGTGGGGAAAGTGTTGTCGTCCAGTGAATGATTGAAAATTATCGGGGATTGAAATATACTGATTCGAAGTCACACCTTGTAGGGACAGTCCGAAACGTCATGTCAGCTATGAGTTGGAATGTGCCATTACTGTGTCGCGAGGTAATGTCGTTAAAAATTGTTTTGCTGGAGGCCCGATATGATGCGTCTGTTAACTGTTTGAAGAAATTAAATATCGGGGTTTAGAAAAAAAAAAACGTGCTTATAAAATGGAATGTCCCTTAACCGTAGAAAAAAACTAATTAATGCAGATGGTAAGGGATCGGCCTGCATAATTGTATGGATCGTAATACATCAAGATATGTATCGTGTAAAAAATAATGGGAGCATTTTGTTGGCTATCTCAATAATGACAGTATCGAAAAATATCATTAATCGTGATCTGTTGTTATTGACGGCATTTGTTTTCATCAAACAATTCTTCATACTATGTGGTCGACAACTCAAAAGGAGCACATTTCATCGTCGAAAAATAAATGAACGCTTGTATAATTTCTAGGTTTTTGTAAATAACCATTATAGTATTTACTGTTATTCCTTTTTTCATTTTAAAAGTATTGAAATACTAACAAAAGTTCTATCGATATTTCCAACCCTATCGAACCTTATAACGGTGTATGAATGGCACTGGTAACCTCGTGCGTGGTTGCTCAGACGCGATCACCGGACGCAGATTATTTTCTTTGACTGCGGTCGTAAATCTCGGTCTTAACCACTTGTTTCATCAGTAATCACGACGCACAGTGCGGAATGCATTAAAGAAAAATAAAACAAGTTCAGATTCAATTTGGATGCAAAGAATACGAATGTAAGAATACTACCATTAGAAATCAATAGAGGATTAATTACAATGATTCATTTATCGTAACCTAGAAACCAATGATTAGCATAATACTACCATTAGAAATCAATAGAGGATTAATTACAATGATTCATTTATCGTAACTTAGAAACCAATGATTAGCATTCTTGTGAATAATTCGCTTCTTTTTATTGATTTTCTGTCAAATACTGTTTGCTACATTTTAAATATGGAAAATATTACCAAATGTATGTATAATTTCAATTTTCGACTTACAAAATTCTTTTTTTCCTTTAAAAAGCAATTATATAAAAACGGTTCGAATTATCCTGCAATTTTGATGGTTCTGTATCAAAAAACTATTGTATTACATCCCCATATAATTTGTTTTTGCTATGCTGCCAATGCAACTAAGTAAAAAAACGTACAGTTCCGTTTAAAAAAAAACAGAGATGATGACCTTCATATGTCCTTGACACCTGCACCTATCAAAAAACTAGTAACATCGGATGATCAGCCTTTGATGCACCTTTTCCTATCACCAATAAAAGCCGGTGTTAAGTGCCTCACCCTGTATAACAGAATTGGTGGATTAGATTTTGTTTATGTTACTCGTTACTTTAATTTTTATGAAAGGTATTGTTCCTTAACTTACTTACCGACATCACTGTATTTGCTACGTAAAACAAAGCTATAATCGAAATTCAGAACCGAAACAATATCGATATATTCAGTTTCGAAGAACCGAAAACGTAACCGGTTTGAGTCGGAACCAATACACGCAATAACGGTTAGGTTGGGCGGTATAATTCAACAGTAATAAAGAAAACAAAAGTAAGCAACAGACGACGAGTGCTTGTGCATGTAGAGTGGTGTGTGTGGCGAAAAAAGTGAGCGAGGCGAACAGAGGAGAGTCAGTCGCTGATTGTCCTCCGAAGCATTTGTAGTATTCTCTTCATTTTCTATCACTTATTAATATATTAAATTTCATAGTGTTAAGCCGTTGTTGTTTATTCTCCCTGTTATAACACTTTTTCGTTTCTCTATAACTGTTTCAGACAGAATTGATACGTAACTGTTTGAAACAGTTGTTTCCGAAACATGTGCAATTTGTAATTAACCATAATTAAATAGAGTATACATTTCTGATAAAAAAATCTGAACCTTGTACACGTGTTGACGATTTTTTTTGTAAAGTTTTACGTAATGGAATGTCATAAAATATACATAAAAAAACAAAAGCTTTTATAGACTGGAAAGAAGTGTATATATAAAGGGTGTGATTGGTTACTTTACTTACATTTTAGATAGTGCAGAAGTCGAGTAGTGCATTGGATCGAGATGGAGCAGTGGATTGGAAAAATGGCTGTTGTAACTGGCGCTAGTTCCGGAATTGGTGAAGCTGTTTGTATAGCTTTACTCAAGCACGGTGTGAACGTGGTTGGGTTAGCCAGAAGACTGGAAAATATGGAGAAAATAACGAATGGAGTGAAAGGTGTCAAGGGTAAATTTCATCCGATTCGCTGTGACCTTTGCAAGGAGGAGGACATCTTAAATGCATTCAAAGTCATCGAAACGCTTGGCGGCGCCGATATTTTGGTGAATAATGCTGGCTTAGGTTATAAACAGAATATTACAGGTGAACAGTATTCCTTCATTTTTTACGTTAACTAACAACTAACCATGACATGGGAAATACGCACATTGAGCTATTTCTAGTTTTCAACTTTTAAATGTTTTTCGCGGCACCCACCTAGTAAAAATATAATTTATGATAAATTTGAGATCGATCGAATAACCAGAACACATTCCTCCAACTCTTTAAATATTATACATGTATACAAATATAATAAATATGTATACATATTATAAATATTATATACATATTATATACATATTAAATATAAACATGTATACATATAAATCTACATACATCGTGTATGCAATTTCGCCAAATTTAATCTATCCCTGTTTTTATTCTACGTCAATATAAAATCGTTTTTCGAACAATTAATTTATTTCAAACTATGCCATATGTTTGGAAATATCACTAAATAACTATTTACAAAAAATATTGACATGACGAAATTAAGTGCACTTAACTTCGATAAATCGTGAAACTTTATAAAGAAACGGTTGTTTTATTTTATTTAGGGAGTTCCACAGAACACATGAGACACCTGTTAGATGTAAATATACTAGCTGTAGCAATTTGTACGCGAGAAGTCACAAACTCATTGAGAAGACGCAAGGTTAGAGGACAAATAATTAATGTAAACAGGTAATTAGTAAATATATTTAATTACACAAGCCCATTCCGCATTTTGAATAGCTTGTCCTCGCTGACTTCTAGCTTCTTACGCAGTTCCCTCACCGTCGCATCTCGGTTCTAACAAACGGATAAATTAAACTCGAACGGATTATCATCGATAACCATAATACGAGGGACAATCAAATATAAACAAGCCTTCTTTTAAAATAGAATTTATTTTGTAGACATTATTTACGTGTGTACAAATTATTTTTCTATGTAGTCCCCTCCTTTTATGATACATTTTTTCCAACGTTTGGGTAGCTTTTTCATTGCGTTTTAGTAGAATGAAGCTGAGCGGGTACCCAAGCAGTCGCGCACGAACGCTTCAACCTGATCGTAGTCCTGAAATCTCTCGCCATCAAGTGTTTCTTTAAGGGGTTCTGGAGTATATATACTGTATATGTACTGGAGTATATGTGTCTGGAGTGGAGCCTGATTGATTCGTAATTGTGTAGATGAAATAAGAATTGATTTAGTTGTAACTTTGTACCTTATAATGTTAATATAATTTATTTGGAATTTGAATGTAAATACTGCATGATGAAATAATAATGTTGTAATGAGTTTATGTGCTAATGTCCGGCTGTCTTATACTAATTTGATGGATGTAGGTGTGTCCTGTCAGGAGAAGGAAAAAGGCGGGAAAAATGTATTCGTCCAATGATATTGTTAGAACTGTCGGGGATTGAAACTTGCTGATTTTAAAGTAACGCCTAGTAGTTAGAACTATAGGGGGGTCTGAGATGTTCTGTCAGGTATGGATTGGAGAGTACCGTTACTGTTATGAGGTGCTGTGGTCCTTTGTCTGAGTTTTTGCTTGTCGATGACCTTTTTATGGCCTGCTTATTTGTCGGATTCTTGGACTCGTAAACTTTAATATTTTTTGACTGTGAAAAATGAATTATTAAGGACAGTAAAGGATCGGTCATAACGAATTTTAACAGGTCCGAACAGGTGGAAGTTGCATGACGATAAGTCTGGACTGTAAGGTGAATCAGTGTTGATCAAGTGTTACCCATTTCATTTCCACCAGCTTCTGCTGCGTTACAGCTGCTCTGAGCATGGGTATTGGTGTTGTCGTGGAGGAGCAACACCTCGCGGATGGCACAATTTCGCCTTTTTCGTCGATACTGAAGCTTAACCTGTACCAACAGATTGCAGAAGTAATGTGCGTTGATGGTTCAACGATCGTGTAAAATATCCACCAGTAGGATGCCTCTCCAGTCCCAAAAAACCGTGGCCAACTCTTTCCCCGCCGGCAATTGAGTTTTGGCTTTCATGGGGTTTCCTTCTCTTTTTCTCCTCCACTCCATTCTCGTACTTGCACGCTTTGATTCCGGCGTATAATGATGCACCCATGTCTCGTCACAGGTGACGATTTTATGCAAAAAAGTTTCCCCTTCTTCTTCAAAACGGGTTTGAAGCATTTGAGACTCGGAAATGCGATCTCGTGCAGCTTTTTCATCATCATTCAACAGCTTTGGAACCCAACGAGCAGAGATCTTTCTGAATCCCAACTGCTTTCTAATTATTGCACTAAATCTTCACTCTTGGCTATGGAAGAGTATCCACTCCAAACTGGACCTGCAATTTCGGCTGGTTTCACATTTTCACGAGTCAGGAAATTTATAATTGTACATTGCTCCATAGAGACGGATAAGTTTTCTCACTCACCGTTACAGCTACTGAACGAACTACGGGATAAACTAACTGCTCTTCTTTCCTTACTCTAGGAATGCCTACTTAACGACTTCAACTGTTTAATAACACATAAATATGTTTCCCGACGCACAGCGAATAAATCCTCGTTCATCTCTGAGTGACCCACGTATATGTATAAAAGTGTTATTTTTTGTGATTTCAGTAAAAACTATAGCCATCGAACTGTAAGATTCGAAGAGCAAAAACTAGTATTATAAGTTACAAATTCAATTTTATTCCTTTGAGGAAAAAGCATTCTTAATGTTAACAAAATTTATATTCAGAATATTATTGTACATAAGCATATACTATAAATTTCTATTGCTTACAGTCTTACAGCTATAATTTTTTATGTTACGAACATAACACAATATTTGTTAAACGTCTACACGATTTTATAAGTTGTGCCGATTCTGCTTCTACGCGCCAATTATTCGCAACGGGCTAAGAAAAAAAAAAATAGCTGAGTTTGCAAACGTTAAATGAACACGCTTAAAACTGCTATTTTCTAGTAATTTAACCATTATTATGTAGGAAAGTCGTTGTGTTAGATCAGTTTTCTTTTCAGACTGTAGAAAAAAATAAATTCTGCAAGCTTCTGATATTAATGTGGAAAGCTGTAGATTACAGTAAAACTAATTTCAATTTTACTTATTATTTTGTTCTACTCTCTGGTTTTTAATCGAATAATTTTTAACAGTGTTCTTGGACATAATGCGATGCTTGTAAACGTATCGTTTAACCTTTATGAAGCAAGTAAATATGCAATAACCGGAATGTCGGAATCGTTAAGAAGAGAAATGCAACAATTACAAGCACCAATTAAAGTGACGGTAAGAGATAATTTTTTAATCCATTTATCTTTTTCTCAATAGTAATACGTAAAGTGTTATACATGTAGTTTAACATTAGACCTACCAAAAGAGTCAAAATGACTTGTTCCTGATTTTTTATTTTATATTACAAGGTTTACCAAATTGTTCTGTTTTATAAGTTATGTTTCATCTTTAATTTATTTATATTTTCTATTTTACTTTAAATTTGAAAAATAGTATACATTGAATGTTGGTAGTTCTAGTGTTAAATGATTTGAAATACAGTAAAAGCTCGCTGAAAATGGAATACTTGTGACCAAAATGTTTTTACGTTTACGGGGAAAGAAGAAAGAAGGAGTGTCCAAACTGAAATAAACACAAAAACTGAATTTCACCCTCATGAGCAAAGTAAAAGCAATGCTAAAGTACTATGACCTCAATAGTAACACGCTGTGCAGTTGAAATTGCAGTCTACTTAGTAAACAGAAGTCCAACCCAAACCCTGGAAGTCACATTAATTGTGGTTACAGAAATCTGTGAGAAAATTTTCGACCTCAAATCAACTTTCTTGTATGGTGATCTACAAAAAGAAATATTCATGAAGTTGTCTGAGGGATACAGTCACCCAGGAAAGATTTGTCTGCCATAGAAGTATGAACTACATCAGGCTTTATTACAGTTGAAGAAAGTGACTGATTTCTTAATGACTCGAGTCAAATAAATGTGTATTTAAGAATACCATAGAAAAGAAAATTTTCTGTTGCCATACATGTGAACAGTGGTCTCATTCTACAAGATGATGTAAATAAGACGAATAGACTGTTAAAGAAGATAGAAGAAAACTTTAAAATGACAATATATAAAATTCAAAGATAGTTTTGTTACTAAACAATTTACAAGCCCAGTTGAAGAAAAGAACTTTTGTTACAGAGAAGCTGTTGGAAGTCTTTTCCATGTCTTGTGTAAGATTAGACTTGACCTTAGTTATGCTGTAGAATATGAAAATAGACACATGCACAATTCAATCTCAGAAGATATGAAGAATGTAAAGAGAGGCTTGTGATACCTGAAATGAACAGCATTCCTAGGTATAAAATGCAAAGGAGGCAGAAATGATCTACATTTGCACGCTTACTGCGACACTTACATATGATACATGGAAAAGGACCTAGCTTGGAGCTCAAAAAAGCAAAAGATGGTTGCAAATTCCTCAGCTAAACCTGAGTATATTGCAGCTGCAATGTAGTATGCTCAGATGAAATACATTGAAATCATGATAGAAGAATTAATTGATCAAAAATCTAAGTGACAGTGTGTACAGATAACCAAAGTGTCAAGAAGATCATTAAATCTGAACAGTTGTCAATAAATAGTCATCGTATTGAAATAAAATATCATTTTGTGTATGATGAGCTAAACCAAGGATGGTATAACATAAAATACTGTAGAATTGAAGAACTTGTTATTATCTTCACTAAACCATTAATGAGAGTTAAGATTTAGGAGCTAAGGGATAAGATGCTAACGTAAATTAACTTTTAAGACTTATTAGTATATTTCTAGTCATATCCTTTGTACTTGTTTAATAAACAATCGTTTTAGGGAGTGCATCGTCAAAAGTATAACAGCAGTCATAATATCTGTTTACATAATCACACTCATGCCGCTACCAGTATCACTTTTTTTTTAATTTTCTCCTATCTTCAATTTTAATAGATTGAAGTAAAAACGATTGCTAAATCATTAGTGTCATTGTTATTGTTGTTTCAGAGTTTATCACCTGGAATAGTAAAAACAGGAATGCCACTTCTCGAGCAAGCTGGTGGTGACCAATTTTTTGAGGCAACACCACATATATTCGGTGAAGACATTGCTAATGGGGTTATATACATCCTTACTACACCACCACATGTACAAGTAAGAGAAATTTTGATAACAAAATTTTATTTTACATGATTCGCTATTGTATTTAATCTTCTATGGTTTATTATTAATCATTAATTGTCTGAAGATTTCTTCAGTAGAATTTCTTATTTGATGCAGTTAAGTAAGTATTCATTTTTATGTTATTAATAAAAAATGTTCAATTATTAATTCGTAATTACTAATTCTACTAATAAAATTTTCATTATGCTACTTATGTGTAGAATAATTCAATATGGATTAAAGGAAGATTAATTTATTTGTTACATTCAATTTAATATAATGAAATTTCTTGCAATAAATATCTATATACATTTGCACAAAACAAAAGTATTTTGTACAACATCTGAATAGTTACCTACCGTCATAACTCATATTACTTTTCCTGAAGAGATCCTTGTATAATCTTTTGAATAATTATAAGTTAAAAAATTACTTGTTATATTAATACGCATTTAAACGGACTCGTTCGTTCATTTTAGTCATTCTTAAACAGAAAGTAGGACATTAGTGTTAACTAAAAATATTTCTTTCTGTTTAGGTAAACGAGTTAACAATTACACCGTTGCATGGTGGAATTATAAGTGTTTGAGGAAAAGGATAACTCCAACATATTTTAACCAATTACAATAAATTGTGAGTGATGGTTTAGCCTTCTTCGACAACATATAACCGAAATTTATATTAAATATGTTAACAAACAATTTTTTAAATCTATTTTTAGATCCTTACAAACTTAAGAAAACTGGAACAATCTGATATTCTTGTCCTCCTTATTGTTCTTTCGTTCTGAAAGCAAAGAATCAAATTAACAAACTGAATTATATTATAGTGAAATATCTAATGAAAAATCACTTACAATTCTGAAGTTGGCAAGCCACCTATGTATGATCCATGTGGTATAATCGTAAGTTCAGGGATCTGAAAAGATTGTATTTTAAAGAGCTGTATTAAAATCTTTGTCAAAGATATAGGTTAGTGATCATTTTTTGTGCACTTTTCAATAACAGCGATGTTTTTGCTGCAACGCTGATATGAGGCCTCAGGTTCAGGGTAATCCGTCTGAGATAGCCTTGCGATTAATACGACTCGATCTCGTTTAGGGCATGAAATCTTAATTCCAGTTACGTTTGATAGTGTATTAAACACTTTTTACAAGTCATCTTAACCGTTGTGACAAATTTTTAAAAATATTTCTTATTTTATTTTTCTAACATTATAAATCCGTTCGTATTCATCTTCATACATATATTTTTTCGGTTCAAACATTAATTTAAAAGAAGTAGGCCATTTCTATCCTGTATCATGTGTAGATCTTTATTCGATTTTCACTTACCTCTACACTTGCAGGTGTCCCTAATGCATAGACTATTGCATCTGCGATATCCTTGGGTTGTAATATAGGTATTTTGGAATTTGGTGGCAGATAGTCTCTCACCAACTCTGTATGAACTAATCCGGGACTGATGCTCTGCAAGGAGTAAAAACCGATCAACAACATCTAAAAATTTACCACTTATTTATTAAAATAACGTTTCAGATCAATAATCAATGTTTAAAACTAGTTACTTCTACATTCTAAATGTAGAACATTTTTCGACGAATAAATGTTTTCGCTGAACTTTGTTTCTTAAGAACATTTCATGTTCCGAAAATGAAAATTGGCGTATGGAATAAGCATGCTATGGGCAAAAAATATTATTGACATTGATTATAAGTATTTGAGAAGATCATGGACAGTGAGATATCAAAACGGATAAACAGACTTTCATCGTTCGACTAAAAATGGGTGTTCGCCGATTACAAACCGGCATAATACCCGTTTTTAATGCCATCGTGCTGATAACATGTATCATTGAAACATACCAAATTTGGTACTGTAGCGGCGTAAAAAACGGGCGTTATAACGGTCGATAATAATCGATCAACATTTATTTTTAACCTAAAAAGGTTTGTAGACTTTCGACAGTTAATGCGTTTTACTTTTCATCTCGTTCGAAGAAATTTACGCTATTGGGACTAAAGAAAAAGGCAAACAAGTTACAGCAAGATATTGAATTTGGGATAAACGAAATTGCTTTGAAGTAATCTGAACACAAATAATCTTACTGTGACTTTGATTTTCATGTTGGCTGCTAATACTTCGTGGCGAAGTTCCGAGCCTAAGGCGGTCACGCCGTATTTACTGACAGCGTACATTCCGAGTGGCATATGAAAGCTTTCGGCAAAGTGGCCAATAACACTGAAAAGATTACAACGTTCTGTAGTATCTAAAGTCTAACTTATGAATCGATTTACTTCGATGAGTTTGAAAAGTACTTACCTGTTAATGTTAACTATGTGACCAGGTGCGTTTCGTTTCTTCAGGGATTGAACAGTTTCTCGTGCACAGATCGTAGGTGCTATGAGATTTAGGTTTATTACTTTATAATAATCCTCAGTAGGTGAATCTGGAACAAAATATTTATAACTGTATACGAAAAATTGATGTAATATGATAGTTGAGTACAGAAACTAGGTACTAATTTAAACTAAAATTATTTATTCAATGTCTGATTTCGACTAAACAACTACAACTGTTTTGCGTGAGTTGCGTTCCAGCTTGGGTACCAGACTGCAAAGCTGGGAGAGATTTAGGAAGGTCTTACCCTCACCCAGGGAGACTATTGGAGTTTACACTCCATGGTCTATAGTCTATGGGCAGCTCGCCGGTAGCCGGCGACCCGTGGGCGCGCTGATTGAGGGTATCTCAATCTCACACCATTTGGAGCCGTACGGGTGATTTTTCATGATACTACAATTGACTGACCTTGTGAGCTATTTGCTGGTAACACAACCGACCGCTCTAAAATGACAAAATAACCTCTACTACTTTTTAACTTGAAAATGATTGTTTGGAAGGGTTTTTAGAAATGTATTGTGATCACCGCATAATACGTTGAACTATAAAAAACTGAAATATTAATGTTTCGTGGGAGATGGTCCTGGACTCCCTTGAATATTGCACTTGGTGCCGTCTTTCCGAAGGACCACCCAATTAACCGATTGGGGCGGAATAAATTAGCAAGGACTGATTTCCTTTAAATGCTATTTATTAATGGGTCGATCGCAATGGTGTTGTGGTAGAGGTGTGATTGTGTGTGCGTGTGTGTGTGTGGTGGTTATAACGTCTGATGTGTTTTCGGCTGATTCTAATAACGAAGTGCTAAAAGTCCCGAAGATTTTCTTCTCCTCGCATCCTCCCTTCCAGTGCGCCCTCAGCGCGTTTCCTCGTTGGAAGGGGAATACGAGGAGTTTTCCTGGGTGGGCGAAATTGAGACCCATGGCCAGGGTCTCAAGTGGGCTTGGATATCGTCTCCCTTGGAACTAAACATCCACGCCAGGCCCTGCCATAAATATTGGCTTGTATACTCTAACAATTAAATTTATAATGTTATACAGTAATGTTGTTTTTTAGTACATTTTAAATTAACACGTTCACTGCTTGCAACGCAGATAGTAATGTACAGTAAAATCTTCGCCAATTACAGAGTAGATATGCCAAATTCATAAAAAGTCTTGGTTTAAATTACAAAATTCCCCCCATCACAGCTATTTGAAAAAATTCTGAATTCTCTGTCAGGTCGAAAAGTATGTAGAACCTCATTATAAACGCAGGTATGTACGATAAACTTGAAACTCTTTATTTCAACAGGCAGGCATGTTCTAGAAACTGTATTTGCTGATGAAAATGAATATTTTGAAAATAATTTCAAAAGTTACTAGCCGTAACAGAAGGTTTAAGTGGTGGTCAACTAATATGGTGATTCGTGTAATTCGCATGACTTGCATTTTCCAGTGAAATCAGGTATGGAAAGATTCGAGAGTCTTGACTCTTAACTCATCATTTCCCTTGCATTTTGATCAAGTTGTATCTTCTTAAATAAATTATTTACGTACATTTATTATATTTCGCATATTTGTTATGAGTATGTGACGGTAAATGTGATTAATCCGGTGATTTCAATAGATTTGAATTAATGATTTTAATTAATCCGGTCTTTTCACTAGAAATATGCCAAACTTTATTTACCAGCTTTCCATAATTACATTAATTTTTACTTCAAGTTGATTGATTGAATGACCAGTTAATTCACGATGTTCGATTAGCAAAGCAATGCTTGATAAATCATTTGAAAGTTTTACCTGTGACGGGTTTTGGGACCGCAGTTCCCGCATTGTTTACAAGAATATCGGCACCGCCCAATTCTTTTTCGATCCACTTGAATGCCTTAAGGATATCCTCCTCGTTTCTCAAGTCACATTGGATAGGATAAAACTTATCCTTGCCCAATTTCGTGCTTAATTCTTGAAGTCTGTCCACTCGTCTCGCTAGACCAACAACTTTAACGCCGTGTTTCACTAGAGCTTCTACAGTGGCTTCTCCAATTCCGGAGCTCGCACCGGTCACGACAGCTACCTTTCCGTTCCAACGATCCATCGTGTATGACGCTGTGATTCACACTGCTCTTCGCGCACAATAATTCGTTGCTTTATATACGGAAGATGTATGGTATCAAGTAAGTCTCGGGAGAAGATACAAACATCGAATCAAGATAAAAAAATTTCAAATGCTTGATAGGATAGAATTACATTTATACTTATTGTTAGATGTATTAAGGTTTTCATTCAACACATGAAATGAGTAAAAGTATTAATATTTTGTCGGTATGAACTCGTTCTTATTCGTTGGTAGTTCGGTTCATTCGGACCAGTTGAGATTTGGGTTTTAATAAACAGTCGAGCAGGTCCCTACATTATCGGCTACATTTAGTGGTCAATTAAGATTGCGCAGATATAAAGTGATATTTCTATCGGCGTAGACGATTCTAATTTTTAGACATAATTATGAAAAAAAAAACACACACACACACATAATGATTATACTTTTCGTACCGAGGAGAAGTATACTAACCGATACATAAAATACTTTTGCTAAAAAATCATTAAAATGTGTTACCCCTAAAAATGTATTTTCGTTATATTTTAGACGTGAAAGTGCAAAATCAGACTACAGTGGTATTTGGAATGGTACAAAGATTATTAAAAAAAAATCGTGAGACAGCATTATTTTTTGGTTTCAAAACATTTTATCAGCTTCATTGTATGATTAGCTTCTTGATGACTTGCGCTTTCCGCTGCTGCGTTGTCATCAATTTTGCTCATATTGTATCTAAACATGAAATTCTTTGGCGATCTAAACACAATGCTCCACGTATTTGGCATGACGTCATAGTGTAAATGAAATATTAATGGTTCAACTCCATGGTGTTCTATATTTCTTGTCTATCCGTTTTAATAAATCCCATTACATATTTCTCATTTTATACATAATACATACTTAGGCATATATATTACGCACACATATTACGTATTCGCATTACTTGAGATCCACATCTATTTACTTTTTTCTAAATGACCTAATACATTAAATTCTCTCATGTTGACCCTAAGCTTGGAATTGAAATGAAACAATGTCGCGATACACTTAAGACCACGATACAGCGAGGTCGCAAATTAAACTTTTAAATGTCGGTTTTGATTGATGTTGCGACATCCAGGATCGTACCTGGAGCACAAGGTAAAAAAAGGTACAAGTCAAATGACGATCGCTCATAATAATTGGAGTGAGAAAATTGTAGGATAGTTTACATCATATTGTGAATCATTAATTTGTTGGGTTTGACCTTCAGGAAGACATTTAAATTAATATACAAGGTGTCCCAGAAGGGAGGAGAGGCGCCAATCTGTCCCTTCTCGGGAAGTGGCGGCCCTGGAGGCTATGGGCTAGCCAGTGGTGTGGGGGAACCGCGGTAGTGTTCTGACGAAAGTAGTGTCCTCTGGAACGATGCTCGCCTATGCGCAGGAAATCTCCAAGATCTTGACAGTAGCAGGTAATACGTTTATGATACTCCTTGAATATACTAGAATATGCCAAATTGAGGAAACTAAATAAAAATGCTAACCCTGGTATAAGGTAAAGAAAGGCAATTGCCTGTGTACAACTTGTAAGGAAAGAAAATGTTTTCAATGGTTTCATAAAGTTCTTTCTGCTACGCGTCTGCTTCGCTAAAGTTGTCTATTATTTTTAGTTTTGAAATCGTTTTTCTGCAAGCTAATTTAATTGTTGAATTTAGGTAGAATACAGTGAGAATAGGGTTTCGAGATGCGACATAGTTATTACTAAATAGTAGTGTTGGGTTACAGCCATAAAACAATTTATCGTCCCTGTTGAGACGTTGTCTCAAGAATTGATGTTCGCACGCACTCCCTTTTTTCTACGAAGGCATAAGCGCGCTCCGAGCCCGATGTCATACGATATCCCTAGACTGATGGCCATGCCTCAGCAAAACCAATTACATTTCTTTTACTTTTTCAATTCAAATAACTTTTTTACATGTCTAAGGTTTCTTATTCTCCTTCGAATTATGAAAACCCCCACCAACTGTATGTTTTAAATATATATTTTCTGCCTGCGGATCGGAGCGCATTCTAACCACATCGTCTGTCGAGATCACTCGTCTAATATCGTATCGTAAAAAATCACCATCGAATCGTATCGCATCAAATCGCATCGTCAAAATTTAGGATCATTAAATTGAAACTAAACCACGAGTGCTCGCGATATCGAAGGTCGCGACGCTCAACAAGTAGTACGGTGTATATCGTATTGGGATTTAGTTTAATCGAAAGAATCTGAGTAGTATAATTTTTACAAAGATACGATAAATATTACTAAAATTACTGTATGCTACCTCTTTTTTATCTGTGCCACATCTTTAAAGTACATCTATCTTATTTTCTCTCAGTACGTTGATTTTCGCCAATGGCTGCAGATATTACAAGACGGTGCAGTCTTGTTTTCAAGGGATTATGATATATTATAAAGACTGCCAACTCCCTGTAAATTGCCGTGCCAGGAAATGGGCCAGGTGGGCCTGGGCTCTGCCGTTATCGTTTAGCAGCGTTAATAAATGCAATGAACAGGGTAGGTAAATAAACGAGTAGGTCATTTAATAGATAAATGCAAATCACTGATATTATCGTTAATAGAACCACTTTAAGATATGTAATTACATTATTTTACTTAATAACTTATTAGATTCGTATTACCTCATTTTTGTATTACATATTGTTGAAAAAGTTTTCTTCTATACCTCGTGTGTGGTTATAGCTTGTCATTACTACACAATATCAAAACCGCATGGGCTTTACCAACAAGCAAGTTTCTCGCCGCAAGATGTCCCCACTATGCGACTTGTGGTTGCTTAGCACTGGCATGATTAAGTGACGGTTTGCGAGCCAGTTTCTTCTAAAATCCTTACTGTACCACGTTTACTCTTTTCTGCTGTTTCTTATCTTCGAGAACTGTATATCGCTTTTTGTTTTTTACTATTTCTTCGTTTGTAGTATTGAGAAAAACAATCGGGACAATACATATTCAGATAACTATAATCATAAACTACAATTTGTCTTCAGCTCCGTTTTGCTTCACTACAGACTTACAATTCATTATGAAAAGGCGAGTAGTAAATTATATTTAAATTTGATAAAACGAGTTAACAAGCACGCAGAACAACATTTTTTAAAAGTACATTGATTTTAGAATGATCGTTAAGCAGAAATTGTTAAAATACTGTTTGTAACGGAGAAAATATTTGTTTTCCTACAACTTGCATATATAATATCATAAATACTATAATGTTACTAAAAAGAACTTGTGTGAGTAGTGTATAAATATGTAAGGTAATATAACAAGATTTAACAGTTTCAAAAATCCTTTATAGTTAAATGGAACAATTTGCTCCAAAATATAACCTGAAAACAAAGGCAATTATATTCATTATCAATGTTAATTTTGATTAAACATATGTATTATTATCATGTATTTGATATTCTGTTTTATGTGCCTATTGCACAACTGGACGAGGACAAATCAATTTTTGTACATCAGATTTCTTCTTCCCGTGAAGTAATGTAGAATTACTAATCTAGTGATTAGGAAATTCTAAGTTATTTCTAAAAAATAAATGATAGCGCGTGAGTATTATTACTTTGATTGGTGCACAGCTCTCCACCAACGGTTTGAACTATCGTAAAAAGTAAGATCTACTTAGCGATAGCAGGTAGAGGAGATGCGAGACTAGTCTAGAGATTGGTATATAAAGCAACGTTGGACAGCAATTGTAGAACAGTGTGGATCACAGCGTCATACGCGATGGATCGTTGGAACGGAAAGGTAGCGATCGTGACCGGTGCGAGCTCCGGAATTGGAAAAGCGATTGCAGAAGCTTTAGTGAAACACGGTGTTAAAGTTGTTGGTCTCGCGAGACGGGTGGACAGACTTCAAGAATTAAGCACGAAACTGGGCAAGGATAAGTTTTATCCTATCCAATGTGATTTGAGAAACGAGGAGAATATCCTTAAGGCATTCAAGTGGATCGACAAAGAATTGGGTGGTGCCGATATTCTTGTAAACAATGCAGGACTCGTGGTGCCAAAACCTGTTATCGGTAAAGCTTTTAAATCATTCATTTAGCGTTAAGTAGGTGTAACAGATCAATATATCTTGCCATCTGATTTGGTAATGGGATACGAGGCACTAACTTATCATTTGATTGATTAAATGACTTTTTTTGTTAAACGTAACAGTATATTTCTACCAAAAAGGATACACATAGTAGTGGTCACGAGAAAGATGGATCTATTCGTGTTCACTCATTAATGTCTGAAAATGTAAAAGAAGAATTGCTTTCTCGTAGAAAGGTCACGTGATTCTAAATATACGAAATTTGAAAGAATAGTTTTTCGTATTGTAAATATGGGGGTGTAAATAGTGGGTTCGAATTTTTTAATAAGCAACATAATAAAATAATTTTTAGAAAAAAATACAACGCCATAGAAACGAAACGTGTTAACTTAATAACACCGGTGGTATAGTTACGCAACAAGCGTGAATCACTTATTCCATTATATCGTATCGTATAAAGGAGCAGCTTCAATGAGGCTTAATGTAAAATTTATTGCGTCCCATACTGTTTCAGTTGGTGCAGTTGATTTTTTGCATTGTTACACTAAACTGCAAAACAACCAAAAAGTACGTGATGCTATAGTTATGCACCGCACTATATATGTTTATTTAAATAACTAAATTAATTTTGTATACTTAAGCGTAGAGCTCAGGAGAAGTCTCCTGTAAGAAACGTGGGTCCGATTGGCTGAAACAAAGGATTACCGCCCCATGTGTATCCGAAAGGTCTTTGCGTTACACATACTTTTCCAATTGGTAAAACGAACTTATTTGTTCATTTGATTCGTAGCCAAGTATAGAGTATGGTATAACCGTAATTGACTGGGATTATCTAATTCTTTATTTAATCCTATTTTATTCAAATATAATGAATTTTTGTCTGAACACTGATCCCCGATTAAATAGCGAAATGTTACGACAATGCCAGACGAGCCGCGCCGATCCTATCTTGTCAATTTGTAGAGTGTCAAAGGTTGGGACAGCCGGAGCGAACGGAAAGATCCTCACGTCTCTGTACCATTTTAAGTCCGTTGTCCCTGTAACAGTTAACGTGTTAATATTTCGGTTGTCTACCACATTGAACATTAGTTTTATTGTTATAGTATTAGTAATAAAAGCCCATTTTATCAAAATAATATATCTATATACAATGTTTAAAGGTACTTAAACCATAACAGTCAAACGTAAATTAATGCCGAACAAGGAGCGAACTAAATTATTACCAAAACGAATGATGCAAATTATTGGAAATAACAGCAGTAATATTCATTATCAACGTTTATTTAAATAATATTATTTAAACGCATGCTCACATTTGCAACTGTGCAATTATTTTGTGTCCAGTGTTTTCTATTTTGTGTGGCTATTGCGGAAGTCAACGAGAATGGCCGATTTTGGTACCAATTACTTCTTTCTGTGTCGCTGTATTTCTTTGGCACTTATTGCAGTTGGAAATTTTTTCATTACTTTCAAAGTATTAAACATAGCATACATAATAATATTCATTATCGTTTTATCCGGACAATAAATTTTACCTTTAATGATATTTTAAAACATTTTTGTATAAATTACATTTTTAATAATTTCGATTTTTTATTGATCTTGTTATTGAAGATCGTTGGATAGAATGGTCTGGATATTTCATTGTTGCACTAGAATCCGCAATAATATGTAGTTGAATTTTGCAAGGTCATGCTATGACGATAAACTTGTACAATGAATACTCTGTTACATCACCGACAATCAAGATTAATGCTGAGTCAGTAGATGATTGTGTACAAAGTTGTGATGAGATATACTATTATCCATACTTATCAGCTTCACTGCTGATACTGATTTATTGCTTGTTGTAGAACACACAATAAGAAGTACTTAAAATACATGTACTTTGAGGTCAAACTCAAAATGATGACTGCTTGCTTCTGAATATTATTTAGTTATAGCAAATTGTTCAACAATTAGCACCATAAGTTAAGGTTTCACTTTAAAAAAGTGAGATATATTGAATGGTATTAAAAAAATATCGAAATTTATTTCTAAGAACAGAGGAATCAAATAAAGCAATCGATTTAACGTAAGATTCTTAAATGATGAAACATATACATAGTAATAAGAGTAGAAAATGGCGTTAAAGACTAATCGTTGACACGCTTGGCATGATGATTGACATTATACGTATCAATGATTTGTTCATTAATTTTACAATTGCCGATTATTATATATAATCACCACTAGATTAGGTAAATGTGATGGATTTACAATGGAAAGTTCAACAAATGGCTATTTTAAGTGACGTGGATGTAGCCTGAACGAAATTTGAATGAGCCCTACGCAGAGAAAATAATTGTGTTATTAGAACTCATAGAAAACAGTTACATATGAAAAACGAACTAAACCCATATTCTAGAGAGAAAAACTACTACTACAAGTTATTCAATATTTTAAGGTTATTTATTTAGACATTTGATTCAGGAATTTATCGCATTTACCAAACCTAGTGCTGATTATATATAATAACCAGCAATTATACATAATCACCGTAACGTGTATATAGCAGAAATAATTGAAAACCGAGCTTTTGTTATAAACAGAATTTCGAAACTATATTAAGCTATTAAAAGGAACTTTTTGGATGTTACAAATCTGCTCTATTTGATTCAATTGTTTGGCATGGGTGTCAATCAATCCTTTGTACCCTTATCGTTTCGATAAGATATCCATCCAGTCTGAACCGTTTCGAAAGCCAGATTTCGAATCAATTTCTCAAATTAGCGCGTTGCGCTCGTTAACAAGATTAACGCTAAACGTCGAGCTTTACGACTTCAGCAACAAATTTAATCCGCGTTAGTGTCTGCGTACTCGCAACCATACAAACAGAAATGCCAGCAAACAAATATTCTTTATTGTCATTGTGAAGTTACAAATTAAACTTACATACAGTTACTTACAAAATTGGATGTGCACTTACGTTGGTAGAAAAAATTTCGGGGGAAATGAACGTAAACGTAAACATTTAATGACGCAAATTGAGTGTACCCTAATATTTACAAAGTATAATTAAATAAAGAAATAAATATTAATAGTTTGTTGAATAGTCTTCGGCTTAAATAACATCCTCTAACCGCGGTGGTATGGATTCTATTAATTTTTTAATAAAGGAAGGCGAAATAGCTTCCCATTCTTCGCGGATCTTCAATTTTAATCCTTCTTTATCTTTAAAAGTATAATTTGATCATTTCGATTTCAATTCCACCTATACGTGGTGCATAGGGCTGAGATCCGGCGATTGGGGTGGAGTTTTTAATAACTTTGACGCGTTACACAATAACCATTCTCGTACCAAAAGTAATTAAGTAAGTAAGTTAACTTACGAAGTTAAGTAAGTTAACTTCGTAAACATATATTGTAAATTTATAATGTTTTAACACTTACAATTTTTATTTACATTAATTATGGGACCATGAAAAGGTATTTATGCGAATTTTTAGATAAATCTGAAAGTCATCCTTAAGACTTTCATCACTTATATATAAGGGTTTATAATTTAAAAAGATATTCATTGTTATCAGTTAACCCCTTTGCAGGCAGGATGGCTTGTATCGAAGAAAATACTCGTGTATAAAATGGAATAATTAAGAACTAGAAAGAGTTTTCTTAAATGTTACTTACGTTGATTTGCTGTGCATAAAATATTGAACGTTGCATAAAACATTTTCTTTGTACGGAATATATGAAAATTCACCATATTTACTGTAACGTACAAAAAGCAAATTAAAACTCAATTTTTCCTATAACGCGGCTAATAGAATATTGTTAAAAAATTCAAGATGATAATATCAATAATATGCATGCTGCAGAGCTTGGAAGATGTCACTTGAAATGAATACAGACGTGAATAGTCAGAGTGAAACATTCAATTTCAACCTACAAGTATCTTCGTGTTTCGCATATTATCGATCGAAGCGGATAAATTATTAATTCAATCAGTTGATGGAAGGAGTAAGTTTGTTGAGAAGGTGGGGGCTACTGAATAAATTCCATTGCTCCTGTGTTGTCTTAAATGATATCTTGAAGTGGCCTAAGTCCATTTCACATTTTTTTTTGTTCGCCCGCTGTAGTATCGGATATGATTTAAACTTACTTGTCATAAATAACATTTTGCAATTAAATATATATTTAGAGTATGCGACCATTTTGGACACATCAATTTTCACAGTTATTACAATAATTAAAAATATTACTTTGAAAGTGGCCTAAGCCCGATCAAAAAATGCCGGGAAGATAATAACTTTATTCGAAATGAAACGAGATAAGAGGATTGCTGGAGAAATGAATCACATCAACTTTTCTATAAGATATCAATGGATGAGAATTCAGAGTTTAAAATACTGAATTTATTACACCACGTTGGGGTGGACCAAGAAATTTCGAAAATGAAATACAAGGACATGACGGACTTCCTGCGATATGACTCATTTGAATTCCTCTCGGATACAGAAAATGTAGATGAGCAGTAACTTGTTATGTAATAGTTAGGAGATTATATAGTTAAGAGATTTCGTGAATTGCATAAGTGGTGTTTTCAAGTGTTGTAATGAAATATAATATAAATTGAATATTATTTTTGCAATTTGAAGCATTTTATATTGTATTGAATGGACTTGGACAGTTTTGGTTGCTGAAATAAAACATACATGTTGTTGAAAATATTAATATCTTCTTTAAAATAAGCTGTGAAAATGAATCAAAATATTTAGACTTTCTTAGACATATCTGTTTAAATGATTAGACGGACAATAATTGCAGTTTTAATTATTAGAAATAACGTAGTTTTCAAATTTAAATCAATTTTGCGATGTAACTATAAAGGTGTTTAGTGTCTATTCATATAAACCGGTTATGTAGACTGTTTTTGAGACATTAACAGCAATTTTTAACCCGTTGCACTCGAGTGGCGCCTCTAGGACGACACGTGTAACTTATTAGAATATTTTAAAATGTGAAGTTTAAGTGTTATTTATATTAAAATATAGGAAATTAACAAAAGAAATGAAAATAAACTAGTTGAAAAAAATTTGTAAATGGTACTTTCGAATTTGGAGAGCTTAGGTTAAAAAAACCTGAACTTAATTATATTGAAAAGTGCTTCGATTCGAAAGGTGTATGACGGATAGACTCTGGACACCAGCATATTAGGTAGAATCAATCGATCGTTAATATTATGTTACAGATTCGACTACCGAGGACTACTATAAAGTAATCGACACGAACCTCATAGCTCCAACGATTTGTGCACGAGAATATGTACAAAGCATAAAAAAGCGAAATCTGCCTGGGCACATAATCAACATCGGCAGGTGAGGAATTTGTCAATCTTATCAAAGCGAGTCCATTTTATTTACCAACTTCTAGCATTACATTACCGCACCATTTTTACAGTATCGCTGGCCACTTTGCCGAGAGCATGCACGCTCCACTTGGAATGTACGCTGCCAGTAAATACGGTTTGACAGCTTTGGGATCGGAACTGCGTCATGAAATGATCGCAACCAAATTGAAAGTCAAAGTTACCGTACGTTTATATTATTTCCATGTTATTTATTTCATCTCATCCCGAATACATTGTGACAATTCATCTACCATTGTTTTCCTGTTGCACATATTGCACATACGATAATTACGTATCAAACACTTGGTAATACCGAATTATCAATCAGCGTAGCTTTCGCATCTTCCGAGGTGTCGATAGAGGACACCCGGCTAGCTTCGAACAGACATCATTGCATTTCGCTTGCGAACACTTCGGTTCAAATATACACAATTAGAATTAGAGCCAACACTTTGATAGACATTGTAATATCTCGAAATTGAACAGATTGGTTCACTATAGAGACTGTTAAGAATAGAACACTTCCGTTCGAAGTATAAATAAATTCTAGTCACTGTGCATCGTCGTGCGATTCGTTGTCAAACTCAGTGCAACCTTCATCCACCCTATTAGTTTGGCGCAACATACAATTCCTCACCATCGATCATCACCAGCTTGCATAAAAAACACACCTTTGACAAGACTTCCTTACCCAAAGTCCTCCGCGTCGTTCGATCGTCGCGAAAGGATGGTGACTTTGATAATATAAGTCGGCTCTCGAAATACCATGTTTAAGCAACATATAAGTTTCATCGTAACGAACAATAATTGAATCTGAAGACGCAATTAAATGTTTATTTGTAATTTCGCAGAATATCAGTCCCGGAGTGGTACTAACAGAGATGGCCGCGAGCGTTCTATCGGAAGATCATAGTTTACCGGGTCTGGAATCCGAGGATGTAGCAGCGGCAGTAGTTTACGCGTTAGAAACACCGGAGAGGGTAGAGGTGAGTAAAAATTCGAATTATTGTATACAAAAGCATAACATGGAAACTGCACTTTCAATTAGTACCTACTGTTATACAATACATATATGTACAATTGGTATATTCAACAACAGCGCTCATTATTAACAAACAACATTTCCAGATTCCTGAAATTACAATTATACCGCACGGTTTTCCAATAGGTATACCAGCAGATCTAGAGTCGTAAGTTATATTTCGTTAAACATTTTACTTAAATTTTTAATCTAATAATCAGATTGTAATACCATCGAAACTACTAATATATTTGTTTGCTTGCAGATTAAAGAAAAAATAAGGGGGCAGGCATATACTGTTTGAAAAAAAAAGGAAAGGTCACAAACATTTTGTATAAATAAATATGAATATACCAATATTAAGAATGCTGATAATAGATTGGCTCATTCGATACAACTGAATATGTTAAAAGTGTTTATTTAGTAGAATTTATATTATAACTGTACTATCTAATAAAAATTTTTTGAATATAATTGACATATCGCTTTAAGCGAATTGTTACATACAGTTAATCAATACATATCCGTTAACTGCAATAAATTTTTATTTTTATGTGGAGATTCGTACTATATTACAACTACTGTATACAGCTATCACTAGACCAGAACTTGTTTCATGCTACGTTTGTAGGCGGTTTTTCTAAGGCGAAGGAGAATTCTTGCTTCTTTATTTCCTTTATCCAACGCCAATTCGATGGAGATGAAAATGCAAGGTCTGTCTCAGCCGGTAATTTCGAAGGGTCGTACCTGGTCACGGCTGTTGTGTGAAGTGACATACATACATATAGTCTTGGCACAAGCACTTCGCGATGTTAGTGCTCGGACGCGATCACAAACACGGATTTTATTCCTCGATCGGGGTCGTAAATCCCGATCTTAACGTTTAATCTCGTTAGTGATCGCGATGCCGCGAATTCTAAAATTAATCGGAACTCGCCGCGGTTCGATGCTGGCCTCCGAAACGTTTGAGTACCAGCCCAGTTTTCTTCTCACGAATGAATTGAGAAGGACTTCTCTTTGTGGCATATCGAGACGCACGAATTCTCGATGCTGAGGCGGACGATGCTTTTTATAAACATGATTTTTTTGCGAGTTACCTGTTGGTAATTTTGTAGTTTTGTAATAAATCGAGCCGATCGGTGCTCTGAGTTTTGACTATTTACTATGAAATCCTGATGAGAAGTTAAATTGTTTTCTCCGATGTCGAGTGAGAAGATTGAGCCAACCGATTGCTCTGGGATTGTAATGAGAAGTAATTTTTCACGAAACGATTGAGCTTCGAGGTGGTCGCGGCGGCACCTCCACGTTTGACGCGAAGTGCTGATTGGATTCGCTTGTTTTCCAATTAGCGTATAAAAATTGGGAAAAAGTTTTGGCCAGCCCTCCTGATGCGGCGAAGAGAACAAGCTCGGTGACGGGGGTGTTCGCGAAGGTTCCGCGATGGTACGAAAATTTCCTCCAAGTTGTCCGTTAATGAAACCATTACACGCGAAGTTTCAACCGACCCTTCGAAAATTCTGCGTTTACGATACGATCGGTTGTTTGGAAAACGTGAAGCTAACTTTAACCATAGTCTTTTCGGCTTCAAAAAATTTGATTAGCTTCATTGTATGACTAGCTTCTTGATGACTTGCTCTTTCGGCTCCTGCGTTGTCATCATTATTGCTCTTATTGTAACTAAACATGGAATTCTGTGGCGATCTAAACACTATGCTCCACGTATTTGGCATGACGTCGTAGTGTAAATGAAATATTGATGGTTCAACTCCATGGTGTTCTATATTTCTTGTTTATCCGTTTTAATAAATCCCATTACATATTTCTCATTTTATACATACTACATACTTAGGCATATATATTACGCACACATATTACGTATTCGCATTACTTGAGATCCACATCTATTCACTTTTTTCTAAATGACCTAATACATTAAATTCTCTCATGTTGACCCTAAGCTTGGAATTGAAATGAAACAGTGTCGCGATACACTTAAGACCACGATACAGCGAGGTCGCAAATTAAACTTTTAAATGTCGGTTTTGGTTGATGTTGCGACATCCAGGATCGTACCTGGAGCACAAGGTAAAAAAAGGTACAAGTCAAATGACGATCGCTCATAATAATTGGAGTGAGAAAATTGTAGGATAGTTTACATCATATTGTGAATCATTAATTTGTTGGGTTTGACCTTCAGGAAGACATTTAAATTAATATACAAGGTGTCCCAGAAGGGAGGAGAGGCGCCAATCTGTCCCTTCTCGGGAAGTGGCGGCCCTGGAGGCTATGGGCTAGCCAGTGGTGTGGGGGAACCGCGGTAGTGTTCGTCAGAGTTCCCCTGGCTCCTTCAAAACACCATATGCTGCACATATTTTAGGTAGAATACGGTGAGAATAGGATTTCGAGACGCGACATAGTTATTATTAAACAGTAGTTCGGTGTTCCTTAACACTGGCATGATCAAGTGACGGTTTGCGAGCCATTTTCTTCTAAAATCCTTACTGTACTACATTTTCTTTTTTCTGTTGTTTCTTATCTTCGAGAACTGTATATCGCTTTTTGTTTTTTACTATTTCTTCGTTTGTAGTATTAAGTAAAACAATCCGGACAATACATATTCAGTTTACTATAATCATAAACTGTAATTTGTCTTCAGCTCCGTTTTGCTTCACTACAGACTTACAATTCATTATGAAAAGGCGACTAGTAAATTATATTTAAATTTGATAAAACGAGTTAACAAGCACGCAGAACGACATTTTTTAAAAGTACATTGATTTTAGAATGATCGTTAAGCAGAAATGGTTAAAATACTGTTTGTAACGGAGAAAATATTTGTTTTCCTACAACTTGCATATATAATATCATAAATACTTTAATGTTACTAAAAAGAACTTGTAAGGTAATATAACAACATTTAAATTTCAAAAATCCTTTATAGTTAAATGGAACAATTTGCTCCAAAATATAACCTGAAAACAAAGGCAATTATATTCATTATCAATGTTAATTTTGATTAAACATATGCCAATATTTGAAAACGTATTATTATCAAATACATATTTGATATTCTTCTGTTTTATGTACCTACTGTACAACTTGACGAGGACAACTCAATTTTTTATATATCAGATTTCTTCTTCTCGCGAAGTAACGAAGAACTACCAATCTAGTGATTATAAAATTCTAAGTTATTTCTAAAAAATAACCGATTGCGCGTGAGTATTTTACTTTGATTGGTACACAGCTCTCGATTAACGATTTGAATTATCACAAAAAGTAACATCTACTTAGCGATAGCAGGTAGAGGAGATGCGAGACTAGTCTAGAGATTGGTATATAAAGCAACGTTGGACAACAATTGTAGAACAGTGTGGATCACAGCGTCATACGCGATGGATCGTTGGAACGGAAAGGTAGCGATCGTGACCGGCGCGAGCTCCGGAATTGGAAAAGCGATTGCAGAAGCTTTAGTGAAACACGGCGTTAAGGTTGTTGGTCTCGCGAGACGAGTGGACAAACTTCAAGAATTAAGCACGAAACTGGGCAAGGATAAGTTTTATCCTATCCAATGTGACCTGAGAAACGAGGAGGATATCCTTAAGGCATTCAAGTGGATCGAAAAAGAATTGGGTGGTGCAGATATTCTTGTAAACAATGCAGGATTCATTATGCTAACACCTGTTATCGGTAAAGCTTTTAAATTATTCATTTAATGTTAAGTTGGTGTAACAGATTAATATATCTTGCCACCTGATTTGGTAATGGGATACGAGGCGTTACTTGACTTTTTTTGTTAAACGTAACAGTACATTTCTACCAAAAAGGATACACATAGTAGTGGTCACGAGAAAGATGGATCTATTCGTGTTCACTCATTAATGTCTGAAAATGTAAAAGAAGAATTGCTTTCTCGTAGAAAGGTCACGTGATTCTAAATATACGAAATTTGAAAGAATAGTTTTTCGTATTGTAAATATTTGTAAAATCGGTTGAATTTGAATCTATCAGAAACGTTTATCACGAACCCAATATTGGTGTTATATCAATTTTTTGCCCCGTTTCAACGGAATGACTGAAGCGTAGTTTTCTAATGTTATTATCCATTATTCTATTTGTACATAGTGTTGCATAACTTGAAAATTTCATAAGTCTCTGACAGGTATAACCATCTGAATAATAAACTATTAATAAACATATAAATCAGCACAAAGTTACGAATCACGGATATTATAAATACAGCCGTCAATATATTGTATTAAAAGTAAGGAAATTAAAGTGAATTTGACTTAGCTGAATGACATGATATTTTGCAAATTATATTTCGCATGTATGTAAAAATGAAACAAAAGATATGACAATTGTATATATTTACTTTTTTCCATTTTTAATCTTTCACCGAATTAACATATGAATTTCAGATTGTTAAGAAAGTGCAGTTGAATTTTTATTTTAGATTATTCTGCATTCTCACTTCAAAGATTTCGTGTATCACTTCTTTAAGATCAAAGTTTTGAATCATCGTAGATCTGAATTATGATTGGTCAAGATGTTTTTATGTTTAATAGGATATCTCTAGCTACTTATATTAATTATTGTTTATTTATCAACGAAAATTACGTTGAAAACTGTATGTAAACGTATTTGTAGAAAATTAATATAGCCTTAGAATGAATAAATAAGTTAAAAATTAGAGACAAAGCGATATACATATGTACTGACTGCTGTAAGTGGTGAACAACATGCCATCGTAGATAAGATAAGAAAACTTATAAATCAAATTTTTTTTACTGAAAAATAATTATGTTAAATAACACAAATGGGTCATTATTTGCGGTACCACGTCGTCCGCTGCGTACACGATAGCGGCCGTTCTGTTCATCCGAATCTAATAAATCAAAGAGATTTGTAAACTTTATGATCTTACCTTCTAGTTGAACTAAAAACATCACTAGAAAGTCGAAAATTGATAAAGTTATACAATATTTAAAGTATTGTCACTTTTTACCCAAAAAATTTAACATTTATTTCCAAAAATTGGTGTTTAATATTACTTTTTATATAATGTTTTTAGCTTAAATAAAAGCTATACTAATAAGCTTCAAAATAAGCACCTGTTCAGTTTTTATTGCCAATAAAATACATGAAAAGTTCTTAAATTGATTGCTATGTTTTAAGGTTGAAAAAAAAATTGTGCAAATTCGTGCATTTTTCGGCGCCCTAAACCAGGTTCCCCCCTTAACACCTTCTGCGACTAAAAAGTTAATCACAGCACGTTGTTCTTCTTCCACAATGCAGTTCTGACACTTTGAACTGACTGAATTATAGGTCTGGTTTACAAAATCTTGTCAAACAGCTGACCAGAAGGTGTTGGAAGGAAGCTAATTTGAAATATAGAAAGATTAATATTGGTTCATGAAACCGTTTAGGAAATATATCAGTTTGTCTCATTACGTCTTGAATGGCCTTCGTACATGAATTTGTAGGCCCTCTTTGTTTTTACATAACTTGAGAAATCTTATCTGATGAATGCTGTCGATGAGTTTCTGAAAAATTCTTTCGCTAATTTCGTAACTCGCTCTTATTATCGCGTTTTTTGATTCAAAAATGTCTTGCTACTGCCGATTCTCAACATAAACTGTTCTTACATTAACGGCCCAAATGTTTTCTAGTGGATTTTCGTCAGGTGAGCATTAATTGTATTTGTTTGCAGCCATGACAATGTTTTCCGACTGGCGTGTATAGTCGCGTTATCTTGTTGGAAAGTCCAATTAATTCAGTTAATGCTCGCGGCAGATTAAAATAATCTTTCGCGCCATGTAATGGATTGCGCACGAGGTGTGCCGACTGAAGTTTTTTTATGGTGTATAGTTTAAGATGTATAAGAGAACAAAGCAATAAATTCATTTTTCTAGGAATTAGTGTAAAAAATATCTGACTGAACATTACTGTACCAAACGAGTCGCATCCTCGCACGTAATATTTTTTTATAATGTCTATATTCGAGCAGAGAAAGGCTCAAAATAAAACATTTTAGTTCAAATATATTTAATATTATTTGATATGTTACAAAGTATACAATCACAAAGGGATATATTACGGTGAACTTTGTTTACCGATCGCGATTGTTTAGCAACAATAATATTAAGATGCCCATAATTGACTGCATCATAAATTTTTTAAAAATTGTTATTTTACAATGAGAATACTCAGACTATTGAGCCTGAATGGAAAGTTCAGCGTACGCTGAACGCTCCACGCGGCACGAAGGCACGAAACGTGTTAACTTAATAACACCGGTGGTATAGTTACGCAACAAGCGTAAATCACTTATTCCATTATATCGTATCGTATAAAGGAGCAGCTTCAATGAGGCTTAATGTAAAATTTATTGCGTCCCATACTGTTTCAGTTGCTGCCGTTGATTTTTTGCATTGTTACACTAAACTGCAAAACAACCAAAAAGTACGTGATGCTATAGTTATGCACCGCACTATATATGTTTATTTAAATAACTAAATTAATTTTGTATACTTAAGCGTAGAGCTCAGGAGAAGTCTCCTGTAAGAAACGTGGGTCCGATTGGCTGAAACAAAGGATTACCGCCCCATGTGTATCCGAAAGGTCTTTGCGTTATACATACTTTTCCTATTGGTAAAACGAACTTATTTGTTCATTTGATTCGTAGCCAAGTATAGAGTATGGTATAACCGTAATTGACTGGGATTATCTAATTCTTTATTTAATCCTATTTTATTCAAATATAATGAATTTTTGTCTGAACACTGATCCCTGATTAAACAGCGAAATGTTACGACAATGCCAGACGAGCCGCGCCGATCCTATCTTGTCAATTTGTAGAGTGTCAAAGGTTGGGACAGCCGGAGCGAACGGAAAGATCCTCACGTCTCTGTACCATTTTAAGTCCGTTGTCCCTGTAACAGTTAACGTGTTAATATTTCGGACCATATTGAACATTAATTTTATTGTTATAGTAGTAGTAATAAAAGCACATTTTATCAGAATAATATATCTATATACAATGTTTAAAGGTACTTAAACCATAACAGTCAAACGTAAACACGATTTTCATTAAAACACATACTGTTATATTCTTATTTTTGCAAATTATTGATATCTTAACTGGATTAATGCCGAACAAGGAGCGAACTAAATTATTACCAAAACGAATGATTCAAATTATTGGAAATAACAGCAGTAATATTCATTATCAACGTTTATTTAAATAATAATATTTAAACGCATGCTCACATTTGCAACTGTGCAATTATTTTGTGTCCAGTGTTTTCTATTTTGTGTGGCTATTGCGGAAGTCAACGAGAATGGCCTATTTTGGTACCAATTACTTCTTTCTGTGTCGCTGTATTTCTTTTGCAGTTGGAAATTTTTTAATTACTTTCATATTATCTTTTCATAAATTTTATCTTTAATGATATTTTACAACATTTTTGTATAAATTACATTTTCAATAACTTCGATTTTTTATTGATCTTGTTATTGAAGATCGTTGGATAGAATGGTCTGGACATTTCACTGTTACACTAAAATCTACAATAATCTGTAGTTGAATTTTACAAGGTCATGTTATGAAGATGAACTTGTACAATGAATACTCTGTTACATCACCGACAATCAAGATTAATGCTGAGTCAGCAGATGATTGTGTACAATGTTGTGATAAGATACACTATTATCCATATTTAGCACTTCAGTGCTAATACTGATTTATTGCTTGTTGTAGAACACACAATAAGAAGTACTTAAAATACATGTACTTTCAGGTCAAGCTCAAAATGATGACTACTTGTTTCTGAATATTATTTACTTATAGCAAATTGTTCAACAATTAGCACCATAAGTTAAGGTTTCACTTTAAAAAAGTGAGATATATTGAATGGTATTAAAAAAATATCGAAATTTATTTCTAAGAACACAGAAATAAAATAAAGTAATCGATTTAATGTAAGATTATTATTATTGGTGAAACATATGTATTATTGACATTGGCGCTTTTGAAATGCAATTGCTGGAGTTGAAAAAGAAAGAATTATGGAGTTCAAAATTTGAACGCCTTAACCCTTTCGGTACGAACGCTGGATACATCCGTCATCCATCTGGTTGAGATGTCCGCACGCCCGAGGATCGGGTTAAGGGTTTTCCGGGAGTACTGTTGCCTACCCACGGCAGCCAAACCGTCAGAGGACCGCTGCCTATCTGCAGGGGCCGTAGCCCCTAGCAGCGCCACTCCCGCCATGCTCGTCAGTAGCGCTATCCTTCCCAACGCCCACCCGTTAGTTCAGGGACCCACCGCTAGGCGCGCTATTAGGTTGACCTTTGCTCGCTGAAGAAATTGGACAGCTAGAGGCTAAATAAGGGACCGCGAGATAAATAACTTCGGGAACGCCATCCGGCGACACAGCACTTGCTGGAATTCTAGAAGGCAGTCTCAATGCGAGTTTCTGAATTTTAGCCAGTCTTAGCGACCAAGGCCCTTCGAGATACAAAATAGTAAGTGGTATCTTCCCCATTCCTGTCTTTAGGGGTACCTTTCATTGGGCAGTCTCAATGCGAGTATCTGATCCCAGCCGGTCTCTTAGCGATTTGGCCCTGGTGAAAGAAACCTAGGATGGGAGGGGGAGCTGGTGGACCGCCGATTTAGAGGTCCGCCAGCTATGACTGGTGAGACGGTACAAGCTCACCGGCCAGCGAAAGGGGTAGAATGGCTGCCCTACAAGTGAGGTCACTAGGGGTAGCCACCAGGGCAGAGGGTGGGTGGATGGGGTAGAAGCGGTGCGGGACTCGGACACTCTGCACCGCGAAGGGTTGGGGGTTAGAAGCGGTGCCGGGACTCGGCCACCCTGCACCGCTGACGGCCGGGGGGGGATAGAAGCGGTGTGGGACTCGTCCATCCTGCACCGCTGAGAGTGAGGAGTAGTATCGCATGCTCAGGAGCGTACGTACAACTTCGAGATCTCGGCCCTGAACAAGAGCCAAATAATGTCGAAAGCAAAAATTTACAAAATTTCAGAATAATACGAAATTAATCATACATCCAAAATAAATAAAATAATCGAACTACTTACTATCCCGGCAGAACAAAGAAATGAAACTTATGTAATATCTTTCGTTATTAAAATGGAGGAAAAATTTGAAAATTACTTACGTTAAACACTAAAAAGTGAAAACGCAAGTTAAATTAGACTCACTCATTTACTTGTAATTTAAGCTGCCTCGATGACAATTGGCTGCAGGTAATGGGTCATCGCACTGATCCTGGCCCTTGGCGAGCAGTATCTTCCAGCGTGGAACAGCTGATGGGACGGCACGGTCACTGAACTCACTGTACTTCACATGTTTTTTCACCACACTGTCACTGTCACTTTTAACAAAGTTCTTCAAAGAAGAAGAGGCCCCGAAAAGGGCCGATTTCGATCTATCGAACGTACCGCTCGAACGGTAAAATTCTCTCGGTATATGCCATTACATGTACTACATCGTGGAAAACACAAAACAGACATTATTTACTTGTATATAGGAAAGATAGAGGCATATTTAAACAGTCTAATTACTTAAATATTTCCTTCGTGGTTATGATATCAGTTATAGAATCCTTCGGGCGATTACAGACAAGTGTCGATTACGTTAAGTAATTAATGGTTCTGTTAAATACGATGAGCTTAATTGAGGTTATTTAAAGTTGAAAACAGTTGATGCATAATTACATGAATTGTGCTTTAAAAGTGCAATCATTTTAGAGGCTTATGTAATTCTTAACCTTTCAACATTTGCTTATTATTTTTCATGTTAACAGTGAATTAATAAATTTTGGGCAGATTTGAGCTCTCTAGTAATTCCTCATGATATTTATCCCTATGATTTTACATAAAACCAAAAATAATATTAATAATAATTTCTTATTTAATTTTATTTATCCTCGAGTAGACGTATTTCTTTGAGTTTACATTGAATCACTTAGTATAAAGATTTTGTTATGTTTCTGTACGCAATTCTCTCTCGTTTAAATGTATAGTATTCCACAACATTAAACAAATATTTTATATAATATATCTATGATAACTGTTTCTTTCATTGTTTTATACAATGAAATCTAACTGAATAAAATGCAGGAAAGCATTTATTTAAAACGTTTATTTGTGTATAGAAAAGTTACTTTGCCAGCGTATCAAAAAGGTGTGTTTCATCAATTGTGCTTCGATCTCTTACTTAGCCAGTTTATAGTTACAGAACCTAAGCCGAATATGATACAGGTTGCTGAAAATATTAATATCTTCTTTAAAATAAGCTGTGAAAATGAATCAAAATATTTAGACTTTCTTAGACATATCTGTTTAAATGATTAGACGGACAATAATTGCAGTTTTAATTATTAGAAATAACGTAGTTTTCAAATTTAAATCAATTTTGCGATGTAACTATAAAGGTGTTTAGTGTCTATTCATATAAACCGGTTATGTAGACTGTTTTTGAGACATTAACAGCAATTTTTAACCCGTTGCACTCGAGTGGCGCCTCTAGGACGACACGTGTAACTTATTAGAATATTTTAAAATGTGAAATTTAAGTGTTATTTATATTAGAATATAGGAAATTAACAAAAGAAATGAAAATAAACTAGTTGAAAAAAATTTGTAAATGGTACTTTCGAATTTGGAGAGCTTAGGTTAAAAAAACCTGAACTTAATTATATTGAAAAGTGCTTCGATTCGAAAGGTGTATGACGGATAGACTCTGGACACCAGCATATTAGGTAGAATCAATCGATCGTTAATATTATGTTACAGATTCGACTACCGAGGACTACTATAAAGTAATCGACACGAACCTCATAGCTCCAACGATTTGTGCACGGGAATTTGTACAAAGCATAAAAAAGCGAAATCTGCCTGGGCACATAATCAACATCGGCAGGTGAGGAATTTGTCAATCTTATCAAAGCGAGTCCATTTTACTTACCAACTTCTAGCATTACATTACCGCACCATTCTTACAGTATCGCTGGCCGCTTTGCTGAGAGCTTGCACGCTCCACTTGGAATGTACACTGCCAGTAAATACGGTTTGACAGCGTTGGGATCGGAACTGCGTCATGAAATGATCGCAACTAAATTGAAAGTCAAAGTTACCGTACGTTTATATTATTTCCATGTTATTTATTTCATCTCATCACGAATACATTGTGACAATTCATCTACCATTGTTTTCCTGTTGCACATATTGCACATACGATAATTGCGTATCAAACACTTGGTAATACCGAATTATCAATCAGTGTAGCTTTCGCATCCTCCGAGGTGTCGATAGAGGACACCCGGCTAGCTTCGAACAGACATCATTGCATTTCGCTTGAGAACACTTCGGTTCAAATATGCACAATTAGAATCAGAGTCAACACTTTGATAGACATTGTAATATCTCGAAATTGAACAGATTGGTTCACTATAGAGACTGTTAAGAATAGAACACTTCCATTCGAAGTATAAATAAATTCTAGTCACTGTGCATCGTCGTGCAATTCGTTGCCAAATTCAGTGCAACCTTCATCCACCCCATTAGTTTGGCGCCAACATACAATTCCTCACCATCAATCATCACCAGCTTGCATAAAAAAAAATAGATACAGTCCACTACTATCACACACTCGATCGTCGCGAAAGGATGGTGACTTTGATAATATAAGTCGGCTCTCTAAATACCATGTTTCAGCAACATATAAGTTTCATCGTAATGAACAATAACTGAACCTGGAGACACAATTAAATGTTTATTCGTAATTTTGCAGAACATCAGTCCCGGAGTGGTACTAACAGAGATGGCCGCGAGCGTTCTGTCGGAAGGTCATAATGAACCGGGACTGGAATCCGAAGATATAGCAGCGGCAGTAGTTTATGCGTTAAAAACACCGGAGAGGGTAGAGGTGAGTAAAAATTCGAATTATTGTATACAAAAGCATAACATAAAAACTGCACTTTCAATAAGTACCTACCGTCATACATACACGTATAATTTGTATATTCAACAACAGCGTTCATTATTAACGAACAATATTTCCAGATTCCTGAAATTACAATTATACCGCACGGTTCTCTAATAGGCGTCTCAGAACATCTAAAGTCGTAAGTTATATTTCATGAAATATTTTACTTAAATTTTTAGTCTAATAATCAAATTGTAATACCATCTAAACTACTAATATATTTGTTTGCTTGCAGATTAAAGAAAAAATAAGGGGGCAGGCATATACTGTTTGAAAGAATGAAAGGTCACAAGTATTTTGTATAAATAAATATGAATATACCAATATTAGGAAACTTGATAACAGATTGGTTCATTCGATACAACTGAATACGATGAAAGTTTTTATTCAAATTCCTACATGCATGCTGCAGAAAAGTCTCCACACACCTGAACTTTAAAGAAACAACATTGAAACACCTCGCCAATGTTGCCCAACACTTAAAATACTCATTAACTACAGACTCGCCCTCCGCCGTGTAGGCCAACGCGTCGGCCACAATATTGTGGCAACTCAAATCAAAAACCTCTGCTCCTTGATCCGACAACAGATCTCCCAATTCCGCGCCAAAAATTAGGCCAAAAAACTAGCGTCCTCCAACAATTATTTACATGGATTGATAAGAGGTAGTACTTCAATAGATCTATTTTAAATTCTCGCAGTAAGTAAAAAGAAGGTCGCAATGAAAACAGCGACGAAGGCGTGCTTTCACATTCTCCAACATTTATAACGGCAGAAAAAAGACTAAGATAGGTCGAGAAGCAAACAGAATGTAATTACGTGCTTATCAATACGTTAGAAAGCTTAAATGATATAAAAAAAAAGCAAAGAAGATATGGAGCCTGTAAGTACTTAAAAAGATAATTTCATTTAATTCATATCTTATGCAGTACTTTTTTTGTAATACATATAACAAGGTTAGAGAGTAAAAAATAAATATCTTGCCATATCAATTAAAACTGCTTTTACATTATAACGCCCTTAATGGTCGAAATTGAAATTAAAGATACTGATAAATATTTGTTACAAAAAGAAGAAAGATATAATGTGGAATTTAATTGTAAATAATATGTCAGACTTGCTAAGAATTACTACTACTTTACAAGGCCAGGCAACCTTACACCGAACCATTTGAAAAACATTCCTGCTGGGAGGCTGAAGGCGCCAAAACCTTTCTCACCAAGGAAATTAACTGCAATCAATCGGTTAACTTGTTTAGTGCTACGACGATATATCATAATGACATAACAAGTCAGCATTTTGACGGTTTGTGTCACGGACTTGTGAATGACTAGTATTTTATATCATCAGTCTAGTTTATTTTTATTTGCTCGGTTGAATGAAATGGTGGGAATTGGTGTAAATGATCACACACTATTTAATATTGAACTATGAATATTGTTTCTCTTGGAAGCATGTCTTGCTCGTTTGAAAAGCGGAATATAAATAAGGCGATGTTCAGATTCTGAAAAGGAAATCTGGCATCAACTAAAGAAAAGAGAAACTATGTTTGCACTGTGTTTATTACTTCGGCCCTCGATAACAGACAGTCACAGGCCCTTAGACCTGACGGTACCACTTCGATTTTCATATGCAGACAAGAGACAGTGCTTCTCAGTAATTAATCCGGGATAACCAGAAGATGCTGGCAGACACAAAACGTGGACTGAGCGACACTTCGATTAGCGACATTCAAGGTATGATTCTGTGAGTTAGGCGACACTCTGGCTGTTCGAACGAGTCTGTGGCCTGTACCATAATCAAATGCAGTCAGAAGTTGTAAAACTGCGCACAATTTTTCACAAGGGCACACAGGTAGAAACAGAAGCTACGGCGGGACACTTTACGTAGGTCGAGCGATAAGTTGAATCACGAATTATGAACAGTTAAACAGTTTCGATCGCTATCAACGTCTCTGACATCATTCGCGAGAATCAATTATACAAGTGGCAATTGACTCACAATTGTGGTAATCAATTAATGTCTTTTAATAAACAACTCAGGTTTATTAAATTACAGGTTTTTGCCATACCTGTAATGGCCGGTCTTGTTATGCTTGCTTTTCTTTTAGTTTTAACGGTTATCGGCTCCCACATTAGGTCCTTTTTCGAACCTGTTAAATAAGCTACTGAAATTAAAATATAATTAACAAAATAAGTAAACATATTAAAAATGTTTAAATATTAAATTCATGTCTATGGGAATTTTGACTTACATCACTTTCATAATCAATGACTACGCAATTTCTTTTATTGGCGAATTATATTGGGCAAAGCATTGGCATTTTTTAACATATTAAATACTAATTAGTTGTAAATAAAAAGTTTACACTAAATTAAGCATAAATTACATACACTACTTTCAAAATAAACAGTTCATATGTTAATCTGTTACATTAATTTAATGTATATGTTGGATACTCTCACCTAAGCAAACCAAACCAGTCATCTTCCATAAACAATACGTCATCTCGTCTAGTCCCTATCCCCGATATCTTCCCTAAACAATAAGTCATCCGCAGATTCATCCTGTTGCCGCTTTCTAAATTAGTCACCTACAACCTTTGTCCTTCCCTTCCTCAGACCCTTCCATACCCTCTCTTCCCATCTTCCCTAGCATAAATACCCTCAAAAATCCAGAACCGCTCTCAATATTTTCCAGTATCTCGTATCAC
The DNA here is from genome assembly GCA_022405125.1 of Anthidium xuezhongi. Classification (NCBI taxonomy): domain Eukaryota; kingdom Metazoa; phylum Arthropoda; class Insecta; order Hymenoptera; family Megachilidae; genus Anthidium; species Anthidium xuezhongi. The sequence continues at coordinate 9,813,800 of CM039648.1, forward strand.
TATCGTCATTGTCACCGTTATAATAAAGTCTTGCGTCAAAAGTGCCAGTGTTGTACCGAACTATCTATCCCGGTCTCCAACATATATATGTGTTACTGTAGAAATGACAGCATTATTTAAACACAAGAGAAGATGACGCGATTCGAAAGGTACGCGTCGTCCTCGAGAGTCAATTAACGAACAGAGACGCGTTAGTACTTACCTAATTCTATGAATAAATCCTTCACATACTTTAATAATTTATTCCAAGCAGTATGGATCTTCATAAGAAAGGTCAGACCATATTCTAACTAAGCTCGCAATGTAATTCGACGTATAATAAAAAAATGCAACGAAGATGATAGAAAGTATCGATGATTTACTTGGTCTTTTCTTACCCCTAAAACCTAACAGAAGAAGCTCAAAGGGGACAAATTTCACATCCAATGCAACAGTCAACAATTCGTGTTTCTGATTATGTGGATGTTTCAACGAGAACAGTGGTATGAATACGAGAAGAAGATTCTGAATCTGAAGGTGAATCATTAAGATCTCTAGGTAAAAAGCGTCCCTGAAAATTGTACTGCTCAGACAAGGCAAACCAGTTATAAGAAATATTATTTACGATTTCTACGTAGTACAAAAGGTGGTACCAACTGCACCAACATTATTAGTGACTGTTGGAATTGAACGATGTGAACGGCACCTCAGTAACAACGCTTTATTACGCGTGCTACCTTCTATTCTTCTTTCCAGACAGTAGATATAGGTGGCAACATTTTTTGTCATAAAGTTAGTTCGAATAAAACCGAAATCTGCTAAACACGTGTTGCCGTTTTCTTATAAAGTTATTTTGTATTACAAATAATTATATTCTGCATTACTCTATTAACAAATAAACAATATTTCCTAACCAATTAAAGTATTTCATCCCCGTCAACTTCCACAAAGCTGTTTCGATGTTCACTAATAGAAACGTATAAAATAACTAAAATTTCTATTTTGTACCACAATAAACAAATTTAATAATCAATTACCATACCAGATGACAACAATTAGATCCATAATAATAATTTCGTAACGAAATAATTTGACAGTAGACACAGTGATACCTCTCATGTAACAATTTGACATACGTATCAATTACATTTCAATCTGTTTTTATGTAAAATGAATCTTTTAAAAATAGTACTTGCAATCAGGTTTTCTATCGTAAAGTGCGGTTTATGATCGATTACTGGTCACGCTGCTAAAATAATCGTAGCGTGAATAACACCGTGGTCAAGGTGTTGCAAAGATATCAGTCGGATAACATTGAAATGCTCCATTTCCTGCAAGTTTACACAGCTGTTTCTGGTTGAGACTGGATCGCAGTATCGTAACAAATAACTCGGTCTCAATAATAATTGGCTCGTTGGAAAAATTACGACTTTACTTGTCGATGGAATTTAGGAAGTGAAAGGCAGTCAAGAACCAGTGTAGAAATTTCGTATAACGAAACAGCTATCGTCCTAATATTTGCGAATTACGAAATTCGAACAAGCTGCATAATCTTATACTTGAAACTTTTACTAAACTGATTAATTCCACAAAACGAAGAGCAGAGAAATTGATCAAATTGTGTACGTTCCTGTTCGAAGTGCCTTCAGAAATTATTACGGGTATACCTTTTACTTAACAACACATACAATCCATACCATCCTACAAGATGAACAGTAAGTCCTTGATTTTTTAAAAATAACTTAAATTGTTGAATAGTAAAATTTAAAAATTTGTAAAAATGATCCAGTAAGGAAAAGGTAATTTCTTCATGAACTTGTATTTCATTCGACTATTTTTAGTTGGATAAACAGCAAATATATCATTCTTCTAATGAATCATTTCTTTTTATTGTGAAATTACAGCTTCCAGATTAATTACAAACATGAAAACATCAATCAAATTGAACATACTTTAATCTTCGTCCAGTAATTTTGAAATCAGACTACAACATTGTATTATTTCTGAGAGCAAATGTGTACTTTGAACAATTTTAATTAAACATTTTATCGCAACCCAAAACCGTCCAGTTCATCTATCCTAGCCCACCGATCCCAATTAGCACTCTCGTCAACCCGCAGCCCTAAACCATCCAGTCCGTCTATCCCTTAGTTATTTTCCCTGATAACTCCGGGTTCTTTTCCCATTTTCACGGGTTTTCTCCTACAAGGCCTCTGTTAGCGTTTAACTTGACGAGGTGCACGACATGGCGCAGGCAGGCAGCTACCTTTGAAATCTTTATTGAGTGCCCATACCATCTGTGCACCAGCAGTAGGATGGTATGTGGCAAATTCAAGGAATTTATAGGTTTTGGTAGTGCAGGCCATGTCACAAACGCCGAAGATCCAAAGAATGGCTAACCTTGAGAGTTATTTAAATTAACTCTTTTAAGAATGGAAAAACCTTGCGCCTCTTCCAAAAAAGCAAAGGGCGCTAATGGAAAGGAGCACTCGGGGAAATGGCAAGAGACTTCTGGGGTACGGAGAGTTTTTATAGGACAGATAAAAAGTAGACAGCAAAGAGAGAATAGGTAATTTATAGAATACTCGGAGCGTTTATAGAAGATAGGCATATAATTAAAATAGCAAAGACGGTTAGAATAAAAAGTGTATCACGTCGAAGCGCCGCGAATGTTTACACTGCGCGGCCTTAGTTTTCCGAGCAACCGCGGCCAACGAACTTGCTTTTTCGGACAGGGCATCGGCCGAGGTGCGGACAGCTGATCAGCAAAATATAATATTATCAACAGAAGAACGTTAGCAACTCCCACCTCGGTAGATGATCCGCGAGCGGCTGTCTTCGTTACTCACGAAACAATGAACTCGCGAGTTCAAGGATAGACCCCTCACTAGGATTAGAAAACGAGTATACAAGCGTACAGATTTTTGTAAAATACAAGCGAACACGAACAACTCTCTTTTCAAACAACGGAACATTCTCTCTTTGGAACACTCCCACTCTCTTCAGAGTAATAGGTTCAGTTCACCAAGCACACACACCATTTACACTTAGTCAATCACCAAATAAATATTATTAATCCGCAAAACGGACCCTGGAATTATTACGCTCCCAAAGTCGTTTCCAATTTTTGAGTGGTCCTTCACCACAGCACCTTAGACGGCATGTATTGCACTAATCAAGGCTGAACCGCGCCCTAACAACCCTTTTTCCCTTTTCGCTGTTTATGTTTCCTCTATCATTGATGGCATCTACATACTGCATTCCATTCCTTTTTCTCACGATTGGGCCCAAAATTCGAGTAACCCCTACCACCAGTTCTGCTCTCAAAATCTGGGTACAAAAAGGGGACTGAAAGGAGGAAGACACATTAAAAAAGTAACCATCGGCGACAACGAAACGCTGCGCTATTCTATTTCTTGTGAGAAAAGTGAAATAAACACAAGTTACGCAAAACTAATCGACTGTTTGAGTACCTCGACGACAGCGGCGGATCTTAAAAACCGTGAGACGCAATACGCTTCCTTTGGCGGAAGCCGATACGCTCGTACCTTGTGGACCCAACGTCCTGGTGCTGCGTAGCAGGGGAGAATAACAAAGGAATATTAAGAAATATCTTCCGATAAGAGGACCACGACAGACCACTTGGCACCTACCCCAAAACTGCTAACAATTCTGTGTCGCAAACATTTCTCTAACAAACCGTCAAACAAGATTACATTACAGTGTCGCCCTAGCATCAGGAAGCTCTACTTGACCGTCCCACATCAAAATGATGTGGCTGTAACGAGTCGTTCGAGTACAACCTCACCATTAATGTGCAAAAACAGTTAGCAGTAGGCGGTTGTCCATGATGCAACTGCACATGGCGATAGGCGGCCTCGTCTGCCTTACCATTGCAGTGTATGAAGAGAAAGAACATGTTATAAAATTCAACATTTGATTGCGACATGTACGAATGATTTGCATTCTTTGTAACTGACAAAAAACAAAACGTTGAAGAATATTGTTCTTGTTGGAAAACTCGTTCAAAGAGCACGTGTGCTCATGGAACTGTCTCGGGGCCCTTGCGGCCAGCGCGTGCCCTCGCTCGCTTTTGTTACGCATTTGTGTATTTAATCTTTATACAATTTGTAATTCATTCAATTATATTTATTCAAATTAAGTGTTAAGTATCCCTTTTTCGCCCTTGCCTCCAAACCTAATTCAACTAAATTCTATTTCATTCTATCCAAATACGTTTCATTCCCGTTCCTTGATACGCAACGTCACAAGGCAAAATGAAAGGATCTTCCTTGCTCCCCGCAACCGTTTCTGGCACACCATCGACGTGATTCACTGGAGTATTATAACATATTCTGTAACGTTCTTTCGTTTGTAACAAGAAACGGTTCGTTCAGTTTGAGAATACCGTACGTTCCTTCTTTTCGGGCAGTGTGAAGGCAATACGTGCAACTGCATTCCAATTCCCAATGGACACCCGTCGACAGCGAACTGTTTTCGCCGATTTTTACTCCGTGCTGGTTTCATTCGAGCGACTCCTTCAAACCTGTTCCGTTTAACGATTTGAAAAACTAAAATCCCTATCGGGGTCAACGCGATTTTGACGTTCGAACGGCACGTGCGAAGTACTACAATTGGCCGATTCAAGGACCAGTTCCTTTCTAACTTTCAAAAAATGTCACGAGTCAGTGATTTAAAGGAAACAGCCGAAAGAGACAGTGGCCGTATAATGAGAAAACATGTGAAGTGCAGTGAGGTCGTCGACCCGGCCGTCCCATTAGCTGTTCTGCGCTGTAGACTACTTCGAACAAGGGCCAAGATCGGCGCGGTGGCCGTGCGCACAGCAGCGATGCCTCGCTCAAATTTAACGTAGGCAATTTTCAACATTTTTTAATCTTGCAAAACTTCATTGGGACGCGAAATGTATTTTGAATTGTTAATATAATATAGTCTACTGCGTAGGCCAAAACTATAATGCATCGATATAGTGCGCCAAAACGCCAAGCTGGTAAACGAAAGACGAACGCGACGCGGGCCCAGAAAATTTCACTTTTCTCGATTTTTCGCGATTTTCGTTAATAATTCAAAAACGAAGCCCCATCCGACATTTTTGGAAAGGACATTGTTATTCAGAACTATCTCAGCTACGCTCCGTTTCCGGCTTTTAGGCTAATTATGGAGCACTCTGAGTAGTGCAGTGATGGAAAGCACCTCCTGAGCATGTTGGTGAAGTGTGTCGGTTTCGATCTGTAACACTGCATATAATTAAAATGTATGTTAATTTACTGTTCGATGTGTGCCTGATTACTGTTTGGTCAAACGTGTCGACAGAACCTTTCGTAGCATTACGCTCTAAAATTATTTCTGGTCTTGGTTTTTCTATCTATTGCAGTATTGTTGTGAAATGTGTTTTGCAACAAAAGGTATCTATTTCATTTTGGCACGTATGAGACAAAAAGCGTGTCTTTCGTGAAAGCTAACACTGCTTAGTCAATTGCATGTCCTGTATAAAACAAAATATCCAAAGAAGTAATAGATTTATTCCCATCCTTGATCATTATTAAATTTAGTCATTGATAATTGCATAAATTGATATTCATAATATGTTCATGTATGTGTAAAGTAACCGCAGGCGGTTTCTGTTCGTTTGAAACGCGTTTGTGTAGGAATAAATGCGTTGAGAAGGCTTTTTATGCAGCATCTTTCGTAAGGGGCAGACAATACGATCAGCTTGTGCTATTGTACTACTTTTTCAGTATTACGACATGAGTACAGTGTGTTTGAGAGAAGCGCGTGCGGCTGAATTTTATCCTGAAAACCGTTAGAGAGTAGATTGAAATGCGAGTAAGCAGTGGGAACCTTCCTCAAACACGCTTTGTATACAAAGGAGCGATCGTCGTTCGACTTTGGTCACAGAAGAACAGATTTCACAATGAGTGCCGCATACGCAGCACGTTACGAAGCGTAACGTGTTCCTGTGTTTACATCCGGAAGGACCGAAATGTCATATGAGGCCGCTGCTGAACACATGAAAAGGTCGAGGACATTTGTAAGTAACAGGGTTAAACGTTATTCCGACGTGAAAAATGTCGATGATCTGTCAAATCGTGATTCTATACAAAAAACGACGAAGACGGAAGACAGAGTGCTTTTACGGACGTATGAAAAGAATCTTTGTCTATCATTACGGACAAGCGATTTATAAGCAGACGTTTATTAGTTTATGCCGTGAAATTTCGAAGCACAGTAAAAAAAGCCACCACTGTCCGAAAAACACGTCGAAATAGGCTCACTCGGGCGAAAGAAAATTTAGACCGCGATTGGGACAATGTCATTTTTTCCGACGAAGCTTCATTTTGGGTAGGTTCTTCCACCGGTCATAGCTGGTCCACCCACACCGATAAATTCATCCAGCGAACTGTTTAACATTCTGGAAAAGTGCACGTCTGGGGCTGTTTCTCCAAACAGGGATTTGGCAATTTACACATTTTTGCAAACAACTTAAATGCCGCCAAAATGATGAAAATACATCAGAAGGCTTTATTAGCATCTGCCCAAAGATGGCTTACAAGGGTAAAGGAAGATTAGTTGTCGCAAGAGGGTAATGACCCGAAACATTTGAGTCACCTTTGTACTGCGTGGAAACAAGAAAATGGCGTATTGAATTGGCCAGCACAGTCGCCAGGTGCGAATCAGATTGAATATGTCTGGGCACTTGGTGAAGTAGGAGACTTGGCTTCCATTTCTGCTGCACGCCAAAGTAATTTTATGCAACTGGTTTTTAAATAAATGTAGATTAAGTTACGTGAACAAAACAATGACGTTATTAAAAAATATACAATATTTATATTGCAAAATTTATTCTGATTCTATTTGAAAAATTTGTCTAAGAGGAAGGATCCTCGAGGGAGTGGCGAACATGAAATTAGAAAATACTGTATTGGTCGATTGGAAAAATTGGAGCTGGATATGGAAATAGTCGGAGAACAGGAAGAGGGGGTGACGGGGATGGATAGTAAGGCGAGCGGTCTCAAAACCCGGGGGTTTTCCCGAGCGGTGTGGGTCATAAAATGTCCCCAAATAATCTTTGAAGTTTCCGCAAATTACCCCTTATTTGTTCAACACTGCATCCTATAATACGATAAGAAAATTGCGAAAACCTTTGTACAACACTGTACTTCTACAGCATTAGATAACATGATTTTATTACATTAAATGAAAATAATATTTGTTGTTTTGTTTTTTCGTTTTATGTTATACATACATTTATATTTTTAATAAAAATTAAGTTGCTTATGTGGAATTAAACAGAAATGTTTGTTTTTAATAAGTTTTTGGAACGTAACTCCCCCCTTTTTTTTACTGGCTCTGGGTTTCATATAACACGGCTTCTAGGTTACCTGTATATATATTGTTTGTATAAAAAATACAAGTAAGAATTAATACTACCAAACCAGTCAAAATGCGTTTTTAGGTTTCTTTTTATTTTAAAATGTGGTATGTGGTTCAATCTATCTTTATTTATTTTTCTATTTTATTTTCAACTTAAAAATAAGTATCCATAAAATATCGGTAATTCTAGTATCAGCTTTTCAGTTTTCAACTGTCATGCCAGTGACCAGCAATTGACTTTCTGCACTTTTTGCAGTTAAATAATTATCAGAATAAAAGATTACATAAACTATGAATAGAATTGTATTAATAGGGTCAGGTAACAAACTGAGAGCTTAGGTTAATGAAATTGTGAGGGATTGTAGAGGGCGTCGCGGTGGAGAGCAGAATGAAAATAGACAAAAAAATCCATAGGAAAAGGCAAGAGTTATTATTCATCAATTATTCGTAGAGAAAATGGACGCGAAACAAAAATAACGACAACGATTTCTCGAGAAATCTATAGATATCCTACCTTGGATTCGAGCATTTTCTTTCCAATCGTGAGCAATCGTGGTTCGAGATGTAAAAACTATTCTCGAGGTCCTACGCTGCATTAGAGCGGATTAAACAAATTCAGTCTCTGTCAGACTAGTGAATAAGATAGTGTGCAACCATTGTGGCCTAAGGTGAGCTCCATTGACACTTAACCAGTAGTTTGAATTTTCATTCACCGGTTCATCTATCAACAAAAACTTTGCATTTAACAAATTTACGAAGACTAAATTTGTATTTAAGAGAAACTCTTATAAAATCCGTATACCAGTGGCGTTACAACTAATTCAAACAATTCCACGTTTTGGTAGCTTAATGAATTTATTTCTTTCTTCCAAGTGTTTTAATCTACTTGTCAATTGCAATAATTTCAACAGTATACATGTTACGGTAAATGTGATTAATCCGGTTATTATATAATATAATAATTATTGCTACTACTACAAATTATTCAATATTTTAAGTTTACTTATCTAGACATATTAGACTAAACTCGCCGGGTAATTTGATAAATATTCAAAAATTCATCACATTTACCAAACCTAGTGCTGATTTCATGTTTTTGTAATTGAAGATTTGTAATTCTCTTTTTTTGGTAACTTTTATAGGTTTATGAGAATATCTCAATTACTATTCATTCATTTTTACAAACAAATCGAAGGCGGTTTTTCTACTCTCTTTGTTTCAATAACAGGTATTAATGTGCCAAAAATACAGGAAATTTGAGAAACAGATCATTTTATTGCAAATTATAAACTATTATGATTAACTGTTGAGGATACCAATGTCGGTAAGACAGGACCCGACAATTAAATGCAAGTTCCACGGAGAGGGAGCCTAGGCGGGTCCAGAACGGCGCTAGTTTATAGTTTCGTAACGTCTAATATAAAAAGTCACCATGTAGCTGATACAGCCAAAATTACGAAATTTTTAATTTTCGAGAAACTATTACAGGTATCTTACTTTCCTTATTAAAGAAACTTGTAATTTCATCAAAATTGTTGAAAATAACTAAAATTGCCGTAATCATTTATTGTGAAATAGTTCTATTATCAGCTTAATATACGGTAGAATTTGACAAAGATTTGAAAGTTTTCCGGAGATTTAATCGTCCTTTTAATCCCTTGCCATATTATTTTTTCCACAAGTGCATCCTAAAAACTAAATATTTATTCTTGCAATGTTAAAACAAAGAAAATTCTAATATTATATATAATTTACATTTAACGATGGTATACCATACTGATTATAGTTGGAATTGCATTTAAAATCCAATTGTAATAAAAATAAAAAAATTGTGTCACGAGTCTGACTCGTCAAAGTATGGCAAAGGGTTAATGGGTGGCAGCGCGCCGCAGGTATTCACACCTTCGGCGCGGATTATTCTGTACCGTATTTGTCACTATCATGCCGTTGCTAGGTTTAAAATTTGGAATTTTTAAAAGGTTTTATTGTGGGTATATTTATGCGAGACTAGCTGGGAAGTCATTGAAATTATCCAATTATCAGTTATCGAAACTTTAAACACGTTTTTATCAAAACTACATTTTCGAAATTGGCATGACTCATAACTCAAAAGCTACTCAATCGATCTTGTTCAAATTTTGAACACATATCTATAACAATATTATCTAATATGTGAACCTAAAGGTATGAAAGAAATTGAACATTAAAGTAGTTTATTACTGGAAAATATAGCAAAAATTTCGCGTAAAATTCAAACTTTCTATTTAGAGGCGTGCCATTTCTTCAATTTTCCATCTTTTGCACTTTCTCGAGGTTCATCTACTAACTGTGAATGTTAATTATCGAAATATCGTCTAGAAATATCGTCTAGAATAAGATTTTCTTCATTTGTTTTAACATTGAAGTGGTATACATGTATTATTGACATTGGCGCTTTTGAAATGCAATTGCTGGAGTTGAAAAACAAAGAATTATGGAATTCAAAATTTGAATGCCTTAACCCTTTCGGTACGAGCGCTGGATACATCCGTCATCCATCTGATTGTGACGTCCGCACGCCCGAGGATGGGGTTAGGGGTTCTCCGGGAGTACTGTTGCCTACCCACGGCAGCCAAAACGTCGGAGGACCGCTGCCTATCTGCAGGGGCCGCAGCCCCTAGCAGCGCCACTCCCGCCATGCTCGTCAGTAGCGCTATCCTTCTCAACACCCACTCGTTAGTTCAGGGATCCACCGCTAGGCGCGCTATTAGGTTGACCTTTGCTCGCTGAAGAAATTGGACAGCTAGAGGCTAAATAGGGGACCGCGAGATAGATAACTTCGGGAACGCCATCCGGCGACACAGCACTTGCTGGCATTCTAGAAGGCAGTCTCAATGCGAGTTTCTGAATTTTAGCCAGTCTTAGCGACCAAGGCCCTTCGAGATGCAAAATAGTACGTGCTATCTCCCCATGCCTGTCTTAGGGGTACCTTTCACTGGGCAGTCTCAATGCGAGTATCTGATCCCAGCCGGTCTTTAGCGACTTGGCCCTGGTGGAAGAAACCCTTAGGATAGGAAGGGGAGTTGGCGGACCCACCAATTGAGAGGTCCGCCAGCTGACCGGTGAGACGGTACAAGCTCACCGGTCAGTGAGGGGTAGAGTGGCTGTCCTACAAGTGAGGTCGCCAGGGCAAGTCACTCGGGTGGTAGCGACGCCCAGGGCGGAGGGTAGAAGCGGTGCGGGACTCGGCCACCCTGTACCGCAGGGGGAGGGGAGGGGGGTGTAGAAGCGGTGCGGGACCGGCCATCCTGCATCGCAAAGGGGCGTAGGGGGAGAGTTAGACGGCCGTATCGCTCCCCGGGACACAGTCGGGCTGCTGAAATGAAAGGGTCGACCAGTGACACGGGGCAGTTTCAGGGTTAGTAACCGCTCGAGTTCTCCCACCCCAACCACCCAATATGCCAGAAGCGCCACAACATCTAGAAATTCGCCGCGATCCTAAACTCTATGAGCAACACAGGGTGCCGGTATCAGCTTCCCAAAATCAGGTCAGAAACCCTTCGTTCAACAACCTTGACACGTGGACGCTAACAAACGTGATATACAGGGTGTCCCAGAGATAGTGTAAAAATCGGAAATGGAGGGGGGTAGGTGAAACGATTCTGAACAACAATTTCCTTTCCTACCCTGTATATTTAGCTCTAACTGACGCACCCATTAGAAAAATTATAGGTTAAGGGGTTAAAAGATAAGGCAATATAGAATATTGCGAAAGCTTTGTTCATCGAGTTTAGTCGCTTTATTATAAAAAAATACTTCTCTTAGTATTTAAATATTACAAAAATCCACTTCTATGTTCGATTAAAAAATAATAGCCCGTGATACAAGACAGCTTCTGCGTAAAATTGCCGGTCAACAATGTATGAAAAGTATATTATAGACTGTTTCTCGACCAGCAGAGTATATTTTATTTTTGCCCATCGTCAACTATTCTCGACTACATTTTCGAAGGACATCTGCACTTCTGGGGAACTCTTTTGAAAAACGGTGTTTGAGGAACTACGCGCTCCTATTTACCCAATACAACGAGAGTCAGTGAAAATACACTTTCTTACTTTCTCACCATATTTCAGCGATTATATGTACTGTTACATCCGCATTCCACTGTCTCTGTTACATTCATTTGTACATTACATTTTTATATACTTCGAACAACTGTTAGGTTGTTTGTTTGCGCGTGCCGCAGCATGATTTTTTAAAATCTTTTTACAACGAACAGAGGCTACTGCGGATGAGTTTTGCTCTCCACCCATAAGGATACTGAAATTGAAATTTATTTTCATTCAAAAGTTATCATACTTTTTAAAGTACTCCTTTGAAAGATGACGTTTGAGTTCACCATACCATTAAATCGGTATTTAACAGAAGTATTTTTTTACAACAAGAAAATATATATAAATATCTGTTCTTACATGAGTGGGTCGGTACAACAATGTAGCTATCTTCAGATTGCTACACTATTAAAGAAAAACTAGAGCCCCCATTTATACGTGTACTCTTGTACGCGGGTTTCACGTGTAACGTAAAGTAGTGTAGAAATCAGGAAACCCTCTTTTTGGGCTTGCCCGGAGATCCAAGAATTTTAATCCAGCACTGATGTAGAACTATTAATCCATTGACTGCCACGCAAATTTAGCATGCAAATTAATATAACCACAGATAGTTTTCTAGTAAATATCATATATTTGAAACAAAACTAGTGTTAGATGCATATATAAAGGTTACTTACTACTATTTAATACGAAATATGTCTCCCTTCCCTTTAATGACTGCTTGAACTCTCCTCGGCATGGAATCGATTAGGTTTTTGCAATTACCCTTCACTGTCTCGTCTCGAAACCACTCCTGAATATTACTGCGTCCACCATTTTTGTTAACGTGGTACAGTCGATTTTTTGTGATCTGACCTTGCAGATGGCCCACAGATTTTCAATTGGATTGAGATCTGGCGAATTTCCAGGTCATTCCAGAATAGTAACCTTCTTGTCCTTGAAGTATTTCAGTATAGTCCAGGAAAAATGGCGTGGAGCTGAGTCGTCGTTGACATGGACTTTCTCCAGTTTTCGAGCTAAATGTTCTTCCAGCATCGCTTTATATTTCTCAGTGTTCATCATATCTTCTCCTGGAACAAGCGTGCCAGGCTCCGAGTGCGAAAAACAGCTCCAGAACATCTTCATCAGAAAACTGATTTTTGCTTTATGTTTCACATTAATTCGCACAGTACAATTCAAACAAAAATGAAAAAACTCGCCGTTCTGTACAGCCAATGTAAAATGTATTAACAGGATTAAGCTATGGAACTTCTTGATTTCAAACAGAAATATCTGATTTAAAAAACTACAACTTAAATACAAATACGTGTAATATAATCATTATATTTATTTGCATTTTTATACAATTAATCTGGTTAATCAAAATCAAGATGGAATTAATACCGAATTGAGATATTATCATTAACAAGAACGAAATAAGAAAGTTTATAATTGTTTTTATCTCATAGTTTGTTTACGAGTTCATTAACCAAGCCTCGTAAAACGTATAATTGCAGCAACACACGCCTACAGTAGTAAATTCTTATCTTGATCAAAATTAACATACATTCAGATATGAACATCCTAATAAATTTTGAAACTTACAAAAAAAACACCAGTTATTTTAGTAGTTCCAGTATCGAGGAATTATTACGATGAAGTTGTTATAATTTTATCCACTGTTATAAGTATTATGTCAACGACACGGTCAAGTCACGTTTACCTAATCAAAGGATACGTAACACGTGTTGATTTAACTCGATAGTTTCTGCTTTTACAATTTCTCGTAAAAAGAAATCGTATCGCACAATACATCATTAGACAAACTAATACCGCTATTTTATTAGAAAAAAATATTATTAGAAGATGAAGCGGTACAACTCAACAAAATTTCAAATCTATTTTATTGTTTCTCCTTTTATCAAATAAAACTAAAAAACTATAATAATTAAACAATTAATAGTTACATACCTACAGTTAATAGCAACAACTATAATACTTCTTTCAACATAAATTTTAGTCTGTTCTATAAAATTTACATTTTTTGAGTTGTGCCACTATTGATGCCAACCACAATATATCAACAAATCTAGCCAAATTACATAATTTTACAAACAAATTACATAATTTCCGTGCATGCAAGCAATGCCGTAACTACACGTTTTTATAATGCCCCGAAGTAATTGTAAGTAAAGGTTTACTTCACGTATAAAAACCTCGTATGAAAAGTTACTAGTACAGTAGACTCCCATACAACGCGGCTAATACGTTACGCATTGTATGAATTCACATTACAGGAAGTCGTGTTGTATTTTTTTCCCAGGACTGACTGATATTTGACCAGATAAATATTTTAATTACAGTTTTACATTTTCTATTCTGCTCAACCTAAATAAAATGATGCTTTAAACAGAATCAATAATTTTAAAAATAAAATATTTTATAACTTTTATTACATAACGTCTTGTACTGGGAATCGTGTTATAGGAAAACAGTAATCACAATATCTTTAACACGTTATATGGAAGTCCACTATATACAGGGTGGTCAGTACATAGTCGTACAATCGGAAAAGAGATAATTCTATCTTAGAAAATAAATGGAAAATGGGGAATAAAATTTGTTGTTTATTTATTAATAGAGTAATACAGAATATAATTACTTATAACACAAAATAACTTTATGAGAAAACGGCAACACGTGTTTACTCGAACCTAACTTTATGACGAAAAATATCGCCACCTATATCTACCGCCTGCGAACTAGAAAAGAAAATATCACGCGTAGTAAAGTGTTGTTACTGAGGTTCCAACAACATTTATTCATATAAGGCTGTTTTCGAGAAAATCGACTTTAAATCCTAGTTCAGTTTCGATTTACTATATTCTGCTGTAGCTTATTGTTCCAATTCGGATTTGTATCTATTACACTAGGTAAAAAAATAATAAATTTGTTATTACAGAAATTTTTAAATACATTATCCATTCTACCAAATACAGAACTGTGCTTTACGAATGAAATTTCTACGAACACTTTCGAACGCGTTCTGCTGCCTCAATCGATTGAACGCTAGAGTGATTCTATTTTTTAATTGACCGAAACTTGCATTAGCACTTTATTCACCGGAAGCTGATTAATCGATTTTTCGATACTATCGGTTGCTGAATGAAAATTATTATTTTTTCGTCCGTAATACTGTGGAAATAATGAAAGTTAGATGTGCTATAGTAAAAGAAAACTGTGTGGATGTGAAATGGGAAAGAGCGCGGAACAGTTGATGAACGAATGTGCTGTCCATCCGCGAGATGGCTAGACAAAACATATTTCGTTCTCGCTGTATACTGAATCCTTATTGGCCACAGATGGTGACAAAGTTTAGATTATTTCTTTTTTATATCTCGTAAAGTGTACCTTTTTAAAGGATTAACTGATGAAAATATAATTAGATCGACGCACAAGCAGTGCTAATAATCATATGTACATGACAGAATGTGTCGTATATTTTTTAATGAACTTTTCAAATCGTGTTTAAAAGATTCGAACAGGTCCGTTATTTCTTAACACGTTTCCTTCATGCACAATAAGTTATTATTAACACCTGAACGATACGTAAAGTTTTATGAAGAACATATGCATTTTGCAATTACATTATTCAATAAGTTTGTACTCTTCTTGCAATTTTCACTCGTGGAAGATTTTTTTTAATAAAAAATAATTATTCTACATCCATGAAATTGCAGGTACATTGAAGTAATAGGTATACAAAATATTTCTTTTTAATTAAATTAACAATTGCAAAATTGGCGCGCAACCTAGTTATCTGTAACAGTTGATCTGCAACAAAAGAACATATTTTTTCATTTAGAATATATATAGTTTCTACATGTTGCCGGCGAAAATGAAAAAAATGTAAATTTTTAAAAATGGTATGCATTCAAAGGGAAAAAAAATAAAAAATAAAATATCGCAAAATTTTTGTACCTTTTCGATAAAAAAGTTATTCCTTTTTTTTCAAATTTTTAAAACACAATTTCCGACATATACATAGATGTTCATAATGTTATTAACCTTTTGCAATCGAAGCATTTTTGGATACAATGAAATTTAAATACATTTTCCAGTAAAGCTCCGAAAATTCAAATGCCTTATTTTAAAAGAAAAGAATGACAAATGTTTATGATCTTTTATTTTTTTTTTTCCCTTATTAATTTGCTACTTTTTAATGTAAACAACATGTAAATTTTACGTTTGAGAATAGTTTAGTTGATTACGTACGTTGCCCCAGAGGCATCACTCGATCGTAAAGGGTTAATATATGTACAAAGTCAATCGGTTCAATAGTTTTCACACAAACTTGCACGCCAATTCGAAAAATGTAGTTTTGAGATAAACGCGTTTAAAATTTTGACTCCTAAAGAACCAATAATTCAAATTATTTATAAATTAATTAGCGATACCAGGTCCATACATATAATAAACCTTCCACTTGTTCATAAACATCATTTTCTTCCATCATGGCTTCTCTTTAGTTGTTTAAATGCTGCGCCCCTCCTATAGTTAAAAAAAATCGATTTTTTTGAAGATCCTAATCGTATAGGCCCTCTTAAGTAGTGTTATTAAATATTAGAGTGCACTGACAAATGTATGTTAAAAAAGTGTAATTATTTTCAAGCAAACTTTTAACATAACTTTCGCGTGATTTCTACCCCATCGATAACCTGCGATAAGAAATAATTAATCCCGTTGATAATGTAAATTTATATCAAGACGATACTTCTTGTTCTTCGACGTTAATGTGTTAAATATTAATAACGCGTTGCGTTGGCGCAGAGCCCCCATTAGCAACGGGGAACACCGTACGCCATGCGAGCACGCGACGGTTTAGGGAGGACCTAGTAATTAATTATTCAATTAAGAAAATCAGCAACCAGAATGCGGTTTATAACGATCCACATGCCTTAATCGCGTGGCGATTTCTTTCCAACAGCACAGCGCGTAACGTGCTCGCTCGGTAAACGATTCGATGTGTTTGTTCTTTTTACAACATTTTCTTGCACTCAATGTGCTGTGTAAACTGCCTTGCACACCATTAATGGGATTTTACAGTTCAGAGAGCACACGAGCTATTTTCTTCGCACTGAACAGACGGAAGAAACAGCATATAATTATCAGATTAATAGAAATAATAAGATTATCAGGGGATAGTTACAAAGTAACGTTCTCGATATAAAACGGTTGTTTGTCGGTTACAATAAATAATGTATTATTTCTATAGGAATTTCGAATTGAAACATTCCACAACTTCGAGGCTACTGATATTGTATTGCACAATTTCAACGAATACGTCTAAGAATGTACAATACCGTATTGCTTCGGCAAATTTCCTCTTTTCTGATTTAAGTCGGAAGAGTGCAACCCTAACCTCAAATTTATTTGTGTAAAAGTATTTACTGCAGGTATTTACTGCAAAAAGTAGATAAAGTTACTGGAGCGTCGCGACCTTCGATTTCACGAGCACTCTGATTTAGTCTCAAGTTAATGATCCTAAACCTAGTTGACAGTTCTGCTTATTGTTTTAAAACAGAATCTATTCGATTGGTGAATTTTACGATACGATATTATACGATACGACACGATGGCGATTTAGAATGTTATCTCGACAGACGATTTGGTTAGAATGCTCTCGACAGACGATGGGGCTAGAGTGCGCTCCGATCCGCAGGCAGAAAACATATATTTGAAGCATACAGTTGGTGGGGGCTTTCGTAATTCGGAGAAAAATGAGAAACCTTAGACATGTAAAAGTTATTGGAATCGGAAAAATAAAAGAAATATAATTGGTTTTGCTGAGGCCATCAGTCCAGAGATATCGTATGACATCGGGCTCGAAGCGCGCTTATGTTTTCGTAGAAAAAGAGGGAGTGCATGCGAACAGTTACTTAGTTACTTCCTAACCTATACAAATTTAACAAATATTGATTAATGCGAAGAATATATTTCTTTTACACGATATATAACCTCAAAATGATTCCTGACTCGTCCAAGAAATAAAAACCACCGAATGGTGCTATTTTTCATATTTTTTTTCTTAGAGCCTATATTGGACTCTTAGTAACTAGTATTTGCTTCTGTCTCTCAGAAACTCCTTTTGCAAATAAACACTTTAACATGTTGACTGCAATGATGGTCACCGGTGATCGGCGCCTCAAATTTTGTATAATCGAATAATTAATAAAATAAAAGGTAAAACAAACGGTGAATATGACTGATATTAGTGCTAATATCGATAGTGATAATATTGCTAATAGTGCAACCAGTTCGAATGGTTGAATTCGAAAATTGATCGATGGAATCTTCAATAATTAAAATTTCAGTGTGTCTTACCACACACTTCCGTTTTCGCTGTGGCGATCAACGTGTTGGAAAGTTAAAGCGATCGGAACAACGGTTAACGCATCTTTTGAAAATATAATTAAGATTTCTATACTAGGTAAAGGTGCAAGCTTAAAAATAGCAGAGAACAATTATAGAAATAAATGATTATTTTATTAAATAAGATTATACTTAAAGAAAATTCTGGTTACTTAAATTTTGTATCATGAGTCAAAGCTAGCTGAGAGCAATTTAATTACGAACCCTGCAAACTGAAGTTATCGAAGCGCTATCAAAACCCAAAGAAAAAATATTCATCCCGTTTGTAGATTTTAAACAAGCATTCGACTTAATCAGATGCGATACTATGTTGACACATTGTACTATGGCACAAAAATGTACAAAGCATAAATAAGCGCACAGATAACAAAAATATTAATAAATCTATACCAAAAAGTAAACATGCAACTGAAAGTCAAAAAAGATGAAACTACACCAAATATAAAGATAAATACCTTATTTTTAATAACGATATATGAAATAAATTTAAAACTATGTCCACGCAAAAATTACCAAATAAATTCTATTTGCATATAATCTGACGATAATAGTAAAAAATGTGATAGATTTGCAAGAAAAAATAAACATATTACACAGATTCTACATAGCAAATAAATTAGAGGTGTATACTAAACCAAAATACTGATATGCAACGTAGAATGCGAAGGAAATCAAAACAAAAGTAAAAGAATAGAAATACCTGGGAAACCTTGTAACGCAGACAGGTGTGTTCGATGTAGCAGCCAAATACTTCTTAAGAAACTTTTAGCCCTTTAATAATAGCAAAATACGATAAATGGGGAACGGTAACAAAGTTATTTGGCTAAATAGTAAAAGCAACACTGTTATGCACGAAGCTGAAGCACCTCGGGTCCGAGGTATTCAGCAGAGTCAGAAAAAGTACAGACGGGCTTCATAAAAAGGCTATTACGCGTACCTAGATGTATACTTCCGGATATCTACTACGAAATAGGAAGAGCTCACACAGAACTGGAAATAGCAAAGAGCGAACGTTAACACATTGCACGTCAGCTGAACATCAGCTGCTAAAAGTTTGAATGCCGGAGGATCACATTCATCCTCCACGGTGAATGAACACTCAGAAAAAAATTATGTAAAGAACTTTATATATTTTCACAGAATCATATGCAGAACGTACTCGTGTACTCATTAATAAATATGTATAGGGGGGAAAGAAACGGTTATACAGGTAGCTCTCCTACAACACTGTTTCGCTCTAAGGCGATTGCAAAAACTTATATACAACACTGTACTTCTACAGCATTGGATAATATGACTTTTGTTTCATATATTTCAAAACTAAATTACCTTCAATAATGAACTATAGCGCCTTTACATAAAAGTAATTATAATTTACTCATTTATAACTCTGTTCCAGTAGAAACTCTGGAAGAAATTTATTACATTAAGGTTACTTTAAATGAAAGTACTTTTTTTATTTTGTGTTAAAAATACATTTATATTTATAATAAAAATTAAGTAGCTTATACGGAATTAAAAAAGAATGTTTTTAATAAGTTTTCAGAACGTAACCTCCCTTTTTGTACCGGCTCTGGGTCTCATATAACATGATTTCACACAACACGGCATTTTCTAGGAACCTACCTACCGTGTTATAGGAGGGTCCTCTGTAATATAGAGTAGAGACTCCCGTATCAGAACAAATAGGAAAACAAAAGCGGCCGGATAGTGGAATTTTCGGGTAATAGAACAATTACTTCTTTTTTAAATAAATTTTAATTATTTAAGTAGAAATGAACAAAATTGGCTTTTTAGCCGCTAACACGGGAAGTTCGGTAACTCGAAAATGCCGAGTCTTATTAAACTTTGCAGATTTGTAGGGGACCTCAAAAGTATAGCGCAATTTTTGTTTTTGAGCCAATTTCAGTTGTTCAGTGTGAAAACACCCCCGAAGGTAAACAGGTGTTTCCACATTTTCTCGTATATCTTTAAAACTATCGTAGGTATAAAAAAAATGGTTATAATTAAATGGTTTTTAAATTGATAAAAATTCTTTGTTTAAATAAAAAAATTCCCCCCGCTACTGGTATTTTGAAAAATGTTGAATTCTCTGTCACGTCGAAAGATATGTAAAACTTCTAAATTATTAAATTATATGTCAATATTTAAATATTTTTCGACGTGACAGAGATCTCAAAATTGTTCAAAATAGCAGTAGTGGGGGATCTTTTTTATTTAAACAAAGAATTTTTATCAATTTAATTGCCTCGTTTTATAGCACATCTACGAAGCACCCATATATCTTCAGGGGCTGTTTTCACCCTGAATAACTGAAATTGGACCAAAAACAAAAATTGCGCTATAATTCTCCTGAGGTTTCCTACAAATCTGCAAAGTTTAAAAAGAATCGGAATTTTCGAGTTGCCGAATGTTTTGGCCAGCAATAATATATCTTGAATTTGAAAGAAACTTTCTGTGCTTGCTAGCCTCACAGGCTGACCTTAACGGCCTGTGATTATTTTTTAATGTTTTACCGTGTATTACAAATTGAAGGGTGATAGCACGTTGACTTCTGTCTTTGACTTCTAACTTTGACTTCTCTGGTTGACTTCTGACCTTCTGACTGGTCAGTCTCGTGCTTTATAATATTTCCACCACTCCTGGTCCCAAGAGGGGGTGAGTGTTCTCTTGGAGACGTCTTCCCCCACCAGAGCTCCAGGAGAGGTGGCACGATTTATTACTCCTTTCCAGGAAGGAGTCCGCGCGCGTGCCGAGCTCCGATATTCGATACTTATTCCTAGCGTCTTAACAAAAAACTAATTAAGCCTCCTATTCCACAAACTGAAATTTCTTCGTCTTCTCAAGTTACGGGCTAGCAAAAAAATACAATCTTTACATGAGAACTGACAGTCTCCGTAAGCCGTTGAAATATGGCCAACATATTACGTCGTAACACCGAACTTCGTATTTCCTATAATGACAGTTTTCTAATAAAATGAAGTCTTTAATGGTGTCACATAAATTTGATGTTAACGTAAGAGAACAAAATTTGACAAAGCTTTACAATTCGAGAGTTCGAGTCATCGTAAAACATCATCCTCATTGGCGAGAGAAAGTCTTTCCTTTCAATTTCCTAGACACTCTCATCCCCACGGCAACGAACAGAAAAAAGGACATCCGTTCTGCGATTATCGCCGAGCATAGTCTCCTTCCTCGGCTTTTTATATACCGTAGAGTTCACATCGTTTCCTTGCGAGATTTTCCAAATTTATTACCCGTTATTTCGGACACTCGGTGTCGCATATTATTATATATAAAAACAAGAAACTCCCTAGGAGTTATCTTACCAAATAACCAGACCATTAATTCTGAAAAATATCGGGAACAACTGCATCACTTAAAACCAGCAATACAAGAAAAACGGGATTCACTTTCATCCAGAGACACATCTTTGATGACATGACAGACGCTACTATAATTTGGTTGGGATGCACCTACCATATTCAGCGGACTTTATTTCAAACATTGCAAGATTCCCTTGATGGAATATCGTTTAGAAACATAGAATAAGTAAAGACACATGTGTTTAAATTTTTTAATAAAAAAACACAAGAATTTTATGAAAAAGGAATATTCGTGTCCCCAAATAGATGTGAAAAGGTCGATAGAACAAAACGGTACTAGGGTACGTATATCATTGATTAAGTAAGTCTGATATTAAAATAATAAAACTTTATATTCTTGTGAAGAAACGCGAACGGACATTTTACTCAACCTAATACATAAAGTGTTCAAATGATCATAGTGATTGTTAATTTTGTTTCAAGGGTCTGTTCAGGCCTAAAATCGCCGGTGTAATAGTAAATTTCAGCACAACATTAGCGGCCGTCAATGTGTTAATTTAGAACGAAAGAAAAATATAGAAGAAAGCTGACAACGAACAGAGCGACTGATTTGAAGAAAACAACATGGACACGAGAAGTGATGTAAAAAACGTGCGTGCGAAGCCGTTAACGCAAATTCGTTTACTTTTTACCACCGAAACGTTCCATCCAAAGAAAGAAAGAAAGGTAGCAGACGCGATGGCTGCGTCGTACGATCTAAATACCCGCGTATAATAATTTTAGTCGTCACTGGAGAAATTTCACCGCGCGTTTACTATGTAACCACAGCGTTATACAATAAATTTCAACTTTTTTTAACATTCCGATTTTCACTGCACGATTCTTATAGCGTTTAATGCACTGATTAGGAAGAAATCGTGTTTTTATCAATTTAAACAAATTTATTTTTCTAAATAAGTTGATACCGATGTTCAACACTTTGACTGCCACGTTGAAGTTCTTAAAGACTTCTTTTGGTAGTAATTTTATTTTTAACAAGTTTTGTATTCTATTTCCACAATACTTCGTTATTTTTATTATTTATAGTTTTAGATCTAATAGGAATATTTTCGACTAAATGAATAAAAGAATTTTTAATAACATGAGTGGCAACTTTGACGTGGCAGTTAAGGTGTCAATTATAAGTCAGAGATATTTACTTTTCCCTCCCCTTCGCCTGAGAAAATTATAAGCGACCCCAGGTACATACCTTGAAGCATGTTGCGATTCCAAAACAAATAATGACCTTTCTTTGTAAATAAATATTTTATTTATAACGTTACACTTTTTAACCATAGAAATGTTAGTTAAGTTCAGTTTGTGTATAAAAGTGAAAGTTAAGGTTATATTACTCTTATTTATCAGAAAAACGGTGCTTATTTAGAAAAGCGTTTTTTCGCAGAAAAATCCTTCTTTTTGTTGATAACTGTCTGACATAATTTCGGCATTCTGGAAATTACTTTTTCGATTGCTTCCGGTTCAATATACTATATGCTTCCTGTAAACAGTTCTAGAGGACGGCTTTAGATTTTAGATACTTTTCTTAATTTTCGTCCCATCGGAGCTGGATCGGATTCAGAGCGGGGAACTGCGGCGGCCATTGCATATTTTTAAGAACTCTAATGAAGTACGTAGCACTGAGCCTGAATGAATTTGATGTGTTTTATTTTTAATATATTTTATTTAAATTTCAAATTATGTACTTGTCTCTCTCTTATGTACTTATCCATTTGTTCGATTGTGTTAATAAAAGGTGAGTCCATCGTACCCGTATTCCTTTCGCTGATCTTCTGTCCAGTCGCGCACACGAAAGTGGAATTTCGTATAAAGCGGTTAATACGTTACGCGTTGTATGAATTCGTGGTATAGAAAATCGTTCCCCAAAAATGGATAACATTTGACGAGATAAATATTTTATATACTGTTTAATGTCTTAGATCCTGTACAATCTAAATACATAGATGGTACTTTAAACAGACTGAATAATTCCAAACACAAAATATTTTCACTCTTACAATCTTGTTAGGGCGCACAGTTTCGAACGAAATTGAGTTGAAGTTTTGTGCGTTGCTGGATTGCTATTGTACACGGATCGGATCGACGACGAAGTGACTCGTTCAGAGGACGGTAGAGGAATGCGCTGCTCCCGTTCGAACACAATCTTAAAAACTCGTGGAATCGAAAAAAACGGTTGAAATCGATACCGAAGCAAAGTTAATTGGTTCTGCCGAGAAACCAGATATCTGCGAGCCCCCCTGGAAAGGGGGTGCGCTCGGACCTCATCGGTCTCGGCAGAGCACATTTGTCATTCTTAAAAAAAACGCGTCTTGACAAATCTAAACCATAAAATAAAATGTTTGATAACTTTTATTATACACTTGGAGCGTTGTACAAGAATCACGTTACAGAAAAACAGTAGTACGCAACATTTTCAGAGTATAATAGAAATTTGCATTGTAAGAACTAAATCCTACAAACAGAAAATCTACTGCGCACTAAACAATGTTGTAACGGTCACATAGTGCGTGTTCCAGTATATAAAATAGAATATTTTATTCCCACTTCTGGTTCTGATCGCTCCAATTCTTTGGCACGATTTTTTACCAAATAAGTCTCTGCGTGTTACATCTATTTTAGAAATAGCACACATAATTAGTCAGAAATAATGAAATGTTTTTACAAAATATAAATATACTTTCGTATTAACCCTTTGACTGCCACGCTGCAGGTACTAAACATTTCATTTGGTAATAATTTTATCTTCGACAAACTTAATATTCTGTTTCCACGATTATTCATCATTTTAAACGTCTAATAATAAATTAAAAAATTCTTAATATGTATCGAAGTGTTAAACATATAATTGCCCAATTGAAATGCATATAATTTCGTCAAACAAATTTCGCTGGTCTTACAAATTTTACCCCGAATGTATCGTACGATAAGCATTGAAATTTTGCTTTCCACTGTACCGTTCACTATGAACGCGATAACGCTACCGCTGACAATGAGTGCCACTGCTGGTACTTCGTCCCCTGCGAAGCGATTTTTCTTTCTGTCAACAAAATTACAGTGCTGTAACTTTCTCCGAACGTTATTGGAATAAGAGTCTGTTTTATCACATAATGCAGTCCGATTTTACGCTAGACACTTGCATGCTAAGACACATTGATAAATGTCATACAAATTGCTGCAAAATCGGCATTTCTCCACATTTAGTGATCGTTTAAGGATGTTTCAGTATTTATATTGTACTTAAGAATCGGCATTAGTGCTTTCAAGGAAGTCCACACGATCTTATCAGCGGAAATTCAATGTCTTTTATAGTTCTTTTATAACATTTACTCACAAAATATCTCTGATTAATATTTTTGATTTTTTACAGCTTGGATATTTAATGGAAAAATCTGAAAAAATTCTATTATATGTGACCCATTAACTAAAATGCTTCTGATTTTTTTCAGCGTTTTTCGTGCATTACAGTGGAAGAAATTGGCCAAACACGTGATTTTTAACTTTAGCCCTTTACTACCCCCCACGTCGAGATATCAAGTTTAAACTTGGCACAAATTGTTTTTTCTTGATAAGCTATCGAATGATCCGTTCAAGGGCACTTTCGACCACCCTATCCGGCTAGCCCGTTTGAAAAATGTGTTACAAAATCCGGTTTATAGGAAACTGTAATTTCGGGAGAAAAACAATTTGTAGTGTTTATAATCCAGTGAAAATTAATATGAAGAAAATAGAATTCGTTAAACAGCTTTCCGAGATCGCTTAGAAAAGTAAGCAAATGTAACAGCTGCTGTTTGCAGCGAAAATATTTATGTACACCCAAGTAAATACAGTAGACGCGCAATAATTTTCTGCTGGTTAATTACCCGATAGGAATTCTTCGTGCTCGAAAGTGCCAACATCAACGGGAAAACGCAAACAAGTTCTTGCAGTTTAACACTTTGTATTTAAAACTTTATACTCTGTTTCCACGATATTTTGCTGTTTCTATTATTCATCATTTTAAACGTCTAATAGGAATATTTTCGTAATTTTTCATGGAAATTCAGGAGTCACCCATGTGTGAGTGACGTGGCAGTCAAAGTGTTAAATGCAATATCTAGACCTACCGAAAACTACTTCTTTTGCAAAGAAAAAGGTTAATCGTATAAGGTACAGTTCTTGCAAAAAATGGCTTATAGGAGAGAAAATATAAGAAAAGTAAACTGAGAAAAGAGAAATTAGGGCATATAGAGTATGTAAAATTAAATACCACTTAACCCTTTAACAGATTTTTCTACCGGGTGCGTCAGTTAGAGTTAAATATGTATCGCTTTAATGTTAAAACAAATGAAGAAAATTGAAACATTATATATTTCACACTTGACAAACCTTGACCATATAAATTTCGATTATAATTACATTTAAAATTGAGTGTTAATCAAAGTATAAAGGACAGAGGTCGTATTTGAAACACGGGGTGCATCACGCACGTGACACGATTTTGTGTATAAACAATAACAATTCTAATATTGCCTGAATTGAATTTGAAGATTATCTTCCAAATATAAAAGAATAAATCCTTAATCCTAATAATATTAAAATATCAATTACTTCATATCTTAAATTAATTAAATTATTATAAAAGGGACAAATATGACAATTTAAAAATATAATTAAAAATATTAATATTAGACTAATTAAATAATATATTACATTAATTTTTATAAAAAATAATTTAATTGCATTACTAAAAAGGTTGTATAATTTCTTTAAATTTAATTTTATTAGGCCCTTTTCGAATTTCAATGTATTCTAACACTTTTCATTTCAATAATGTTAAAAAACCTACTGAAATAAAGATTATAATTAATGAAATAATTAAATAAACATATTCTAATAAAATTATTATTTATATAAATTTAATTATATTTTATTAAATTCATATCTATGGGAAACTGGACTTACACCAATTTTAAACTGAACAAAACATTGGCATTTGTTAAGATATTAAATATTAACTAGTTATAAATAAAAAGTTGACACTAAATTAATCACAAATTATGTGATATCTCATTTTTTTTTAAACAGACACAACACTCTCAAAATAAACGGTCCAATTAATAATGTAAAAACATAGTGGAAGGAAGGAATTATAAAATATGAAGAAAGAATAGGTACAAAGATACAAAGGGAAGTTAAAGAAGTAAAAATTCATAACTACGTCTACCTTTAATTCGGTTGCTAAGGGTTTTATGTTAACGTTGATTACATCTTAACTCAATTTTCAAAATGATAAGGAGAAGGAAAAAGAAGCTGCATGCACATGAAAAGTATGGAAACTCCTAAATCTGGAAAAGGACAGATTCTTTTACCTTTAATCAAAAAACATATTTTATGACCCACATAATTATCTTTGTATACGAATATCTAAGTTCGATTAAATCCTCAGGAAAAAAGTAAGAATAATCTCCGAGTTAGAAATGGAAATGACTAACAATAAGAAAATTTCTATGTCAATTGAGACGATTGATAAATACATACTTTGTGGTTATACATTTTTTTTTTTTCGTTATTAGCTGAAGTAGTTGCATTTAATAATCGATACCGGTACCAGAAAAAATCGACATATGGCGTAGATACTGTCATGGCTTGTCATTTCTCTACTTTCTGCAAATGTCGAAATTTTATTGAGTATCATATTCCAGCTTACCAGCTTTATACTGTTAGCCGTGAGAAGGCCTACGCGACCAGGGCCTTCTCGAGCGTTGTTCGACGGCATTTTGCCGAGGAAACACCCATGGTCACAAGGTCGACATTTATTAACACCTTGACTGCCACGTCACCCACGTATTGGTGACGCTTGAACTTCCCTTAGAAACATA
The DNA here is from genome assembly GCA_022405125.1 of Anthidium xuezhongi. Lineage (NCBI taxonomy): Eukaryota > Metazoa > Arthropoda > Insecta > Hymenoptera > Megachilidae > Anthidium > Anthidium xuezhongi. The sequence goes on from CM039648.1 coordinate 9,840,914, forward strand.
TTATTAGGAATTTGTTGATTTATTTGGTAGAAAATGTTCTCAGTAGATATTAGAAATAGCAAAATATTGTGAAAATAGAATATAAAAGTGAAAAATAAAATCACTGTCAAAGGGAATTTTTAGCAGCTGCAGCGTGGCAGCCAAAGTGTTAAAGTGAAGGCTATTCGAAAGAGGCGTGAAGAAACAGTTCGGCCAGGCCCTTGGTAACAGAGACGAATAGAACAAAGCGTGTTCAGTTTAAAAAGTTCCCGTACCCCCATTCGTGCCATCCTTACAGTACACACACAGTGCGCTTTTGTTGCGTTGGCACATCGTTCTGAATGCACCGTGCAGTTGGAAGCGGGAGATTCATTGTAGAACGGATCGATGAGCGTCAATGGAAATTGCACTGTAAGAAGCGCGCAACATCCAAGCTCCGTGATGTTAATCGAACCGGAAATTAATCATTCGCTAATAAATTGAAAACTAGCATGGATCACTAATGAAATAAGAAAGGCATAAGAGAAAAGTTCACGTTGCTCTAATTGTATTGAAAAGAGAACAATTATTTTCAATATAGCGTTCATCGGGTAGGATAAATAATGGGGCAATTCACAAAGAATATTTAACAAAGATTTTATTTGAGACGAATCTGACTGTTAGCAGCGAACTACCTATGTCCCTGACCCAAACGTCCACGTCGCGAGACGTTCGGCACCCTTTTATGTTTTTTTTCCCCTCTACAATCGTGTTATTAAATTTTCAACCCAAACGCTTTATCTCTATCTCTATTTGACTACAGAGCTTAGAAACATGTCGCAACCGTAGCACTGATTTTACATAAAATTTACCCTTGGCGTTGCTCCTAGTGTTGGTGCTCGAAACTCTCTCTCTCTCCACACTCTTTCTTTTGCCTCCCCCCAGAAAACTACTTTCGTTATGCTCCAAATCCTCCCCTTACTCCGCATAGAAAATTCAAAGTGGTAATAAACCAAGTTATTCCGAGTCTCCCAGTTAGTCGATCCCTCGCGTTGCCAACGACAAGTTTCGACGGGGAAACATGCTTGTCGGACGTAAACGTAAAAAATGCAAAGTTCACGGCGAATTATAATGTTCGCCACGGCCATTCTTCCGTTGTTCCATTTACGTAAGGATTATTTTGTTCATTTAAAAATTCACTTGAATGTTCATCCGAAAGTCTTTTCCGCTAATTGTTCAACTGTACGCGATGTTCTCTTCGAAGGAGAATCGAACGGTTAGCTGATCCGTAAAGCAAATTTGGTTTTATTATCGCAGTTGTCTTGCAACGTGGATGAAAGAATGGCTAGTATCAGTGAGAGTAGAATTGAATTACTTAAACAAACGTGGACGAAAGGTGAAAAATACGCGGCGCAACAACTATGATAATCATTGCGGTGATTGTTGCAGTTGGACTCGGAATGAATGTCGCGTGGATAGCACCGCTTCTAACCGTGTTGTTTCTTTCGGAACTGCTGGTGACGAGCACTGATGCAATTTTCTTCCCATCCTTACTGCCATCATCGAAAGTGAAAACACGCTTTCGAACTTCGGTGAAACTCGACGATAAAGATGCGGAATTCGAGAATCGTCAACATCCTCAAAGTAAACAAAAGCCTCACATTATCATCATTCTCGCCGATGATATGGTAAGCGATTATTAATACCTTTATCCTTGCAGAATCGTAATTGACTTTTCACATTGTCACATAAAAAGAATTGTGGCTACAATAAAAGGTACAAATTGTGACGAAAGATTGATGCGTACGCGAAACTTGCAAGAGGCATGCTCTCGTCACTACAAGCGTGTTAAGTATTAACCCCTTGCCGTATGATTTCTTCCACAGGTGCGTCAGACAAACCTAAATACATATAATTTTCATTTAACGATAGTATACCATGCCAATTATAGTTGGAAGTACACTTCAAATTCAATTGTAATAAGAACAAGTCAAGTTGGTAACGTTTCAATTGTAGGGTGCGTCACGAGTCTGGCTCGTCAAGGCAAGGGGTTAATGTCACCTCCTTGGGTTCTTTCCATAAAATAAAATCACAAGATTAACCCTTTGCGCTCGAGTGGCGCTTCTAAGGTGACACGTGATTTTTATTAGAATATTTTCAAATGTAGAATTTAAGTATTATTCACATTAGAATATAGCTAATTAACAAAAGAAATAAAAATAAATAAATTCATAAGCATTGTAACTCTTTTTTTTTCAAAATAGTAACACTACTTTTGAATTTTCAGAGCTTTATTGGAAAAGAAACCTAGACTTAATTATATTAAATAATGCTTCGAGTGCAAAGGGTTAAATTGGTATATGTAAAAAGTATGCTTCTACAATTAAAAGCTGTTGCATACGAAACAACAGTTTTCGAAGACTTCATTCTTTCAGTTATTAGTTGCTAAACAGTTCAGTTAGCATAGAAGATAGCTCCAAAATCATTTCTGTACATATTATAAATCACGAAATTCTTAAAATATCTTTTAAATATATTTTATGTAGCTAATATTCATTGCCATGTAGATCCTAGAGAAGGAAAACTTACAAGAAGGAACATGACATCTGTCAAATGACCCCTTATGGTAAGAATAGGTGTGTGTAAAGTACCGGTACGTTTAGTGTTAAATAGAAAATCTCATTTTTTCACATTTCTTTACATTTTTTTTGATATTTTTTTAACACTTTGACTGCCACTTTACCCACAGATGGGTGACACTTGAATTTCCAACTGAATTTAAAAACCGTTGCCTACATAATTAAGAATTTACCTATTTATTTGAAAAAATATTGTGGAGACAGAATATAAAATTTACTACAAACCTTGTCTAATGTTCATTAAAATTATGTTTAAACGAAACATAATAGAAAGGGATTTTGTAGTTAGCATTTTGTTGTAAATTTATAAAAAATAACAAAGATAATTTGTTATCAAATAATGTTCTTTGATATCAGCACAAACTCAACTGGTGGGGAATAAATGTGATCAAATTCGATTTATAATAGTGCAATTAACATACTAATTTTTATATCCTTATTAAAAACTCAGTCTGGAAACTTTTTGATACACGAGGTACGTTTGATTCTTTTTATTTTTCCATATGGACAAATGTTTGATTCGTAAACAATTGCATAAACTTCTTAAAGCATTTTTCAACAAATATGTACAAACATATTTCTATACCGTTTTTACACAGAAGTAAACATATGAAAACGAAACTTTATTTTGAATCTTAAAATTCAGGATAAAAGATCTATTCAATTACAAAATTTCAACTTTCCCTAATAAATATATTAAATATATCATATCAAATCGTATGAATATTGTGAAAACTATTTATTTTAATTGTGACATAATTTAAATAAAAAAGTATTCGAAATAAAGGATAATTCAAATAAAAAGTGCTTATCTATGCACAACAGTAGAATACCAATTGCACAATCACATCTCATCTAATTACTATCTTTTTAATAAAAGTTCGTCAATTTGCAATTGTCAGTAAACAATAAAATTCAATAAGTAATAATTACAACGTAAGAAATTATAATGAAACTCAATAGCAAACCATTTTTTACTCATGAAAGGTCTATGAATCTTCAAAAATAGTTTATCAGTTGATTTCATAGCAATAATTTTATATACAATATGTACTTTTAAATAAGTAATCAGTTGAATGTTTTAATTAGCGTTTTAATTAGCGAATTTAGCTTTAAAAATCCGTAGGAATGCGTAATTGAGATGAAACACGGGGAAAATGCTTCTATTATAAATTTTACGAAGAAAGTAAAACAACATAAGGAGAGATTACATTCTTATTCGGTAAAAAATTAATAATTTATTATTAAATATGTTATTGTTAGCAAAAGCTTAAAAATGATAAAAACAAGAGAAGTTAAAGAAAAAAATCGTGTTAAGAAATTTAACTGATCAAACAAAGAGTAGCACTTTGCAAAACAAAAGAGAATAATCACATTTCTTTTCATAAAATACATAGCAGTTTTATTGATAATGTAAAGGAAATATGCTACTAAATGACATTTTTATTACTTCTTTCTGAAATTTAGAGTTGTAGAAAATGGTAATTTTTTATTTTACACGAGTACACACGTTAATCGCGCCGAAGTAGAATCTTATATTGCCTTGTATATGCATTTAACTGATTAACTCTTTCCACTCGGATGTCCCCTCCGAAGAGACATGAAAAGAATGCTAACGATTTTTAAGTGGGACATAACTAATTTATTTTTCATTTTCTAAGTTTCCTTTCAATAATATTGTAAATAGAATAATTATTCGCAATACTGTATTATCTTATCTACGATGGTACATCGTTCAGTACTTTGTAACCAAGTATTTTTGAGTAGTTAGTAATTAATCTGATCAATATTTCCGAGTGCAAGGATACTGTAAATAAATTCTCATGAACTAATGATTAATAATTCTACGTAGGGATGGAACGACGTGAGTTTCCATGGATCCGATCAAATTCCGACACCAAACATCGATGCGCTTGCGTACAATGGAATCATCTTGAATAGTCATTATGTTCCCGCGTTGTGCACGCCAAGCAGAACCGCTCTAATGACCGGAAAAAATCCAATCCATCTGGGCATGCAACACTCCGTTATTCTCCCTGCTGAACCTCGAGGACTTCCGTTCGCCGAAAAACTACTTCCTGAGGTCAGTTTCGTCCTTGTACCTCATTTCTTTCCTCGTTAATCTGTTAACGGTAATTGGAATTTATAACAGGAATGCCGTAAAAGTGGCAATAGAAAACAAATCGATTCATTTCCAGAGTCTAACGCAACGCTTTGTTCCTTCGCGAATAACGCGCTACATTACTTTTTCATACTTCAAGTTATACTTCAACATATAAAGTGTGTAATTACACTATTCACTTTTAATTGGGCCGTTTATTTTGAAAGTGGTGTAAGTCCATTTAAAAAAAATTAGACATCGCGTAATTTATGCTTAATTTAGTGTAAACTTTTTAATTATAACTAGTTAGTATTTAATATCTTAAAAAATCCCGGTGCTTCGTTCAATTTAAAATTAGCCGATAAAAGAGATTGCGTAGCGATTGATTATGAAAGTGGTATAAGTCCAATTTAAAAATATAATTAAAATTTATATCAATAATAATTTTATTAGGATATCTTTATTCAATTATTTTATTAATTATCATTTTAAATTCAGTAGCTCTTTTAATATTATCGGAACGGAAAGTTTTAGGATACATCGAAATTCGAAAAGAACCTAATAAAAATAGGTTCAAAGAAATTATACAACCTTTTAGTAATGCAATTAAATTATTTTTTGAAGAATTCTTTTTGTTGAGAAAAATTAATGTAATATATTATTTATTTAGTCCAATACTAATATTTCTATCGATTGTATTTTCCAGTGCGGAATGATTGGTGGTTTCCTTGGGGAGATGTTTTACAATTTTAGATTTAATTCTAACTTTAACTCTAGTTTAAATTCTAGTTTAAAGTTGTTTATGTTTTCTCTTATTGTTTTGTTACAAAACCAGAAGTGCCGTGAGACCTCGATATTGGTGCTTTAGCGAATAACACCCTATGTTGTAACGTCGTGTTTGTTTTAACGCAAGGGGGAGGTCAATGTGTTTCACTAATTCCCAAAACGGCAAACTGCACCGACATATTTACTAATATTATATTCAAGACAAATATACAATAAAAATTTGTTGTAATCTGTACAGTGTAGTTAGGACGGTTCGGGAAGTTTGGTACGAAAGTTGATGTTCTGTTTACGAAAGGTGAGAATATTCTCTTACGAAAGTTGTTCTTGGTCGATACGACGGTTGAGGATGTTCTCTATACGAAAATTGGCGATGTTCTGATTCGAAGATCCGAGGATAACAATTAGGAAAATTCGATAGCTGAAAGAAGGGAAGTCGTAGGCGTTGCTGAAGTAGGAGAGTCTGGAATGGGGCCTGGGGTTGCTTCCTAGAAAATGTGTCGCGGAAGGAATGGAGTTTAGAAGGCCCAAGTGCCTTCCTGACCTTGGGTTGTTCCTGACCTTCAGGTATACGCATGAAGTCGTTCTTGCTAAGGTAGCAGTTAGTGAATCATTTTGTCCATAAATTGCAGCTGGGCGACGGGAAATAGTTTCACGACCAGAGGGTAATTCGATATTTAACATGCCACATGAAGGTTATGATTTATTGTAGTAATTATTGCAGCAACACAACACCCTACTCCTAGAGCTCCATCACCTTAAACATCGTGAAATCAGCCTTTTAGAAACTCTAATCTCCAGAAATTCAAATATACCAACCGTAATTTCAATAATAAATAATGTTAACGATTTATTCTCATTGCAGTATTTAAAAGAATTGGGCTATAAAACGCATGCGGTTGGAAAATGGCACCTGGGATTTCATAAAAAACGGTATACTCCAACGTTTCGCGGATTTGACTCCCATTTTGGTTACTGGAACGGTCTTCAAGATTATTTCACACACATTACGCAGGACCCGGTAAACATCTAAGAAGTCGATTTCCAAGATCGAATCCCTCGTTGTATTTTCAATATTTAATAAGATTCTAATGAAGATAATATTATCTCTCAGGATCCACAATTTAGCAACTTCAAAGGTTTCGATATGAGACGAAATCTCACGGTTGCTTGGGAAACTGAAGGAAAATACTCGACGGATCTTTTCACGGACGAAGCAGTACGGCTGATTAATGAACACAGTAAGGACCAACCAATGTTTCTGTACTTAGCGCATTTGGCACCTCACAAAGGAAACCAAAGGCAGCTTTTTCGGGCACCCGACGAAGATATCGCCAAGTTTTCGTACATTATCGATCCTGAAAGAAGAATACAAGCTGGTAAGTATCTCCTTAAAATTAAACATCATCGAAACTTGCTTTTGATTTATGAGAAAAGACACTGTATGTCAGAGTCCGAGGTTAACTGTTTATTCCGGTTAACTTTTACACAGAAGTTTAAGTTTATAAAAGACAGAAATTTAAGTTTAAAACTTACCTTTTTGCAGCTGTTATCTCAAAACTGGACGAAGGTGTTGGCGCGGTGATGGATGCTCTCCGGCACCGTGGCATGCTAGAGAATAGTATAGTACTATTCATGAGCGACAATGGCGCGCCAACTATAGGTATCCTGAGCAACCAAGGCAGCAATTATCCCTTACGAGGCGTAAATTTTTTTCTCGCATTCTTCATAAAAACTTCATGTACGGATCTTATGCAGCTTGGACATTTTACAGATAAAGGATAGTCCATGGGAAGGAGGAACAAGAGGAGTGGCAGCCATCTGGAGCCCTTTGATTAAAAAATCGAAAAGAGTTTCGAATCAAATGATGTTTATGGCCGATTGGCTTCCTACACTCTTGTCTGCAGCAGGTTGGTCAAATAATTTAAAAAAATTAATGCTTTACTAACTCGTAACACACATAATGGCGAAAGTTATTAACCTTTTGTGGCATGATTCCTTCAGTTTTAAGAAGAAATACATTTTTCAACTTTTACAGGCGATAATATTGAAAAAAAAAAATTATAAAAAAGATTTATATGTTTTAGAAACATATTTGAAGAAAAATAATGTAATGTTACAGATTTACAAGAAGTAAAATATAAAATTGTGATTAAAAAAGGCATATATCTGGTACAAAACACACAAATTTCGCGAGAGAAATATGACAATAGGAAAAGAGATGAAATAATCACGCGTCAATAATTCTTCTACCACTTCCGATTTATTGAAACAAATGAAATTATGATTTTTTAATATCTTCTACTTAAACTAAAAACTAGGAAACGTACCTTCAGTGAAAAAGTAATTACATGACACCAAATATTAGTTATAATAAAAACAGCTCAAAAAAAGGAAATGTCGGATATTTGAAATGCGATACAACAAAGGGTTGAGAAAAAAGTGAGTAATAGGTTTTTTGTCAAAAATGAACTTATCATTAGCCTATTAGAAATTACGTAATTTTTTTTTTTTTTTTTTTAAATCTAGCAAAACTTTGTGGACCTAACATTTTAGAAATACAAATGACCTTATAATAAAAATGTGTATTTCTGATTATACCAAAACACTTGAAATTGTTCATACGTTTTTGTTTACATTTCAAAATGGACACTGAAAGTATGCAATTATGTTTTATATCAATTTACTTTTAACGATTGCCATAATTCTTCAATAATGATTTAAGTTATTGTTTCAAATTGGACATATAAAATAAATACCTCTTTCTTATCCATATTAAAATTTATCTGTAATGTTTTTTTTTTATTGTATGAAACAATTAAAATCTTCAATTCTTGAATCAACAATTCTTTAAATTGTTTAGTTTACTTGAAGTAAATGTAAAAACGCAAACTGTACCAACCATTGAAATCTAAATAAATTTTAATTTTTGAAATGCTGATAAGTGTTTGAAACAAAAATTTGTTTTATTTAAAGGGGAATATCACGTGACGAAAATGTAGGTGTGTTCATAACAGGGAAATATGGGAACACCTATCTACCTTCAGAGGGTGTTTTCACCCTGAACAACTGAAATTGGGTCAAACACAAAAATTGGGTTACACTTCTCTTGAGGTTCCCTATAAATCTGCAAAGTTTAAAAAGAATCGGAATTTTCGAGTTACCGAACTTCCCTTGTTAGAAATCGAACTCAATTGATTTCAGTGTTAATAATATGCTTTTACTTGCTGTCTGTAGCAAGCTCCCCTTCTGCTGATCCTTAACCCTAGAACTATCAAAGGGGTCGATGAATCGCGGTTCTGGAGTAAGTGCCAAGTGGTGGTCTCTCATGGCCCTCTTACCGGAAGATATAACATCTTCCCTACTCCGCGGCCAGATCCCTTAAGAATTCATTTGTTACCCGGCACGTGGCACGCAGCACCAGGACGTCGGGTCCCCGGCCACGAGGTACGAGTGTTTCGGCTTCCACCAAAAGAAATGTATTGCGACTCGCGGCTCCTAAGATTCGCCACGACCTCCGGCCACGGGGCGCGAGCGTTTCGGCTTCCGCCAAATTCATGCTATCTCTATGTGAGGCCACCGACTTTTCACTTCATGTAGTACATCCTCACAGTGCCGCAATGCCTTTCCTCTTTATCCGTGGACCATGGTCTTCCTAATTTTAAGGATGCTCCACCATGAAAATCACCTACAAGTTCCACCAATTCCCGGACAAACCGTAAAATATGACATAGGAGTAAATAGGTTCCTTAGCAGTTTATGCTCTTTCATAGAAAGTGCAAACTGGTAAAATGGATATTAAAATAAAATTTATATAATATAAGATCAATATGGTTCTTTGCTGTGGTGGCTGAGATCAGACATACGACTGGAACAGTAAAAAAGCTTTGGTGGCTGAGAGTAGACGTACGACCGCAAAGGGTTAAAAAATGAAGAAAATCGACGAGGACGACCGGATATCGATAATCAGCCGCATATTTTGCAGGAGTGGAAAGGGAACGACTCGGCAACATCGATGGATTCGACCTCTGGCCAGCTTTAACCGCGGACAAGATCAGTCCCAGATCCGACATAGTGATCAATATCGATGACATAAGTAACTATGCTGCCATCAGACGAGGAGATTTTAAATACATTATTGGTGAGACAGACACTGGCAGTGCCTGGGTTGGGGCAACTGGAAATTCTTCCGAAGGTATCTCTCCCAAATATGATCCTTACAAAGTATTATACAGCAAAGCAGGTGCTGCTATTTCTGGCGTGATTACCGCCAGACAAGCGATGGAATTGAACGAGAAAAGGAAGAACGAGGAGAACGTTAACGGTGATCCTTCGATTAAGGATTTTCACGAGAAAATACTCACCGCCAACGAAATCCTAGAATTGCGGAACAAGGCGCAGATACAATGCAATGTTAAAGAAGAAAACAAGGTTAGTCGTTGAAACTCAATATATAATTCAAACAGAAACTGAGATAATAAAAGAAAAGAAATTGTTAGTACAAACTCGATGAAATATTAATATCCATAAAGACAATTCTCATTTTAATCCGTATATACTGTTCAGAGGTTTGTTTGCGATACTTTTCATACATTAACATATAAGGTGTTAAAAAAGACCATTCAATATTCATATAGGACACACTGTACTGAATAAAAAGCTTTAGTAAATATGTGTAGGTCGAAAGATCAACCGTTTCTGAGATATAAACATTTTTGTGTGCTAGTATTATGATTGACTTACTTTCTTTGTTCGTGTGAGAGAGCACTTAAACACGGTGTTCGGTCAAAGATGACCGATAGGAGGATTTTTACGCCCTTAAAGTCATTTTCGACAGCAAAAGAAATTGAATACATGTCTACATGTATATTCTCTACACATTCCTAAAGTTTTATAATTTTGTGAATTTTCTGGCTAGGGATCTTTCCTTGTTAGTATAAATTTAAATATGTAAATTAAATTACGTGATTTGCAGATCCCTTGCGATCCAAGGAAAGCACCATGCCTCTTTAACATAGAAAAGGATCCCTGTGAGATGGTGAACCTTGCTAACAGCAGACCAGTGATTCTGGCTATTTTGGAAAAGATTTTGACAAAATACAGACTAACTACGGTACCTCCAAGTAACGTCAACGAAGATCCCAAAGCAAATCCGGCGCTTTGGAACGACACATGGGTCAGCTGGGACGATCCTCGTCCGTTTGCGTTAGCCCAAACAAATAACGAATTACAATCACGCTCCGCTCCCGCGATCGCAGTCGTGTCCGTTATTTGTGGCCTTTTCGTCGTCGGAGTGATGACGTTGCTCGCACTGAAATGCCGCAAATCCAACTCGAATAGTTTGGAGGATTTTGACGAAGATTCATTCGCGATGGCTCGAATTGCAGAAAACGAGAAACGCGATGATACACTTAAAGACGAAGACATAACCTCTAAACCACTTTGAAACGCGGAGATTTATAGCGGTAATCGTACGCCGACGAAAACTTGAAACTCTTCTACGTTTATGTTTCGAAGTTCGAGCGAATGTACTGCTAGGTAATCAGATAAATTATCTGTCTACAAAAATCTGAAATTAAATGGTTGTTAAATATTGTGGACGATCGGTATGATATATTATATTGCTTATAATTATTGCGAGGAAACTAATTAATTTAATTGAGCAGAACACGTAGTTAGTGTTTCTTAATGTCCATTTTGTGCAATCTCATTTTGTTTCTCTGAATAAAATATCCACACGGTATGTAGAATATCATATCGTTGATAGGATTATGTGAATCTTAAACCACGAGGTACCGCTTGCTCTGCAAGTTTGTTGTACTTTCCTAACACTTTATTTACTACTCGAAAATAACATAAATGAATACCGTTACCTTATAACTTATTAATATTGTTAGCATTAATTAAAGAATAAGGAAGGAAGTCTTTATTTTCAATTTTCGCTTAATCTTAGTGCTCTTAACGTTCATTACTTTAACAGTATTATGGACAAAAAAATACTCAGCCGACAACCGACAGAATTGAAAAACCGATTGATAGACTTCTGGTAAATAAAGTGTTAACTAGATATGTTATTATATTTGTAAACTGTAGTTCATTATTTAAACGTTATTGAAATATTTTACCATTTGGTAAATAATCAACAACGATATTCCATATCATGTATCAACAAAATCTTCATTCCTCATCCAAATGAATAGTATATTGTAAGTACCTTGTTTTACATTTATTTGTCAAACCATTGATATCCTGTACAAAATTTCATGGAAATAGAAAATTATGATTGAAAAGCAACGACTAATTACCGTACTTCCAGCGATAGTTAACGTTTTATAATCAATGCGTCAATCATTCTACAGTTTATCAATGTTTCATTCGAATTTGATCGTCAGTACAGCCCCTACGAGGGATGGCGTGGTGTGACTTCTGCCCAGGGCTCTGAATATCAGCGTGAAGAGATTACAAGAGCGTAGCTAATGGCGGAGGTGATAATTGCATTCGTGGACATTGCCCTACACGGGGTAGGCTTTCAATGCCTACCTCCGGAGGGTAGAATTGTGGGGGAAAGCTGGCTAAGAGCTAGCTATGAGCTCTACCACTAGCTCAGAAACTGGTACCGCGGAGGTTGACGTATTAGCCCACGAAAGGATAGTCCCCCCTCTCGGTGTCGACCATTTAGATTGGACTCGCGGAGATAGTGGGTCACAGGTCAGAGGCACTGGGTAGTCAGAGGCAGGTCAGAGACACTACAGGCGCGCTAACTGAACGTATCTCGATCCCACGCCTTTTGGAGCCGAGTATAATAAGCCGAAAGGCAGGTGCACGCACGTTAATAAATAACCCACGGTGATTAATGATTAGTACTTGTTGAAAATGTCTACATAAAAAAATAGTTGACAAATGACAGACAATATGTTAAAGAAATTCGCGACGCGCAACTGTTCGCGGTTCTGGGGTAAGTGCCAAGTGGTCCCTCATGGTCCTCTTACCGAAAGATATGTACAATGTATTAGTATATCTGAATTTTGTTTACCCAAAAACATCAGATTCTCCTGCACTAGCCCTGTTGATCTACGAATCAAGAAATGAGACGACATAGATTATAAGGACGTTTCCAAACTAGGAATTAGTGGATACAAAAACCAGCTATTTTATCTTGATCATGTGACTGCATGATTTATTAAGTCGAGTAAACAAAAATATTCATCCAATACTTATAAACGAAAGAAATAAACAGATTAGGATTTCGTTCAAAATGGAGAAAAAATATTAACCCATGACCAGATGGCTAATCCAAGGATGATAATATCGATAAGATAAAAATAAATAAAAAATTAATCAACAGTTTCTTCTATTTTTTTTTTCCAGAAATTCCAATAATACGAAAACGATATCCGAATATACACATTCAAAGTAACTGAAATATACACATTGTTTTTTTCTAAGACAATGTTTCGTTTATAATTCACCTAAGCACGATGGCTATACAACGATTGTAATACAATTAAAAGTCATTTCCTTCTATGCTCTTCTACCTCGAAGAGGAGCGACTTTTTTTCTTTAGAAGCCTCAAGAAATCAGGATCGACACAACAGAAGTGTCGCATTAAAAATATGGGGATCTTTAGACCTTTAAATACAGTAAAATACTGTTAACTTTTTACAATTACACTGTCCAGCAGTCAATTGGTGTTCCACATCCGCTACACGTTCTTACAAAACTTCATTAATCTCAAATCTGCAAAACGTTTTTCTCCACAATCTCTCGATTCGAAATTTGTATTTCTTGTATTTAAATATCCTTCATAATATCGCTATAACAAATATTCAACTTTTGGTTAGAGAAATTCTTTAGAAAAGATCCTATTACATTATAAATGTTGAAGTACATTTAAATGATTTAAATGATTATTGTAAGAAATAAAGATTTGGCCTGATAAAGCCAACTTCCAATCAAACTTCTAGAAAATTAAGGGTAACGGGGGTAAAACGATTTGCAGATTCATAACCAGTGCACGAAATTTTATAAAACAAAACGTATAGCGAATATCGCTTTAAAAAAGTTGAATTGGACAGTGTTATCACGCTCTCGCAATTTCAAGGAACCAGTCGATACGTAATTGCATTTATCGCCTTCGATATAGTCTAAATAACAGTGATAGTTTTGGCAGTTGGCACTTGGCAGGAATGTATCCAGAAGGCAAGGATGGTGTCCGCTTTGCTGTTCATGGTGCCCCATCACATATGTACCACCTTTGGCGTACTATAACAGAATATTTATATGTAAACATTTGATTAACGACGCTGGTATTTAATTAAATAGCAGAATAACTGTCAATACCAATGAACATTACCTTTTTCCCCACAGCCAATTTAGTAGAACGCTCGACTGGCTCTGAACGTCTCTAGCTATAAATAAGAAATTTAAATCAAATTTGTGGAATAAACTAGATATATTGCACACAAATAAATATAGAAATATATTGATTGTTGTAATAAAAGAAATATATAATTTTTTAATACTAATATTTTCGTTTCCTATATTTTTCAAAAACGTTACATATTAAACAAACGATATTTTGCTACAACTACAGTTAAAAAAGCTGTAATGAAAGAAATAATCAAAAATAAGGAAACTGGAATGAAAAGTTGCGCGCGTTATGCGAAAATAAGGAGATTCTAATAAAATATTATACAATAATATACTGATTTGATAATACATACAAAGTGTATAATTTGCATTGACGAGTCTGGCAGCTGCTTCAGGGGGTAAGGTACTTAAAACATCGTTGTGCATTAAGAAGGACATTTGCTGCGTATGCCTCAACTCTCGTTCGTCCTTCAGCCGTACGTCTTTCGCATGGCTCACCGTATGTAACTGCGACAGCCTAAAGGGAAAACTAGCTTGTACTGTGAAGTAAGGAGCTTACGTGATACCAATCGACACGACTCAACCCTTCGACCATGCAAACCCATAGACATGATCTGCGTGTACGGATCTACGAGTCGAAGTGAAGCAAAGGTAACCAGGAAAGTGACCCGCAAGTGACGTCACAAGGTCATTCTAGATCAAAATGGCGATAAAAGTTCCCGCCAGTATTTGTCTTGAAGTTATAAAAAAAATAAGTAAAGATTAAATATTATCAACATTTCAACCAACATTTAAATAATTTTTTTAAATTATAATGATAATAAAATTGAACACCATAAGCGTAATATAAAAAGTAACAACTAATAAAATAAAATAAATATTTTATTTAGCAACGATTAAATTATGTCTCTATCAATTATTTGTATTTTTATCAAGTATTTAATTACTTCAAAGCAATTATCTGAAGTTGTGTCTATAAGTATACATGGTCGAAGATCCAACCCCTTACCGCATAGTGTATAATATATGGTACAAATTGAAGTTTTGTGTGTGGTGTACCAAATCTAATACACTATGGTGTTATGATTTTTACAAATTAATTGTTTACGATTTGTTTGCAGTATTATGTAGAGTTTGTTTTATTTACACCGTCTGCAGAATATACGGAGCAGATGAATTTTAATTTTCGTTTGTAAGTTTTGATATCAAGAAAAATTCGTTTCAATATTTCTCACATAAATATATTTTTCTAAAAATAGAAAAATCATACGGTAAGGGGTTAACATGTTCTTACCTAAACAAAAAAAGAAACGAAAAGTAGTTTACATTGATGACTAACTAAATATAAAAATAAATTTAATTTAAAGGGTAAAGTCTTGTTTGTCAAACCTTTGGGTCTCTATCATTCAGTATCTGCAAAGATTTCACACGAGTATCTACGTCTTGATCGGTTTAATTCATTCGGAGATACATGCAAATCCTACGGGGCTATGGAAAAAAATATGGGTCAACTTGATAAGCTTGTATTTGAACGTTCTACACGCTAAGCAAAATTAATGGATAAACAAATACGTAATCGTTTCATCAACGTTCGAAGCTTCTGAAAATTAAACAATTCTGTTTTATAAAAACTATTACATCATCGCATTTGTTTTATTTTTCTGGTTAAAATGACACTAAACACGGCAAAATTTGGTGCATATTTACGGACTTTATGATCTAAAGGAAACAAGCCATTATTATTTATAAAACACGCAAATATGCATAAAATTATGCCGTGTTTGGTGTCATTTTAACCAGAAAAATATCACAAGTACGGTGATGTGATTTTCATTTCCCAAAAACTAGAAATAAAAAAATATTGCCTTTACATTAGTAGTGTCTCACTGATATGTCTCGGACCTCTTTTTCTTTTCATTATTGCTGTCCTTTTCTACGTTTGGAAAAACATCCAAGCGTTCTAGACTCGAGCGAGCCTCGTTCGTTCTCAGATTACAGTCTCCTCTACGATATATCGCTGCTATATAGCATAGAGTTCCGGAATGTAATTTGATACCATGATGAGGAGAGAGGCAAGGGGAATATGGTGGTGGGGATGGTTCCCAGCGATATATCGTAGAGGAGGATTCAGCGATATATCGAGACTTCTTCTTTATAACTACTTGTACAATTACATCGTACCATTTTTCTTTTTTCTTTTAAGTAGATAAAATGGGATGTACAGAAGCACACTTTAAATAGAATAAATAATTCGTTAGAAATTGTTGCTTGATAGACATCACCTCGTCTACCTTCATACTTTCTAAGTACATAAAAATCAATCCAAAGGCAAGATACAGTACTTAAAAGACCACGTTCCTAAATAACCATTGATGTAAATAATACGTACTTCAGAGCAAGAGCCTCTTTGTCCTCTCCAATGGGCGCGTCGATAGCCTCTTTGGCTATCTCAACCGGTCCTTCGGACTTCGAAGGCGACGGATGTTCCACCATTGGTTCTTCGCTGACGGAAGTGGACGGCTCGTTCCTCGGGCTAGGATCGCCACTTCCCATTCTCCTCAGCTCTTCGTTTACCCTGATCGCGTTGGACAAACGCAGCTGCAACGTGTCTCGTTCTTCGAGCAACTGCATCAACTCGTGCGTCAATTCCTCGCACTTGACGTCCCGCTGATGAAGCATGTACAGAGCAAGGTCCAATTCCTGCGAGGTGGACATCTGGTTCTCCTTGGTGGAAGTCTCTTCGGGCTGATCGGTGAAATTTCCGGAAGTGTTCTTCTTCATGACGTTCTGAATCGCCTCCTTCACCTTATCCTCGAAGATTTTCTTCAACGAGGTTATCTGTTTCTCTTTAGCATCCACGATGCTCTTCAGCTCGTTCAGCTGCCTCTCTTCTTCGTCGGACAATAACAGCAGCTCTTCTATGCGAGCATCCTTCTCGTGGATCTGGACCTTCAAGTTATGAAGTTCCGTGTCCTTGGTGATGCTCAATTCGGCTAGTCTCCGTTCCTTCTCCGCCAAATCGCTGCTAACACGAGCCAGACTTTCCTCCTTCTGTTCTAATTTTTCTTTCATCGTTCGTTCCATCTCGGATGACCCTTCCAACTGTCTCTTCAAATTCTCGATGTCCCTCTCTCTCAGCTGCAAGTCGTTTAGGGTTCGTTGGTTTTCAGCGGCCAGCCTCTGTAGCATTTCGTCGATCTCCCTCTCCTTCTCGTATAACTTTCTCTGCAGAAGTTCTTGTGCCTCCGCTTTACTTTCTTCCAAAGTTCGCTCGAATTTCCGCAAACGGGACACTTCCGTCTGCAATTCCGCGATCGCTGACTTCAGCTGCTGAACCTCCTGCTCTTTGCCGTACAGCTCGCTGGTCAATCTTTCTACCATTTCCCGTAACTCGAAATCATCCGATTGAGGTTCCATGCTCGCCTGGAGAGACAGCTGCGAGTCCTTCTGCGCCAGAACGTACTTCAGCTCGTTGATCTCCTGCTCTTTCGCGTGCAACTCGTTCTGGAGCGCGACGATTCTCTCCTGATCCTCCATCGATAGCCGGCTAGCCTGCTCCTTGAATTCCGTTTCCTGATTCTGTGTTTTCAGACGTTCGGTCAAAACATCGATCTCCCTCTCCTTTTCGTCAACTTTCTGGCTGGCGGTATCCAACGACGACTTCAGCTCGGCCTTCTCGTCGTACAGACAGTTGATCGTGTCTTGCATCTCTCG
This sequence comes from Anthidium xuezhongi, assembly GCA_022405125.1. NCBI lineage: Eukaryota > Metazoa > Arthropoda > Insecta > Hymenoptera > Megachilidae > Anthidium > Anthidium xuezhongi. Next base: position 9,858,479 of record CM039648.1, read on the forward strand.
AATGATACCCGGGTACGTGTTCTCGCTTAACACGTACTTCAGATGCTCGATTTCCTGCTGTTTCTTCTCGAGGTCAGCCTGCATCGCGTCGATCGTCTGCTGGTAACCGTGATTGTCGTCGCTCATTCTGAACAGAGGCAAACCGTCGACGATGTGCGAGGGACCCTGCTGATTAGATTCCACGATCAACGGTTTCTCCGGTTCGATTTCCCTCTCGCTCAGCATATGATTACATTTGTCCAGTAAGCAAATCTTCTCGTTCAAGGTCTGCCTGGTCTCCTCGAGAACCTTGCGAGTCTCCTCCAATTCCGAGCTCAGACGATCTATCCGCTCCGTCTTCTCCGCCAATTCGCTCCTCAACGCGTCGATCTTCTGCGTCTCGGCGCGAAGTTCCGCGATCTCAATTTTGTTGCTCTCCAAAATCGCCTGGAATTCGTTCGATTCCTGAGCATATCTTTGTATAATCGATTTCTTCTCCGCCAAGGACGTTTCCAAGCTCTGAATGCGCAATAACAACTCGTTCGTGTCAACGGAAGACGTTTTAAATTCGTACAAACTTTGCTGTAATTGTTCGATCGTTTCCAGGTAGTTTTGATTTTCCGCGGTAACCCCTTGAACTCTTTCGAGGCTGTTGAGTAATTCTCGTTCCTTTTCGGCCAGATTCGCCTGCAAAGATTCTAAAACTGAATTCTTCTCCGTCAGATTCTGCTTCAGCAGCTCCAGTTCCCGTTGCTGAGCGTCGATTCGAGCAAGCTGGTTTTGTTTTTCCACGGAATACTCGTTCACAGCTGTTTCCAGCATCGATAACTTCCCTTGAAGACTCTGTATCTGCTTTTCCTTTTCCTCCGCTTCTATCGCGTGCTTCTGAACCAGTTCCTGAGTGGCTTGGCTGACGAGAGCGCTGACAGTTTCCACGCTCTGCTGTTGGATGAACTCGTTCTCCTTGTCGCTCAGGGATTTCTTCAAGCCTTCTAGTTGCTGCTTCTTCTCTCCGAGCTCCTGGTTCAGGCTCTGTATGCCCTCTTGCAGCTTCATCTTCACCTCCTCGTGGTTCACGTACTGTCTCTGAAGTTCCTGCTTCAGATCCGCTACTTCTTGTATCCTGATGTTCAAAAGATCGGTCACTTCGGCCATCGAAGCGTTCAAGGAGGACAACTGCTTCTCCGAAGAGGCCGTCAAAGAAGTCAGTTTCTCTTCCAGGCTCGCCTTTTCTTGGGAAACGTCTTGCAGACTCTTTCGCAGCTCGACAACGCTCAATTCGGATGATTCTAGCTGCTGACGAAGATCAGCGATCTCCGTTTCCAGTTTACCGATCTTCTCCAGGGCTTCTTCCTTCAAGAAATCGGTGTTCTGCCGCATGGCGGTCACCTGATCGTTGGCGTCCATCAAACTTTGCTCGTATTGTTTCCTCAGCAAATCGTACTCCTCTCTGGATTTACTCAGCATGGCTTGCAGCTCCGAGATCTTTTTATTCAAATTGTCCACTATTTCGATGGATTCGTTCTCGTCCGCCGTTTGTTTCTTCTCCAAGCTGGACAACTTAACCTTCTGCTCCTCGAGGAAGTGCTGCAACAGCTCGTTCTCCGACGCCAGCGCCTCCATTTCGTTCTTGAGATCGTCGATCTCGTTTTTGTACTTTTTACACAAACTCTCGTAATCTTCCGTCTCGACGGATCGTTTCCGAAGACGCTGTTCTTGCGTGACAGATTTGCTCTCCTCCTTGGAAGCGACGCTCTCGTTTTGAGGAAGATCGCCGTCCTCGGGGGTAGCTGCAGCAGCCTGCAGCCGTTTCTCGAGAGTCTCCATCTTTTCGGACAATTCCTTGTTTCGAATACGCAGGACTTCCATGTCCATGTCCTGCCTTTCCTTCATCTCCATGTACCTCTCGTTCGCGGAAACGACAACGTCCAAACGTTTCGTCAGGGCCTCCTTCTCGGCGACGGTGTTCTTCAGTTCCTCCTTGATCTCACCCAGAGTCTTCTCCAGATTGCTTATCTGAGACTTCAGCTCTTCCTCTATCGCCGAGTCGAGCTCGTAGAAAACGCTGGTCGATTTCTGCATTTTCAGCTGTTGCTGTAAGCTGTCCACCTGTACTTTGTACTCCTTCAGCTTTTTGATCATCTTTCCGTTCTTCAGCTGGGCTGCCTTGCTCTCTTCCAGCACTTTGTCCCGCTCCTTTTCCAGATCTTTGATCTTGTCTTCGAGCTCGTCCACTTTGGCTTGCAGTTGCATTTCCGCGCTGGGAATTAGACTCATGTTAAGGTGTTCGCTAGCCAGCGGAGCGTCATCCGCATCCCAGCCCCAGGTTTCCTCGTCGACGTTCAGTTTCTCCGCGTCCCATGCTGTTCCATCGTTTGCGGCAACCTCCGAAGAAGCACCTGGGACTATTTTTGACGCAGATTCTTCTTTGTTATCTTCAGAAACGACTTCTAGCTGTACTTGCGCGGCTTCGTCGTACGGAGTCGATTCCTTGGTCGACGTTTCGGTGATGGTAGGCGTCTTGATATCTTCCAAGGCTTGTGTAAGATTCGCAACGAGCTCTTTTGCCTCGTCTCTTTCCCGAGCAGCTTTCTCGAGTTCCGCCTCCATCGAACTCTTCAGTTCCGCCATGGATCTGGACAAATCGTTCACTTGCAATTGCAACAGGTCCCTCTGCTGCGTCGTGGACGATACGCGACTCTCCAGCTCCTGAATCAGTTCAGGATCGGTAGAATTCTTAAGTTCTACCTCCAAATTCTCCACCTGTAATTTGTATGATTCTAATAAGGCATTCTGTTGGTCTCGTTCGGCAGTTACTTCGTCCAAAGCCTTCTTCATGGAATCCAGGCTCGTTCTCAGTTCTTCTAACTCACCGTCCTTAGCCAATAGCAGTTCCTTCGACCGATCGTCCGTGTCGTTTCGTTGTTTCATTATCTGAAGATTCAGATTATGGATCTGCGCATCCTTCTCGCTCAGCGTCTGTTCCGATCTCTCCAAACTCTCCAGCGCTGCTTTTAATTGACTCTGCGAAATCTCCAATTCTTGGACGCACTGGCTGTAGTTCTGAGACATTTGCGACCGCTCTTCGATCATCAACTTCTGCAGATGGTTGATCTCTTGAGTGAGGTTCGAGCACTGCGCCTCCTTTTCGTCGAGCAATGCCTGCAGCTGTTTCGCCTCGTTGTTGGTTACGAGGTCAGAATCGAAGGCGAACGACGCTCCGAAGATTTTAGTGGCATCGAACAACGGTGGAGCGTTGTCCTGTTGGTCTAAAGCTACCGCTTCTCTCTTCGTTACCGATTTCTCAGCGGGCTCTGCGCTCTGATTTCTGTACCCCTCTAACTCGGTTTTCAAATCGTCTATTAATTTGTGATTCGTGTCCTTATCGCTTCTCAAGGATTCGATTTCTTGCTGCAAACTGTTCTTGGCATCCTCTGCCGACTTGAGTAAAATCGTTTGAGAATTTAACTGCTGTTCCAGCTCGTTGGCGTGTTCCTGGACAATTTGCATCTCCCGCTGCAGGTTCAGTAACTCTGCTTCCCGCTCTTCACATTTCTTCGCTAAATCGGTGATTTGTAATTGTTCCTGCTGCCCGTCTTCCGAAGTTTGCTCCGTAACCGTGGTCGTCGTCGTTTCCTCCAGAGTAGAGTTCGCAGATTGCAAGCTTTCGATCTTTTCCATCAGCTCTTTGTTCTCTTTCATAGTCTCCTCCAACTTCGCCTTCGCTTCTTCGTGGCTTGATATCAGCGAGTTGTACTGAAACAGAAGATCGTTGTAAGGATCCTCTAAGCTTCTGTTTCTCACGCTGATCTGATTCATTCGAACGAAGTTGCCGATCGAATTGGCCAGTTCGTTATCGAGGTTCTCGATTTCAGCCTCTCGCTCTTGTAACTTTGCCTCCAACGCTTGCACCAACGTCTGACACTGCTTGCAATGATCGTAGCGCTGAGCACCGCCGATTTTCCCTTCCTCTTCGGTGCTTTCTTCCTCCGAAGTCTGCGTGGTTTCCGTTACAGCGTCGACGGTCGCCTTCTGCATCTGCTCGATCAGCAACCTTCGTTCTTCCGATTCCTTTTCAACGTTCTCCAGCTTCTCGTTGATCTGAGTCTGTTTCGACAGCAACAGTCCGTTCTCGGCCTTCAGGTTCTTGATCAGCGCGAGCTGTTCGACGTATTCCGCTTCCATCACTTGCATCCTAACGCTCAGCTCTCTCGCCTTCTCCTTCACTTCTTCCAGTTCGAACTGCTTACGCTCGTTCTCTTGAATAACCTGCTTCTTATAAGACTCGTACTCGGCAATTATATTCTCTTTGATATCTCTTTCATTAGCGAGCTCTGCTGTTCGAGATTCAAGATCCATTCGCAGCTTGTCGATCTCTCCTTCCATTTCCTGAATCTGCTGCGTGAGCAAGGTCATCTTCTCTTTGGTATTCGTTAAATCGTTCGTTAATGCGTCGATGTGCTTGAAGGACTCCGAAGTTTCGTTTCTCGCCTGTATCAATTTCTCTTCAAGATCAGTTATCCTGTTGTCCTTTTCGCGCATCGCGGCCTCCACGTCCTGAATCTGCTTGTTCTTTGCCTCCTTTTCGTCCTTCTCGGTCATCCATTTTTCCTCGAGCTCTGTGACCCTGCTTTCTAACTCTTGACACACCGTGGTCTTTTTCTTCAAGTTCGCTGCTAGCTTCTTCATCTTCTCCAGCTGCATTTGGATCTTATCCTTGGATTCCTTCAGCTTCTGTTTCAAATCGGCAATCTTCGCCTCCAATGCAATTTTGATTCCTTCGGTTATATCCTGGCCAAGTCGCTCTTTCTCCTGTAACTCGTCTCTCAGCGTTTCGCACTCTTGCGTTTTGGAGTTTAATTCCTCTATGATGCTTTCGAGCCTTTGATTCTGCAGCTCGACGTCCTCGGTGTGTTTCACCTTCAGCTGTTCTATCATTTTGTAACAGCTTCTCAATTCCGCTTGCAGGTCGTCTACGAATTTGCTGTTATTGTCTATGATGCTTTGCAATTCTCGAACTCGACCCTCAGCCTCGTCCCTTTCGCTTTTGGTTTCCGCAATTTCTGCCTCCAAGTGTTCCCTCGCCGCTACCAAGTCGACCAATTCCTTTTGTTTGTCGGCCAATTCGCTTTGAATATTATTGTTCTGCTGGGACAAATTCTTCACCTTTTCCAACAAGTTACTGTTCTCTTTCGTTGTGGCATTGATCCTGCAGTGGAGCTCGTCAAGGATCATATCTTTATTCTTTAATTGCTCTAATAATTCGTTGTAATCTTTCAAGGGCTTTGATTCTTCCACCTTCTCGTTCAACATGTCGACATGTTTCTTCAAAGTATATATTTCATCTTCTTTGCTCTTCATCGCGTTATTCAGTTTTGCGAGTTCGTCAGACATCAAGGACAGCATATTATTTTTCTCCTGGAGCAACATCTTACAGTCATTGCATTCGTCCTGTAAACTATCTATTAAGATCATTTTATTTTGCAGTTCGGTGTATTTCGCGTGTAACTCTTGATCCTTGTCTTCGATAGTTTGTTTCAAGTTGGTAATTTCAGTTTCCTTCTCGGACATTTCCGTGATTCGTTCTTGAAGTTTTAATTCAAACATTGTTATAGTGTCCTGCAACTGTTGTTTCAATTGATTGGCTTCAGTACTCTTCTCTTTATTCTCTTCGAGTAGGATTTTGTTATCATTTTGCAGCATTCTGAATCCCTCTTCGATAGAAGCTTTTCCTGCTTCCAGCTTCTCCATTTTCTCTTGCATTTCGTTGCACTTGTGTTTCCATTCGTCTACGGTGCTAAACATTTCCTTCAATTCGTCCTCCAAGCTCTCGACCTTCTTTCCGGACGCTTCGTATTCCTCGATCTGCTTGCCCTTCTTTTCTAATTCTTCCTCCTTGTTTGCAAGCTTTATCTTCATTTCTTCGATTAGGCCGGTCTGTTCAGCAATTAACTTTTTACATTCCTCTATCTCGCGTTCTAGCGAAACGATAATTGACTCTGATTGCTGTGACAAAGATTCATCCGGCTGCGACGTTTCCTCCTTGTCTTGAACGCTTCTTTTCTTTCGATTCTCATCCTCTGATTGTTCGCTAATTTCTAGCTCCGCCTTGGAAGAATTATCGTGTACCATCTGATCGATATCAGCTTGCAATTTTTCTTTCTCCAACGTCACTTCTGTTAAGTCTTCTTTCAATTTTTGATTATACGTTTCAACTTCTGACAACCTTGAAGCTATGCGTTCGTTTTCTTTCAGTAATTCTTCTGTCCTAATACTTAATTCATTGATGTCAGAATTTTGAGTTGCGTTGGATGACTGTACCAAGCTACGCAATTCTTCTATGTTTTTCTCCAGAAGATTTTTCTCTTCGGTTAACGTATCAATTTGTGTCTTAATCTCACTAATTGCCATTAACCTTTCAGAAGAATCAGGTGTTTCTGGTTCAACCAGAAAACTATGATCTTTCAAGTTCTTGTTCTCTGTAATCAACGCTTCAATCTGTTTTTGTAACGTATCATTTTCTTCAACAAGATCTCTTACCTGAGCTGTGAGTTTCAACAATTCTAAAGATTTATTCTCATCCTCTTCCTTCAAACTTTCAATGTTTTGTTTCAACCTAGCTTCTGTTTCCATTATATTCTCCAATTGTTCTTTGAGCTTTGTACATTTAATCACCAGTTCGTTATTTTCTTGTGTAAGCAACTCAATCTTTGTCATACTTTCAGTATGCTCTGGAATGCGTTCGAAAGATTCTGTGGAACCAGTATCAGAAGATCCTTTCTCTTCTATCCTGCTCAACTTCATTATCAAATCGGTGTTCTCTTGAGTCAACTGGTCAATCTTCTTCAACAGCTCATTCTTGTCTCTTTCACTTATCGGTTCCAACCAATCTGTGGATTCAGATTGAGTATTTTCCTTTTCTTCGAACCTGGTTATTTTAAGAGTTAATTCGTTATTTTTATGCATTAAATCCTCAATTTTCTTCAACAAATCACTCTTGTCCAACTCTTGTATGGCTTCAAACGATTCGGTAGATCCAGTTTCAGACGTTCTTTTTCCTTCCAATTTTGATATTCTGCTATATAATTCGGTATTTTCTTGAGTCAATGCTTCCACTTGTTTAATCAGCTCTGTGTAATTAACTTCCGACGAAGATTCCAGCTTATTTGCATTTTGCAATTTGTGCACAGCTTCCAACTGCTCTTCAAGATCAACAACTTTCATTTCTGCAGTTACCCGAAGATTTTCAGATTCTGCGTTCTCTGCTTCTAAAGATGAAATTTCTTGTTTCGCTAAATGAAGTTCTGAAAAGAAGAAATAAATATTGGTATTATAGCAGTTAATTTTACCTCTTTATCATTTAAGTTTATCCATTACATATATCTGATATCAATTTAGTATACAAATTTAGCACAAAAATAGAGCGCACAAATTACCTTGCATAAGATCCAATTTTTGATTCTCTAGAGTAGCAATGGCTTCAATTTGCATTTCAATTTCTTTCGTTTGAGCAGAAACTTTACTTTCAAGATCAATAACACGTTCTTGCCAATCTCCTGCTGAGGCTATGCAAATCGTACAACATGCCAATGATGTATATAATAATTGACATTAATTGACAGTAAATGCAAAGCAAGTAACTTAAACTTTACAAACAAGTATCAGTTTAATAAGTAATACCACAAAATTTTTTAATATACAGGATGTCTCAAAAAGATTACACATTGTTGAAACAAGTATTGCCATTTTGCAATCTGCAACATATAAATAATCAAAAATTGGCTGTTCAACTTCTGGAACTACTTGCTTAAATTAATACATGTAATTGGTTTTTTCCTCAAAAATATCAATATACGTTTTGACAAATGTCTTACTGTTAGTAATTTTTATAATTTCAAATAAAAAATATGAAATTCATCATTTTAAACAGGGTTTAGTTGCTCTAAAACAAGCATGACCAAGTGACTTGTGAACCATTTTTGTCTGAAATCCTTACTTTTTCACCTCCCTGTCCTATGGAGGGACAATCCCCCTTATATTTACTTGACTCTGTTGTCTAACCATTCACTACATGTATGCAATTTCTCATAAACCTTCTTAATAAATTGTTCAGAATCATTTATGACTTAAGTACTTTCCATGTCATTAGTTATTTTTCAGCTGCCCATCGAAGCAACTCCCTTTTCAATGTAACCCCAAGCACTACAAAATCTTAATTCAACCCTGTACTTGGTTATACCTGTTCTAATATTCTCAGAGGGGGGATTTAATTGTTATTTATAATTTTCACAATGTGCAATTTCTTACAAACATCCTACATATATGTTAACTGTTATCTTAAGAATTAGTTTTTATATTAATTTTTTATATTAAGCGTGATTGATAACTTTAATACATTTAATAAGCAATTTCCCAATTAACTGTTAATGTACTGAAGCATTAATTATACACTGCAAACGGTTTTTGAAATAAAGTAAGATAATTATTCGTTTGATATCTCATGCAACAATATTAACTATGCTAAAAATGACATAATAATGACAAAATATAAATATATTCTAATAAATAAATCCACTTCTATGACTCAAAATATAGCAAACTTTGACAAGTAAAGTAGGTACCATGTTATATTAAAACAGTAACAGGTATTCAATATAATTGATTAGTATTTTGTATAAAACATTTTTTTATAATTTAGTACATGTGTCTAATTATATAACAAGATTCCATCACCAGAAATTAGTGTGATTTTAATTATCTCAATATCAACATTTCTTTTTATATTTTATAGAAAAAGTATTGAATAAAAATGTTTAAAATTTATTGTAATTAAATATTTCGTTCAAAAACGGTTTTTAAAAATACAACAAGAATGCTTTGTATATATCATTAAATCCATACATATGTATTATACATAATATACAGATATTGAAATTTTTCCTCAGTAAGGAAAACAGGGCTGCGGATAATTGTTTTAAGAACAATACAAGTGGACAATGCATTGCATGTACAATTGATAACGAAACTAGAACAATGGAAACAGCAATGACAGAATTTCTGTCCTGGTTCCTACCTTTAAGCTCGTCAAAGTCTACCAGACTCAGCTGTAGGTTACCTTTCTCTTCCTCTAATAATGCCACTTGATTCCCCAGTCTGACAAGTTCCGCATTTGTATCAGATACCTGAATCATAAAACATATAGATATACTGTGGTACCGTTATATGTCTTTAAATAATTAATAAAAGATGCAAAAATAATAACACAAGCTTCTGTCAACCTCTCACCGATCATACCTATGTTTGATTCAAATTTAAAACGTAAAATGCAACATTATAATTTACAAACAACATAATAAATAAACCTAATTAATAATTTGTCGGGTTAGGTCGAAAAAACGTGAACGGCAAGAGGTTAAAAGGATACCCTGCCATGTAAACTTAAAAAAATTTCATAAATTTAAAACTCTTATTTTCGAATAATTATTAAGTAAAACAATGGAACACTTTTAAAAGGTGCTGAATAATATATTAGATTTTATCTTCATATACTTTTTATTTATTGAGAACGTAAAACGGCGAAACCTGCAACATAGTTTATTATTATGTCCAGAGAAATTTTATTAGCTAGCAATTAGTAAAATTTTAAAACTATTTATTTATTTATTTTCAAATTTTCACATATTATTTCTTATGCAATTTCAATATTAAAAATTATGCAATTTCTTATGCAAAATACAATATAGCATACGGTATTTTTAACAAGAAATCTTCATTGATAACAAAGAATTTTCATGAAAAGAATGTTTTCTTTAAACAGCCACCATTTTCTTATTCTTAAACATTGTTCAAAAATTGTACACTACAATGAAGAATATCCTTCATATCTACTCCTTTTTAACTTAATATGAGGGTTTTTAATTATTTACATTCTAGTAGCTTTTGATATTGAATGTACCAAATATCCTTTAACTAGGCGTAACAAAATGTACTGCATAACTTCGCCATTTTATAACTTTATTAAATAATGCTAAAATATTCCACCATTTTACTTAATAATTACTCGAAAATAAGAATTTTAGATTTACCAACCTTTTTTAAGCTTACGTGGTAAGGTACCCCCTTAAATGTATGTAATTATATAAAGTTACATTAAAATATTTCACCTTTTTAACGTTCTCTAATTGTTTTTGCAGATTTCTTACTTTACTTCTATGTTGTGCTTTAATTTTTATCATGCTTTTGTTTAAATCTTCTAATTCCTTAGTAAGTTTTGCTACTTTTTCATCCTCTTTAAGATTACTTTGATCTGATAATTTAGCTGCAATATCGCTCTTTTGTTCCTCAAGTTCATGTACCAAACTTTCAAGGTCAGCTATTTTATTTGAGTACTCTTCATTTTTAACTGTCAAATCTGCCAATTTTCGCTGCAACTCTGCTTTGGACTCTTCTTCAAGAAGTTGGTTAGATTGCTTCAATTCTTCTATTAAGTTTTCAAGTTCACTTATTCTGTTATCTTTTTCAATTATAGCTCCATTACCGTGTACTGAAAAATTAAGAATTTTATCTTGTAACTCTGCAATGTTCTTTTGCAATTCATATTTCTCATCCTGCAATTGTTTATTACTTTGTTCAACTTTGTCTAATTTATACTGTAAATCATCAACCGTTGGATCTTTGACTATTCCAATACCAGATTCTAGTTGGAATATTCGTTCATTAGCTTCTGCTAATTTTAATTCATTTTCATTCAATTGCTGAAGTAGATTATCATTTTTTGCTTTGAGAGAAGATTCTATAAGTACAAAATGTTCTTGCATTGATTTCATCACTTCTTTAGTTTCTGCTAATGTATCTGCTGCAGACTGAGGGGAATCAACACTCGTTGACAACTTTTGTTCGTTAGCCTGTTGCTCAAATCTAAACAAACATCAATATTAAACAGAAAGTTTTCTAATTGATCACAAAAAAGTTTAATATAGATTTGTAAAATTACCGATTAACTGAGTCTTCTAATTCTGCTATTTTATCATCCCTTTCTTGTAGTTGTAGTAAGAGACTTTCGTTTTTATTTTTTAATGACGTCTCTAATAATATAAAATGTTCTTGCATCGTTCGCATTTCGTCTTTCGTATCTTCGAGAGTGTCCAAAGTCGTTTTACCCCTTTTTGAAAAATCTGCAGACATAAGGGTGACCGCTTTCATCTTAGATTCAATAACTGAATCTTTTTCTTTTAAATTTTCCTGGAGATCTACAACAGTAGCCTGCAATTCTAAGATTTTCTTATTAAGTAGTGCAATTTCGTTCTCTTTTTCTTGAATACTCTCAATCTGTTTTGGTGACATGATCTGTAATAAACATCAATGTTAACGTTATGTATAATTCCAATCAACTTAATACAAAAATTTATCAACAATAGGTAACGCAAAGTTATGTACTAACATCTGAAGTAATCATGACTGGCTGAATAGGTGCAACAGGTAATTGATCCTTTTGAAAACCCATTGCTGTTATATCACTTTCTTCTAGTTGTTGTCTAATAGCTTCCACTTTTTCTTCAACCGCTCGTTTAGTTTCAGTTATTTCTTTATTACGCTGTTCAAATACTTTTCTATTCTCTGCCAACTTCTTTTGGAGTAAAGTAGACTTTGCTTTTGCAGTTTTTGCTTGACTAATGTCATCAATGGTTTCTTCGGATATATCCACTGCTGATGTTTCAGGTGTATGACTTACATCTTTATAAGGCAAACTTGCTTCTTTACTTCTACGTGATAACGTAGTTCTAGATTTAATTTTAGACAGCCTTCTTGCATATTCCTGAAATAAAATAGAAATTTTAAACACATAATTGAAATATTTTAATAAATTTTTATAAAACAATTTGTATTACCTGAACCTCTTCTTCCTTTTTCTTTAAACTTTGCTTATTTTTTAACATAATTTCTTTAAGGTATTCCAACTGATTTTTATTTTGTTCACACTTATCTTTTCCATGTACCATCGATTCAGGTGAATCTCCTTCCATTGTCCCGGGTGGTTCGTCTGATGTACTCCACATTATAAACTGTATAATAATTAACAACAGAGACCACTTCATTATAGTTTATGCAAGACAAACTCTGATTCTTATAATTAAAAAATTATCAAGTCAATGGCAGTGAAAGTTTCTATAAACTGGTCAAGCTCTGTGTCACCCATTGTTCTCATTTTCATACACTAATTGGATGAAAGCTCGACTGGGATAAACTAATTATATTACCTATGTATATAGATATTGAATGTCAGAATATACAAAGGTTACATGGTGACATATTTAATGCTTACAACACACTTAATTAAGAACTTTGCAGCTATTCAATGATGTCTTATATAAAATATTAAGTAAAGAAAATATTAACTGCATTATTTCTACTATACACTTTACGTATATCATATGTAGTAGCTATATAAATACTTTTTAATATAAACAATGATACAAATGTTCATGTATAATATACTCCAGTTCATTGGCTTATCAGTTAATCAGAACTGGTATTCATTTGGGAAAATACTAAAGAATGAAAACAAAAAAGAATGTAATATGATTTATTTTATTAAGATAACTTAGTTTGGTTCCAACATGTCTTAATTAACCATAATCCATTGTATATATCATAAACTACTAGTTCTTTATTAATATTATTATTTCAATTTTATATACGAATTATTATAATTATTACAAATTTAATTAAGCTATTTATACTTAATTAAATACAAATTTAAAAAAAAATTAAACACATTCGTTCATCAAATCAGTTAATTCTACAAAACAAAAAAGTAGAAAACTTATTAAAATAATATATATTTTTGTTTAAAATTCCTTCTAAAATTTAAATTTAAGTAAATACCGTAAAATATATTACTACATACATAGCTTGCATCTAACAATATATAAAGCACACAATCTAACCTTAGAACAATAATGATTAAGCTTGTGAAAAAAATAATTTATTATTCTAAAGTCAACAAATACTCTTCAATTTATTTGAAATTTAATTTAATGAAATTTATTTAAAATATAAGAAGTAAAGCATCAATTAAATATTTTATAATTAAAATGTTAAAATATTTAAAAAATGAAAATAATCATTATAGCTTGTGAATGGCTCATGTATGTGTATAACACAAAATGCATAAAAAACTTCAAATGACAATAGACATATGGTTTTCTAATGACAATAAGATAAAACTAACCTTAAAATACTTTCATATTAAAAATGCTTATATTAACAAGACACATTCTATTATGCACATTGACCACAACAAATATAAAATTAATGTACAAAATTGTACATAATATTTATGAAACAATTGCATACGCGTAAAAGACAAATGACGTAATACATTTACAAAAAAAGTGATGTACTCTTATAATTTATACTTATAGAGACATCATATAAAACCTACATAATCTATATGTATGTTTAAAATGATTTCAAATATATATAAAAAGATAAGAATGAAATAATTGTGAAATTTTATTTACTTTTGTTTATGTTGTCAAGATGAAAACACGTCACTATTCATACATATATTTCGTTAAAATATTTTTCGCATTTATTTATAATCAAAAATAAATACACGCGCACCCATGGTTAACCAATTTTACAATATTTACAATTTTATTAACAATCATGTATAACTGAACTACTAATCACAAACATATATTTCTAAACGTAAGTTCTACATCACTCCCTTTATAACCGGAAACAGTTGGACACTTTAAATGTGGTGGATTTTCATGAAAACATTAAAACACTATATAGAAATTTTTACCTTTTCAAAATTCTTTTATCAAAAACACTTCTTTTTTAAAGTCTATATTGTATTTTCTAGTAGTTCTAACTGTTGATAAGAGATGTTAAATATTCTAATAGATATTATTAAAATTAAAAAAAAAATATAGGTACTGTTCAAACTTTTGTTAAACTGTTGGAATATGTTGTATTTCCATTTTAATCATTCTAGTGTAGTGGGTTTGTTTATATTTTCTTATGTCGTAATCATAATTAATAATTCATATTAAACATATATTTATATATTTATGAATTTTCTTTTTACTTTTCATGATAAATTTAATAACTTTTTCTTGTTTCTTTTTTTTTATTAAAACATAAAATAAACAGGAATTTGGTTCTTTCATTTTCGCTTTTAGTTCATACTTAAAATTAATATGCTAGAAAAGAACTGTACAAATCAATTTAAAATAATTTTCACCGAAAGGGGGTAATAAATCAGTAGTTTAAAAATTATTGACAAAAAGTAGTAAAGAGTAAGTATACGTAGTATCAAAATATAGGTTTATAGTAGCAATTTGAAATTACAATCTTTTCAAAAATTCTTTTCTTTTTTGTTAATTTGTTTTCGAATATTACGATTAAAGAAAATTGTAAAAATTTGTATCGTATTTAATATATATTTTGGATCTTGAAAATTAAATTTTAATTCTGATGTAATATATCTTGATATTTTTAAAAATCAAGTTTTTAGAAGTATCAACTTATCATAATTATAAATTTGGAATTTATATTTATTATTTTCTGGAAGCCTATTTATCGGCTTTTCGATATTATTGTTGTTGATTGAAAACTGGTTAGTAAATCTTTAATTATTACTTTTTCGTCTATAACATTGTTAAAACAATAGAAGTTAAGAGTGCTAAATTTAAAAGAAAATTAAAAATAAGCGCTACTTCTGCTAGTTGTCAATTAATGTTAAGTTAAAAAGTAATAGCGTTTATATTCGATATTTTTGATCAGTATATGAAATATTAAGATTAAAGAACTTTTTTACGTTTTCTATTTCTTAGCTAAATAGTAATAACAAGTTTTAAATAATCATAAATTATGAAAAATTTGTTCGATACTTTTAATGGAATTACATGTAATTAATTTTAAATTAATTATTTTTACGTTTATACTCTTAATCATTCAGACTGAAATTATTAGTTAATTTACAATAAAGAATACTGTAAGCTACAAATTACGTATAGGTACGATGACCTTTTCAAGAGATCATTAAAAAAATTTTATTTTATGAGCAACTCTTTCCTCATTTTTTCGCGTTATGAGTCGCTCTACATATGCATACCAATAAATATTAAAATGACAATATATAATATTTTTTAATTGACAATTATTACCAAATTAAAAAAAAAGGAAAATAAATAAAATGTAAATATATCAAGTAAGAGAACTATCATTTCATTACAAAGTTTCTTTTTCTTTATACCTATTACGATTACCATACAAAAAGTGGCGCGTATTAGATAAACCCTAGATTTAGAGGAAACCTGATCGCATACTGAATTGCGCATGCGAAAAGAAAAGTACCAGAAAACTAGCGCCAAAGGAAACTGTTTTTTTTTTTTTTTTCGTACATGACGATAGCCGTCTCGCGAAAAAGAAAGAGCAAGCAAACGATAGTTTTATTAAACTATTAATCGCAATTTTATACATTATTTCTCCTAGATTAAAAATTATTAATATTTAAACAGTCAGAGAGCAACACGTGTGCTATATTACCGACGTAGAACACAAACATGAATCGATCAATCCCATCGCTATATATGTATAGATTTCGTTATATACCATAGAACATCTACGAATAAGATAGGCTTCGCTGAATTAAAAGGAAAAAGAAAAGACGGAATCTCCCACCATTTGCCTAAGTTTGTTTTGACAGTTCAGTAGAGTTTACCTCTCTTAGCATGCTCGTGAATGTGTATCACTTATTAAATATGTATATAAATATATATACATATATATGCCTATACAGATTCAAACATATAGTATACACGAAAGCTTATATATATACAAGTACATTTTAGCTGGAGGTACGCGCTTAGTGCTACGGCGCATTTTGCTAGTACCAACGGTCTGCGTTTATCGACTATCGTGTGTGCTCTGTGGCTAATGCGATCCACTGACTTTGAATACAAGAATTTACGTGTTTCTTCGTGAGCGTTACCATTGTTGAACATGATGGATGTGCAAAACCAATACAAAGGTCAGAAGAAATTTTTCAACTTCTTCTTGTTGACATTTCAATAGAACGCATCCGAATCATTCTAAATTTGAATGGAACCAATTTAACGTGGTGATAATTACCTCAGACAAAACAATTCTATGTAGTTTTGTTTTGTATATAGTTTATCTGACGTTGATTGCATCGCTTTTCTTTATTACATTTTGAACTATTCTACAGTTGTGAACGTAGCGTCAAAATGTATCGACAGGCATGTACAATACATATATGTTATTGTTAATGCATACATTTAGAAGGACAACAATCGTAGGCGGAGATATAACTAAAAGCATGTTCATTGATTTGCTACGGCTATTCATTTATCTTCATTAATAGTATCGATTTTGTACCTATAATTACAGAGAAAAAATTGCTTCTACTTTACCGACCCGCGTACAGTGACAGCCACGAATATAAATAAATAACAACAGAATTTGTATTTACATCAAGATGCTAACATATCCCTATTTATTGTACTATACATAAAATGATAAAACTATAACATCCCTTATCTACACACCCACTTGACAAGTACAAACACTGTTAATTTCAAAACACACAAGTCACGTAGAAAAATTTACTTATCTGTTTCGTTGTTCATTTATTAAATTAAAGATTACATTTATCATATAATAAATTTGACGACTAAAACAAATTAAAAAGTTAAATTCAGTATTTGACTGTTATCGATTACTTCGGAGTTTATAAATACAATACGTGTATACGTTAAATTTTTTATTTAAAACGGTACTTTCCGTATTATGTGCATACGTCACGATTTATTTGAAATGTAATGTTCTAATTATACTTACGTTTGTAGTGCAATTAAATTTAAGAATACTAAAAACAGCTTTTATATTAAAATGGCGAAAGTCAAATAAATCAAATTTTGATTTAACGTCTAATGTAAATTTTACAAATCGAATTTAACGCTTTTAAATTTTCATAGTTCAGAACCCAGGGCTATTAGATGCACTATTTTTTGTTTGGTAAACACTGACAGAAGCACAAATAATATCAATTGGATAAAATGGTTTCGCTTACTTTTACTGAAGACAGTTTGCACAGCATTTGTTTTGTTATTTCAGGTTGATGATACTAGCAACTGTTATAAATATTTATATTGGTTGTCTTGGAAACATTATAGAATTAAGATATATACGCCATCTCATGAAAAAAACTAAAATTATTTGGTAAAATGTCGATAAATTAACGTGTGACCTGAAAGTTACACGGGCCCATAGAGGGTTAAAAACAAACGGGGGCGTAATGGGGTGAATTATACGAGAACATTGTTCGACCTTAATCAAGTTAAATTATCACGTGCAATTCAATTTTCGAATCAAGCTGCGTAATAACTGTAACAATATCTCCATGAACAAATCTCTTTTGATAGAATAATTTTTCATAACTTTTCTTCCATTGTTTATTGATAAAAAAACCATTGACTAATTTCGTTTTATGATGCTTTACATAAAATTACAATTCATGATTATGTTGTAATATATAAAATGTTTTATTTCGTTAATCTATTGTCTAACCTCTTTTTTCACATAAACATTTATGTGTTTGGGATATTTTCGATATCATTTAAAAACTTCGAAGCTTAATAAAATATTGCTACTTTTTTAGACAGCATACTCTCGTGTAACGCGGTTGATACCTTGCCCATTTTATGAATTCTATATATAAATATTTGGCGAGATAAATATTTTAAGCACTGTTTACTATCTTAGATTCTGTTAAACTGAGATAAAATGGTATTTTAAATAGAACGAATAATTTTAAAAATAAAATATTTTCATTTTAATAGTCGAAATTACAAAGTAACATATTTTTATCGTAATAACCTGAAACATGAAATTAAATATTTTATAACTTTTATCATATAGCGTGCTGTACAAGATATCGTATTATAGGAAAACAGTAATTGTAACGTGTTTAACGCGTTATAGGAATTTACGTTGTACAAAAATCTGCTGTATGCTTATTTAAAAAGATTTCAGTGCTGATATAATTGTTTGTAATGAGGTTGTATATTTTTATTGTTATTGCTAATTTTTTACACTGTTTGGGACGAAACCAATCAATAGTATGTCACAGTGAAAACAGACGTGTGTGGTAAGACACACTTAAATTCCAATTATTATCATTTCTCTCGATTTATTTTCAAATGTAACTATTCAAATGAGCACTTTACTCTATTAGCCTAATATTAGCAACATTCAAAACTTATTTGACTTTTTCTTTTATTAATTATTCAATTATTTAAAATTTAAGGCGTCGGTCACCGTCGACCACCATGACAGTCAACGTGTTAATATTGACAGCAAACTTAAACCTCGATAATCTCTTGAAGATTTGACCTTTCTACACAGTAGTATAGAATAGTATCGTTATAGTTTGACACTTCGTATCGATTTAAAATATTTAACACGTTGACTGGCAATGTAGTCACCGGTGAACCATAATTGAATAATTAATAAAAAAAAGTCAAACAAGTTCTGAATATTGCTAATATTAGGCTAATAGAGTAAAGTACTCATTTAAATTGTTACATTTGAAAATTAATTCATAGAAATTATAATAATTGGAGTTTAAGCGTGTCTTGCCACACATGTTTGTTTTCACTGTGGCACAACGGTTTATATTAGTCTAAGGTATTTAGTGATAACGTGATTTACAATTAAAAAGAAAGTAGAGTACGTATTCATTTGGGATAATGAACCAATATCATATGCAGTAAACCCTCCTACAACGCGATATATGGAAACTACGTTATAAGAAACTAAATCAGGTTAATTTAATTTCCTATCGCTTTATAAGAATCTTAATATAAGTAAATAAAAGTCAGATTAATTTGTACCGCGGAAATCATATACAATGTTGTATGAAAAGCACGTTATGAGAACACCACATTATAGGAGAACTATTGCAACTTTTGTTCCGCGCTGTAGGAGAGTTCAGTATTATGTACTGTATTCAACTGTTTACCCTTTCGCGGATCTTAACCTTGGAATGGCACTCTGGAGCAGCCGGCAACCCCGCAAAATTTTAATCTTGTAACAAACGTGAAAATAAATATTTGAATATTTCTCTGTAACGCTCTGTACGCTCCTAACTTATAGCATAATTTATGAAATAACAAAAAAACACATTTTGAACCTTTTACTAAAATGTGTGTTGGGGTCGCCGGAAATTCCAAGATGTCGTTACTTTTACAAAATAGTTAAATCGGGTTAGAAAGCTTTTGAAAAAGCTCATATTTTTATATACAATTTAAATACATTTGTTTACAATTAGTACCTAAGCTGATTCACTTTTACTTACTACTTTAAACTTTCAAAAAACCTGAAAAGATTCTACTATATTCGTCGTTTGAAAATCAACATTTGGAGAAAAGTCAATTTTTGCCGGTGCTATCAACCAGCCGAATTGCCTGTAAAGGGATTGCCTTGTAAATTTACGATATTACGCACCAGCGATTCAGTTTAACTCGCATAATGTGCACTTGAACATTTCACTTCACCTTTAAACTGGTTCGACATTTAAGAAAGTTGCTTGTGCATCTAACGTTTGGTTTATGCTGTACGCCTTCTAACGCAATTTACCTAAGCCTGTAACCCGTTTAAAGTGTTTCATGCTTGCACGAACACTTGAATTATGGATTACATTTTATTTGCAAGGAGTAATGGAAAAGCGGTACCTTTATGCTCAACGCTTCACCGTTTACAAACAAAAATTAGTAATTACGATTGAAAACTTTAGTACACACATTTACTCAAAAGATTGAAAAAACAGCTTCTGCATAACAAAATTTATATTTAATGGAATACTTTGATTTTCATAAGGGACATTCGATTTTTAAACTTAATTTTTTAACCCAAATTGATTATTTTAATATTAGAATTTGTAATTATTTATTGTTTTTGCTTAATGAAGAAGTCAACAGCTAATGTTAATTTAACTTAACTTAGAAATAGTTCAAAATATTTATCGCCTAGTGTATAAACTAATTTAATTAAATTAAGATTATTTTAACCTATTAGAGAACAAAGACATTGTTTTTCCAATACGTTCTTTTCTATCACTTTTTCCCCAGACGCACGCGATACGTCATCAATTTGAATAATTTAATATCAATATTTATTTAGCGCAATGGATATATATACATGTATACGTAAACGAGTTACAGTAGGTGTAAGATAAAGGCTCACAACTGTTTGCCAAGCACTTTAACATCACTTTGTTAATGGATTTACCATTCCTATCTGACTAATGTGATTCTGTGTAAAATGTGTCAATTAATAGAGTACGTGTAAAGTTCAAGGATATGTTGCGGTCAATATTAATACCGCGCGAAGAAAAAGAAATTGGGAAACGAAAACGTGTTATTATTTATACAGAACGGTCCGTAACTGGTGATCCAATTAGATGCCAAAAATAAATTGAAAATCTGATACAAAAATTGTTGATACGAAGCTTTGGGTTCTAAGAAAATCAATGTAAGAATTGCTCCCAATACATTTAAATAAGGCTTCATTTATATTTATGTTTGTCTTAGATCACAAAAGATATCCAGCAAAACAAGATCAATTTTATTACTTCAGAAAAAAGTTGAGAATGTTTCCTGTGATGTTGAATGTACATTTGTGCTGTTCTTACTAAATTTATATGAATATTATCCAGGGTAGTCTTGTGCTGTATTGTACACGGTATGTCGGAAAAATAACGGAACCTTTTAAATAAAAAGAAGACAATTGTTATTTTGCCAAAATTATTTCTTTTTATTCAAAATACATCCCTTCTGCATCAATACGCCGCTGGGCACGTTCTAATAATGTTAACATCGATTTTTTTATGTCATTTTGAGGAATCGCCTCAATGACCCTCGTCACGGCTTCCTGAACTTGATTAACGCTTTCGCAAAATGTTCCTTTCATGGCCAGCTTGAGTTTGGGGAATAGAAAATAGTCACACGGTGATAAATCCGGTGAATACGGAGGATGTTGAAGCACACTGACCTGTTTTTTTGCTAAAAATTCACGGAACATGTCTTTGGAATATCCGATGCGAGCAATCTGTTGGTCCTCGCGTTATTTTCAAATCCTGCGTTAAAATTTCACGAACCATGTCTTTGGTCATATTTAATATTTCTGCTATCCACCTCACAGTTAAAGTTGCATCATAGGTGATCATTTCACGCACTTTTTCCACCAACTCATCGCGATTTTTTCTGTTTTGGCCGGTCTGGCTTTGGGTCGTCTTCAAAAGTATCACGATCGTCTTGGAATCGCTTATACCACTCAAACACACGTGTGCGGGATAAACAATCACCACCATAAACTTTTTTCATCAATTCAAACGTTTCTGTAAACGTTTTACCGAGCTTGAAACAAAATTGAATATTCGCTCTTTGTTCCATCGTGTTTTTGTGACCAAGTGACAAAAGGTACTGCCACTTTAAGCGTTATAAATTGACAATCCGTTGATCGATTCCAATGATGGTGTATTTGTTTTGTAGGAGAAATAAACAGCTTTCAGACGGTCTATTGTTTTAATAGGTGGCATTAGCGGTTTTTTTTTTAATTTAAAAAGTTCCGTTACTTTTCCAACATACTGTGTATTAAATGCACTATTAACACTTTGACTGCCACATTGCAACTACTAAAAATTCCATGTGATAGTAATTTTATTTCTGACAAAATTCTATTCCCACAATATTTGTTATTTCTATTATCTATCATTTCTAACGTTTAATGGGAACATTTCCAACCAAATCAATGAAAGAATTCCTAATATGTTTCTAAGGGGAATTCAGGTGTCACCTATATCATTATATGGGTGACGTGGCAGTCAAGGCGTTAAGATTAAAAGTTTCGATTGTATCGTAAACGCTGCAATAGACAGAGCTGTCTTAATATCCGTCTATTTAATAAAATATCAAAATAAAAAGCAAGAGGATTTAGATTAGAATACCGTGGTAACCAAACTATTGTTCATTGTGTATAATTTTAAATTCGATTTTCTTGAGAACGAAGTCTCCTAAGAAAATGTTATTTAATATTTTCATTTTACTTTATACTTATTTGTTTCGTGAAAATGCTCCAGAGCTACGAATAACACACTGTGCTTAAACTAATCGAGGTATTATCGGTTAAACGAATTCACAAATCTTTTAACACGTTCAGAACAGGTGATATCTTAAGGGGGGATCCTGGTCCAGCGCAAGGAGAAAATATGGGTTTTTATCATTTTTTTATTCAAAATGTATAAGTGTAATTAACTTCAAACATTTTTATCACATTAGTATTGCTCTTCAAGATTATAAAAAAAAATACTGTACATGAAAAAATCGATTTAAACAAAAGTTATACATTATTTTGTGGAGCAACTTCAGTCCGAAGTCTCTAATTGGCGTACACTCTCAGGATCGCAAAAATAGTTCGATCTTTTGTTGCTATTTTGTATGTGGCCGTTCAGGCATCTTTCCAACTTTCTTTTTGATAAATAGGTAAAATATTTTTAGTAACGACTGTGTAAAGAGGTGCGCGCTTTAATGTCTGTTTCGAAAAAGGCTCGATAGGTATGGTTATTAGTTCAAATTTCGGGATAAGGAAGGCAGCTTTATATTCTACAGATGTTAGGAAGTATTTTAAGTGAAAAACAAAATTGTTAACAAAATTTTTTCTCGACCAGGATCCCCCCTTAATACGTTGACTGCCACAGTGAAAACAGACGTGTGTGGCAAGACACACTTAAATTCCAATTATTAGGGCTTCCATCGATTAATTTTCAAACGTAACATTCAAAATTACTAGTTTACACTATTAGTATAATCCTCGCAATATCCACGGTTTATTTTCTTTTTCCTTTTATTAATTATTTAATTATGCAAAATTTGAAGCACCAGTAGTCACCTTTATAAATCATCAGATTTATAAGAATAAGATTTATAAAGCTGTTTGTCGTTGGGGAATGATCAGAGAGTAAGAGAGCAATTATTCTGACGAATAAATTATTTTTTTCTTTTTGCATATTTTAAGACCAATACTAATTAGCGTTAACACTATAACTACCGATGTCTTATGCACACTTACTTTTACTTAAAATTAGAATAGAAATCATATGCAATAAGTTTTTAACTTCATAAAAATTAACGTACATTTTGCTAGAAACATTTGAATAAGTTTCTTTGAATAGTGTTAAGGGCGCACCTTTGTCGGACGACTCCGAAACAGTGAATATTTTGGAAATTTCTTTCTGGGCAATTAATTACAAGTAAAATTACTTGTTAGCAAAATACTTCAGTTTCTCAGGATTTACATATATTCATCTCTTAATTTGTCGAATTAAAAATGCTCCAAAATGAAAAATTAGGGAAATGTCGAACATCTAAGTTATGTAATTTTTAGAGGATTAGAGCAGAAATGGTTATTTATTTATTCATACTATTTATAAGCTGAGAAAAAGACCAAAAATATAAGAATCACATAATTCAAAACATGTTTTCCTTTTTTTAGGAAAAAGGAGGCTCATATCGGACAGTTATTTTATTTCTTTTAAGTTGACTAAAACGGGCTAATTCTATTACATAAAAGCTATTGTTGCATATTGTGTGTGGTTGGTGCATACGTACTCTTAGATGGTTTCAGTTCTCTTTTCCTAATGCGACTTTTTATTCCGTTTCCTAGTGAGCTCTTTGCTACCGAGAAACGAGCGTTAGAAAACGTGAAAACGAAAAGAAAAAGGAAAAAGAACGTCTTTTGTTTCATAAGACGATTGTGCTGTTCTTTTCCTGAACCTTTATATTGTAGGATTCTGATGAGGAAAGGGTTGGACACACACGGTTCAGATAACTTATTACTAAATTTTATTGAATAATGCAAAGAAAGAGACAAATAAAAAAAGAAATATAATTGAAATTCACACGCACACAGATATAAATTCGGCCCTTCGGCAGCGCTGCTTTCTGCACGGGGTCCTCGATCCGCACTCTCCGCCACGCGGTCGACGCAACGCTTTATATTAATTTGTTAAAACAAAAGACGGATAGCGTCCTCGAGACGCTTCCCGAGTATTCCAGAATCTATGTTATTCTAGACATTTCCACACGTGCCACGCGGTATTCCTACAATATATTGACATAATCGAGAAACGTATCTCACCTAATATCATCTGATTTCTCCCTGTTTACTGTCTGCTATACCGCGTACGTTTGAACGTTGGTTACGTGGTCGCAAAGCTGCTTTTGACTTACAAATAAAAATGAATCATGTATAAGTGTTATGATAAATGTGATTAATCCGGTGATTATGTATAATTACTGGTTATTATATATAATCACCAGCAGCTTCTTGTAAATGTGATGAATTCTTGAATATTTATCAAATTAATCGGCGAGAAAACTTAAAATATTGAATAATTTGTAGTACTAATAATAAACGTTACTTGGAAAAATGTTTTTTTGCGTTGTATAGGATAATTTTTTATTTTGGTAATTATAGAGATGGCGACACTCCATGTAGAGATGAAACATCTGTCTTTACTTTAAGTAATCGAAATATTTAAGAAATCCTGCGCTATATTGTCGGTAATACATTTCTATTAATAAATCAAGAGGAATTTTTAGTAATTCCAATTTTTTGTAGCGATGACAATACTCCATCTACGAGGTTGAAGAAATAGCGAAAAATTTCATTATTTTGCAAAATTTTTCATTAAAAAATGTAGCAACAAAAGCCAAAGTTACATGCATGTCCTCTACAATGATTGAACATTTTCACCTGGTTATTAATTAGAACAAAAATACCCAAAAAGAATCGATTTCTGAAGCCCTTTGACAAGTGTACCAGCCATTTCACACCAAATCGATCACTTTTGGCCACGTGTTCCCCAATTTTTGTATAACTGTAGTATGTTGTTGTCTGTGAAATAATGGCAGGTTTATGTCATCATTTTGCTGGCTTTAAAGTTATTAACCAATTATAACAAATATTGAAAATTATCATTCGGGTTGTGTAGTCACAGTGCTCAGTTTCGTTTTTATAAGTGCTTTATTTAATGCGACTGATCTCTAATGAGATTTCTTCTTGGACTCTTCGTCATTTCTTCATGTTCTTACATTTTATTTAGTCGACATTTCTTCTGGCCCAACCCCCGAAACGGTGAGGTTAGCCAATCGTTAATTTGTTTAACCGCGCTTACTGATGCATCCCCACTTGTGTGCCCGTAGCTTCTCCAAGTGAGGGTGTGTTTTTTGGCGGGGGTACCGCTGGTTGATGAAGTGGTGACATAGCGGGATTGTTTTGGGGAAACCCAAGGTTTATAACACCAGCGATTTTCTATGAAAGCCGTTGATTAACTTTCTACGGAACATGCTTTGTATGAATTTATTTGAGTAAAAAGGCTTTTTCAAAAATAGCTAGCAAATAACCGCTAATTAGAAGATACTTTGAAATAAAAAGTGCCCCATTGAACAATTAAAAAATTTTTATTAGAACATAAGTACTGCCGAAAAAACGGAAAAAAGCAGAAAAAGGTTCGCAACTCAAAGGGCAGCAGATAATCGAAGAAGTCGTTCCCCAGTGGATACGGTACTTCCGACGTTCTGACTCCTCTACAAAACGGGAAATCGTTCGAACCCTTCACCAACGCCCAGCCAGAGAAATCGCCTAATTTTTATTCAACCAAGGAAGCGGTACCCTAAAGCCTTGCGCTTCCCCTCGGGCAGCACCTTCCCTTTCCTCGGCACCCACCAGCCGGAGTCGCCCGGACCCAACGTCGTTATAAGATTAATTCCTATGAAATCTTGCATCTAGCGGTGCCCTGTGGCGTCCTGAGCAAAGTATGTGATTTCGGCGTGGCAATGAAAGCGTTAAACAAACTAAAATGCAAATTTAGTGTAAGCTTTTCGGAAAATTCGTTTATTTAGGAACAGTTGTATTAGATCGACATTGAGTGTGCAAATATTTTTCGAAACAGTGGCCAGTGTAACGTTTTCTTGTGGTGACTCCATTTCAAATCTGTTCAACGGCTTTTTCCGTGAAATACCTCTCTTTTTCGAATATCCACAAGTTTCTTTTCTACCCTTTCTAGATTTAGCTAGATTTTTTCAAAATCCTAGAGTGGTTTACCCCTTAAAGGAAATTTTTAAAGAATCAAATATTCGTATAATATGTTTTATTTACAGGTAAGAATTAGAGTTGATTCCCGTGTTTTACAAGACTATTTCATCCAGACATTCGATTCATTTACTTTCTGTTTCTCCCACTCCGTCCTATTCTACCAAGGTCTTGTTTATTGCCCTCTTTCCTATTTTTAAAAATTATTCGTTTCTTTTTGAAGTATTTAATTATACACCTTTTTTCTTCATTTCTCAGGCCACGTTTCGATCTTTTTATCTTGTCTCCTGTTAGGTGTTCTTCTTCAAGCTAATGCTTGTTTCGACTTTACGCATTTCCATTTCTTGCTTCAGATAAAAGCTTTCGACTGTCCTCTTTTCCCACGCTACATAAATATTCTGGTAATCTTACTACTCTCCTGAATTTATTATATCTGTTGTTGTACTGGTGGTATTGGACAGATTTATTCTCTATTCCGCTGCTCTTGCTGTGTCTTCTTTCTAAATTCTCCATTACCCTCTGTCTTGTCTCGTCGTCTCCTCCACTTCTGCCTGGCCAAACCAAATATAAAAATACCTGTCGTAAAAATACAACGTTGTTAATTATTTAATTAATGTGTTAAATAAGTGTTTAGTGACTGTAACGAAGGAGTTAATTACTTTGGTTGATCTGTTCAAATTATCTGAAAGTGGAGCAGCTCTTTCGTTTAGCGATTTCGTTGGCATGACTCATTGTACAGAAAATTGTATTTTGTATCTTTCTTTCACGTTTTTTATTGCGTCCTCTACTTAGATTTTTTCCTAGATTCTTGATTTTCAAAATAAATGGAAAAATATGAGGAAACATTGGTGCGTTTGGGGCTTCCTATCCACTTTGATCTTCGAATTTTCTTGATCTATTTTCTTGGCCTACCCCGACCTGGTAATAAATTCAGCATTTTAAACTCTGCATTCTTATCCATTGATATTTTATAGACAATTTGGTTTGGTTCATTTCTCAAAAAATCCTCTTGTTTCATTTCAACTATCCAGCACTTTTTAATTGGACTTAAGCCACTTTCAAAGTGATATTTTTAATCACTGTAGTAACTGAAAATTTAGGTATTCAAAACGATCGTATACTCTGAATATATTTAATTGCAAAATGTTATTTATGACAGGTAATTTTAAGTTACATCAACAAAAAAAAGAACTGACAAATGGACTTAGGCCACTTTCGAAATAAACGGCTCAATTTATGCCGATTTGTTGCAGCCGCAAGTATCAACAGTCGTGTTGTCAAGCGTGAACGTTTGCGACTTCGTGTTCCGCGTTTCACATTTGAAAGATTATCAAAAATTCGCGTACTCGATTTTCTTTCCTCTAGAATTTTTCACATGCTACATACTTATACGTATATTGAAGTACTTTAACCCCTCAACCTATGATTTATCCAAGGGGTGCGTCAGTTAGAGCTAAACATTTATTGACACGGTGTTAAAACAAACGAAGACAATCGAAATATTATTTATACTTCACACTTGACAAGTTTTGACTGCATTAATTATAATTACAATTAAACTTAAAATTGAGTTATAATCAAAATTTGAAGGGGAGAGGTCACATCTGAACTGTAAGGTACGTCACGAGTGACTCGATATTGTAGGGCAAGGGGTTAATAAATGCTATAACAACATGTTCTTAAATGTTATTTGATTCATACAAAGGAAACAGTCAACGAGACCAAAAAATAATAGATCCTTGTTTATAACCACTCGATTCATTCTTGCGGGTGTTATTGAAATAGCCAACAGAGTGGCATAAATCTACACAGCACAAATAATTATTTAAATACACATCGTTTCCCTTCATTTCGAAGGTATCTGCCTTACGCGTGAAAGGACAGTGTCTGATAAAAATATACCATTTAGAATTAAATGCTTCTCCTTCAGCCGCTGCGCGTCCCCACCGGTAAACGCAGTAAAGATCCGATGAAAGCGAAGATCTGTGCGATGTGAGTCCAGGAGTGCTAGAATTGTGGGATGTGGGTCAAATGTTTATTTCCACCCTGCTGTACCGTCGTCTCCTGCTTTACTTTCATCGCGCTTACACACAGCCGAATAGGCTGCTTATAAATTATAGGGACATGCTTGCGTGTGAGCAGGAAACAAAATGGGTGATGGTGGAGGTAAGCGTTGATCCCATGTTTTATGATTCTGGCATCGCCACTGATTGGCTTCCGGTAAATGATGAGCACGTCGCTGTGAGAATAAGAATTGTACGGTACGTATGTACCATGAAGAAGAAGGAAGGGGGACCTTTCCATGTTGAAGCAAATCTAGGCTCTTCCTCAAGCTCTATAACCGTGCTGAGCGCTAGGGGCGCTCCATCTCCCATTACTACTGTAGGAAATCTCAGAGCGAGTGTGGAATAGTAGGGGTACGGTGGTGTGCTAATGAGTGTGTTTGACTCTTTTTATAAAAATACTTTATTATATTAATTATATAAACTAAATGACAATTCTGATTCTCGTCAATTAACCTACGATTTTAACGACAACTCACTAACGACGACTTCACGACACGCTTACTACTGTTTCTCGACTTTTTGACGATTCTCTATCGACGACTACTATCGACAACTACTTCACACTCTCTCACTTCGACTGCACGCGACTGCCTTTTTTATTAATAATATAATTAGCTCTCCACATTACTTAATGACCATGCCTGTTCCGGGTTCTCCGAAAACTGATAACTGGTAGTGGGGGACCCTGTTCCTCACATTTATCCTTAACTATTAGTTATCTACTACTCCAAAATGGCAAAATATAAGCACTGTCACTTTATAACTTAAAAATAATTAAAAGGAACGATAACCCTTACTAATGCGAAAAAATAATAATCAAAGATTTACTAATCGGTTTTCGATCGACAATTTGTAGTGTTGAAAAGCCGATTAATAGGCTTCCGGTAGATACAGTATTAACACTTTCACTGCCACACTACAGCTATTAATTGGTAATAATTTTATTTTTGACTTTAATATTCTGTTTCCACAATATTTTGCTATTTCTATTATTCATCATTTCATTTTCAACTAAATAAACGAAAGAGTTCCTAAGAATATAGGCGAAGGTTTTTAATGGATATTCAAGTGTCACCCATATGTGGCTGACATGGCAGTCCAAATATTAATCAAGAGAAGCCTACACTGCAGCTAAATATACGTCCAGCTTGCTACACTGTCATAATTTTCCCAAATCTAAAATAGGCCCGTAATTTTGTGAATTATAATTTAAATAAACATAACTCATTATTTACTTCAGGAATGAGTTTTGCGTGTTTGAATAAATGATCACGAAGGTTCGTTTCTTCCCTCTCAGGCACAGCTGTTTCTGTTTATGTCATTTTCGATTTTCCAGTCTGTTTCTGAATTGTAACAAACTGCTCTTCGATTTCTATTTTGTAGCGATTTTATTACGAACATAATGTTTTATATTTTATATTATATTCGTAATATAAGATGACGTCCACGAAAGCCACCAAAAGCCACCTAAGAGGTTAACACCTTGATTGCCACGTCACCCATACAGGGGTGGCACTTGAATTACTATTAGAAACTGTTGCCCATATTATTAGGAATTCTTTCATTTATTTGGTTGAAAATTTTCCCATTAGATACTAGAAATGATGGATAATAGAAATACCAAAATATTGTCAAAATAGAATATAAAATCACTATCAAATAGAATTTTTAGTAGCTGCAACGTGGTAGTGACCTTGTAAAAGTCAATCAACTAGATCCTCGCCTATCCCTTGCACCCTTGGCGCGCTTTTTCAGGGAAGGCAGTGTCTCCGGTGGGGGTGTATTTACCGTTGGTAGCTTGGCAACGCAGTGGAATTTCTTCCTGGCCCAGGTCGCACTTCGTCGCCGACCACGGCTCGCTTGACCTTTGCTTGCAGCCCTTTGAAAACCCATGGTTTTGATATGTGCGATTTGTCGCTGATGCCGTCAGTGAATTCTCGAGAAAAACATGCTTGGTTATACTAGAGACTATTCCGGGAACTTTCTGGACAAACCGTGTAAAATAACGAAAAATGGCTTTCTCAAAAATGACATCGCCGGCCCGTTTGTCGCAAATCATGCTAGCCATTTGCACGCTAAATGTTCCTTTTGTAACGCGAGTTAGCCGCTACATTACTATGTATAAGGCCAAGAATTAAGGGGACATGTACAATTAGACACAAAATTAGTCATCAATCTTGGAGAATTTGTTTAAATAAGAAATAATTATTCTTCACTCATGAAATTGCAGGTACACTACCGCTCATAAGTGTTTAGGCAACAAAGCGACAATTCGGCCAAGCTCAGATAAAGGGTAGTAAAATTAATCCAATATAATGGGTGTCTAATTGAATGGATGTGTATAATTGAACTGCGTTTTAGATAAGTATTTCATTATGTTTTTTGGTAAACGTACTTCTGTATCAATAATACATGAAAAGAGGAGTGCCTAAACACTTATGAGCGGTAGTGTACAATGAAATAATGTGTACAGGTATACAACAAAATTTTTTTTGTTTAAACTAACTTCAAAATGACGGAGCTGTTACACAAAGTTGCGACGGTAATATTGTTTTATTTAGAACGTATGTAGTTTGAATATGTCGTCGGCGAAAATGAAAAAAATGCAAATTTCAAAAAATGGCATGCATTTAAAGGAAAAAATCGATATACCAGGCAAAATTTGTGTACCTTTTCGATAAAAAAAAAATAGTTTTCTTTGCAAATTTTTAAAAAACAGTTTCCGGCATATCGAAGCTAATAATGTTCAGATAAACGCGTTTAAAGTTTTCACACCTCCGAATCTGAGCGGTGAAGCGCAGCGTTCACGGGGCTGTAATTTTTTCAGTTTTTCTATCGTTAAAAATCGATTTTTTGAAAGTCGTAATTGTAGAGGCCCCTTAATCAAAATTTTCGAATTCATAAAAGCGCTTGGTTGTAAAAAGAATCACTTATTTTTCCAGTAATCCCTGCGAGGAGCGATGGCTGTAAGAATCAAACACCACCAACTCTGCTTTCGAGTTTAAGAAGCGTTCTTTTCGTAATCGGGACAGTAGTGATTGGATTTGCTGCGTTCTGCAACTCACTAACATGGT
Source organism: Anthidium xuezhongi (assembly GCA_022405125.1). Classification (NCBI taxonomy): domain Eukaryota; kingdom Metazoa; phylum Arthropoda; class Insecta; order Hymenoptera; family Megachilidae; genus Anthidium; species Anthidium xuezhongi. The sequence continues at coordinate 9,889,785 of CM039648.1, forward strand.
AAATTTAAAAGGATAAGGTATACAGATGATTTCTATACTTTTACGTTCCGATTGAACAAGGAAATCTCACTATCTCGAAGAATGTTTAATTGAAGGGTTTGATGCAACAATCAGTCAGCTCCATTTTTCTTTTCATAAAGATTGTTCTTTCTTGTAGATAACTAGTAGACTAAAATCATTCTGTATCGTTAGCCACAAAATATAGACAAATTTAATTAGTCGCACACACTCATGACTGTAATTTTCATTTCAAACTCAATGCATGGTTTTAAAGAGTTATTTAAAGAATAAACAAGATTCCTTTCTTTTTACTCGTAACCGAGAAGTTAATGGTCCTCTGCCTGCGACACTGATTCTAATACAGTTAACACGTTCACTGCCACAGTGAAAACAGACGTGTGTGGTAAGACACACTGAAATTCCAATTATTAAGGCTTCCATCGATTAATTTTCAAATGTAACCATTTAAATTATTATTTTACAATATTAGCTTAATATTAGCAATATTTGAATTTATTTCACCTTTTATTTTATTAATTATTCAATTATTTTAAATTTAAAGCACCGGTCACCGGTGACCACCATGCCAGCCAACGTGCTAAGGATTCTATTGATTCACCTTCAAATGTAATCATTCAGTTTAGTATTTTGCATTATTAGCTTAATATTAGCGATATTCACGGTTTATTTTACCTTTTCTTTTATTAATTATTCGATTATAGAAAATTTGAGGCAGCGGTCAACGTGTTAAATACTCGCATAAATTAAAAAAAAAAGTAATTAAAAGTGATATAAAGTTTTCCGGGTGTAAATCATAATTTCTGCGAGCTGGAAAATCATTCTCCTATTATTAATTGATCGATTGGTCAATAAAATAATAACTAACATAAAAATAGGAAATGTTTCTGTAGGAAAGCACTCGCTAAAGAATGATTTTTGAAAACAAATACGGACAATGACGTTAATTTGTGTTTTAACCTCGAATCAGACAACGGACATCTCTATCAAAGAGAAAAGAGGTTTTTTGAAACTACCACTATTCTTCGAATTACTATTTCTATTTGAATGTATTCGCGGGAAACCTGAGTCATTTATGACACAAGCGGAATTTAGTTTTTCTACAAACCTCTGTTTCGTTAAAGAAAATTTTTAACTTTTACCATAACGAACGATTATATTATAATATTGACATTTTTCCAAAATTTTCGAAAATCTACAACAGTAAAATGACATAACTAACCCATTTTGCTATTAAAGGGTTAAACTAATAATTTAGAATACTGCGTGGTGTAAAGTTTCAATTAATGGAGCAGTCAGTTTTCGCAACAAACCTTTCGATTCTTTTCTGCAACGATCATCCCATTAAGACTTCTTCATCCTTTAGGCATTTGCAGAGATTCTGGGGAGCATCCGGCGATTTCTGGCAGGCACAATGGGACAAAATCTTAGACAAATTAGGAGACGATCCTGTTACCCTCTGGGTTTATGGTACAATAAAATCGAAACTCGAACGATGTGTAAGATGTTCTTGAACGAACGCCGTTTGAAGCACTGCCTAAATTAATGACGTGGAATCAAACTTTCCATTTAAAGTCCGATAAAATAACAATGATCGGTATATGATTTCTTGTTCATTGATAGAATGTGTTATTTTCTTAATATTCTGATACATATGAAAAATAGACATTCATCTGGTAGGGTAAGTCTGGATATTTAATCACAAAGCCATTTAATTTTCTATATTTTCCTTTTACTTTTGTCTCTTTTTCTTCATCTTTACAGAGTTCCAACTTAAATAAATATATCACTTTGAGGGTGGGATCGCACGACACAACGTACAGTTACTTTCAGAATTGATAATACGCCTATGCTAGTAACGAAAACAGGCGGGAAAATGAATAAAAACACACATATTCAAATTTATGAATGCAATATGTATTCTATTTGTATGCTTTTACAAATGAATGAAAAGGTTTTTAAATAAAATGAATCATTTTATTTCTACGACACAAGATTTAACGCACTCGTGAATACTTGGTTAAGAACATATTTTGTAAAGATTATTATTGGATATGGGTGTAAATGAATATAGACTATTTTAATATCTAAACTATGAAATATTTTATTCTCGGCTCTGAAGGATCGTCTTTCTTGTTTGGAAAACGGAAGAGAAGTGAGGCGATGCTCAGACCCCGAAAAGAAAAGAGAAACTATCTGCATTGCGTTTATTACTCTGGCCGTTGATGACCCACGGCACCCAATGGTGCCAGTTAGGTTTTCCGTATGCAGACAATAGATAGTGTCTCTTAACGTTAGATTCATTTTTGCCAACTATTAATTCTAATTAATCCAACAATTATCATGTTATAAAACTTGATGACCTTGTTACTGCTTAAAAATCGCTTCGTGTACAGGATGAATCAAAATTATGAATCGTGACCATTATTTGTTGACCAGAGAGCGGCTCTGATATCGAGCTTATCTGGGAACTATTGTGCGAATTAACGTGAACACAGAATTTTCTGGTAAATATCATGTATTTGAAATAAAACTATTAGGTGCATATATTATACAAGGGTTTCTTACTACTATTTCATATGAAATATGTCTCCCAGTCCCTTTAATGATTGCCTGAACTCTTCTCGGCATGGAATCGATTAGGTTTTTACAATTACCTTTCACTGTCTCGTCTCGAAACCACTCCTGAATATTACTGCGTCCACCATTTTGGTTAACGTGGTACAGTCGATTTTTTGTAATCTGACTCTGCAGATGGCCCGCAGATTTTCAATTGGATTGAGATCTGCTGAATTTCCAGACCTTTCCAGAAAAGTAACCTTCTTGTCCTGGAAGTATTTCAGCATAGTCTTGGAAACATGGCATGGAGCTGAGTCTTGTTGAAAAATTGCCACGTCGTTGACATGTTCTGACTTTCTCCAGTTTTCGAGCTAAATGTTCTTCCAGCATCGCTTTATATTTCTCAGTGTTCATCATATCTTCTCCTGGAACAAGCGTGCCAGGCTCTGGGTGTGAAAAACAGCCCCAGAACATCTTCATCAGAAAATTGATCTTTGCTCTGTGTTCACATTAATTCGCACAGTACTGTATCTTAGGGCAATAGAGGGACGTAGGCACGGATGGTTCGAGTAAGATAGGGGACTTGCTAATACATCACAAGAAAAATCCATGATTCCGCGTGTCGGTTTGGTTCGCGCTCTGCTTTGAGCTCGCCGTCAAGCTCCGGAGTGCCGGAGAACGCTCACTCTACATGGCTGTTCTACATTTTTGATTTGCTGGAAATCGATGCAAGAAACTTGCCGCAAAATTGGCCTACTTTATTTGTAATAGCACCAAGAAGTAAGCAGCATGTCGACACGCTGTTGAAAAAATGACGTGAAATGACATTGAGAAATAAAATTCCAAATTGTTGCGATTTTCAACGGCTAAACGAAGAATCTGGGAATTAAGGATTAATGTTAGGGTATACATGAGTTTCAATAGCTGACCGTTTCCTATCTGTTTATTTTATTTTATCGCAATAGCTGTTTCGCAGCGATGTCACACTTACAATTAGTTATGGCATCGTTTGAGGATGATCTTTTATTCCCTTCTTTGTTTCGTAAATTACAAAGCCGAGCATCGAAACCTCAATTACAAACTGAGGAACAGATACATATGTATACATATGTGTACAATTTAATACGGGCATTGCATCGTTCGTGTAGTCCCAGCCGCATTGACTATCAAAAACGACGGAGAGTGGGATACGTAGACGTGTCGAAGCGTTCCTTATCGGGTGATTATCCAGCAGGCAATTATCACAAGTATCAATTCACATCGTGGTGCAGGCCTACCCCGCACTCATTGATAGAAAGGAGAAAAAGTTATCGCACTGATTTCTACCTTCTCATTAATGGACTCACGCGATACGTACAGCTCGACGAGTACCTCTGAGTCGACGGTGCGGCGAATAATTCGCAGGGGATGCTTGGAACCTTATAAAATTCAATACGTTCAAGCATTACTGCCGTTGGATGTTACAGACGTTGCAATACGATCAATTCATTACTTTTGTACAAAAATAGTTTCTCAAACAGTACCACTCTGAACTGACAAAGTGTCAGGGTTTGGACTTATACAATAACAGTACGCGGTTCGTGATGCTGATATCAACGTTGATAAAGTAAACGGCATTAAACTGACAGAGACACAGTGCAACTGTTACTCTACATTTCACTCTAAAATGGAAGCATATTACGAATAAAGTAATGTTTTCTTTTGCAAAATTGATCCTCATAACGAGTAGAACATGACATAAAAAAAAAATAAGTTTGACTTTTTGAATTTAATTTTTAAGATCAAAGTTTTTGCGGCGTTTCTTACATCAGTTTGTACCACATCAAATATGTAAACGCAAATTTTGATTCACCCTGTATAAACAACAGGAATCTTTGTTTAATATCATAATCTTCAATCGTTAGCGATGATCGAAAGAAAAGAAATTTCTGTGCAAAAATTGGCAATAAAATGGCATTGTCAAGGAAAAAGCTTTTGTACTATTAATTCAAATTATACATAAAGATAATAAATGAAAATTGGAAAAAGAATATAATAATACAAATTGAAATTAACCCTATGATAAGTGTATTACATTAACAAATGATGTTTCACTGAGAATTAAAATATCTATATCTGCGGTAATAATTCATAGGGTTTTACGTACAGAAGAGTACAACAGCAGAGTCGCTCGCAGGAAACCTTTTATTTCCTAGGCCAACAGTATGAAGAGATTAAACTTCACCAAAAATATCAATCATGATATAAGTTTCTGGAGAAATGCCATATTTAGTCATATCATGAAAAATAACTTTTTTAAGTCAGTAATCATGTGGCGAAAACGAAATATAGAATATAATAAAGATAACATAACATTTTCCTAGGGAAAGAGAGATTTAGGTTAGGTACTCTCAGATTCGAATATTACTATACATATATTAAACTTCAGTTAGATGTATCTAGGTTAGGTTTGGCAAGTTTTTGATTTAATAATAATTTGAATTCAGTAAAGAGGTAAACAGTGTGGCGTGTTGGATTAATTATTATACCTAAGTACAATGTTTACCAACTTTTGAATATAAGATGAATGGTTAGGTTTTCTTTTCCTATAACGTCACTTTCCTTAGGAAAGCCTATTTTTCAAAGTACCTAAGATTTGGAAGGGTCTGTCACGTTGTGAGGCAATAAAATATCGTAATATTTTGAAAGACAGTTTAGTTTACAATAAATCTTACATAAAAATGGTTACTGTACAATGTTTCTAAATTGTTAAAAAACCCGCTACAAACTTGGTATATTAGTCCTTTCGAATGTTTGTAACGAGAATTACAAATTGAGTTAAAGGAAAATAATGTAACAGATGAACAGACCACAATAATTAAATTTCAAGGGGTTAGGTTATTTACCAAAATCAATAACAAAATAGTTATTAAGCAATAATAAATGCAAAAGGTTATGCAACAAAATAATAAATAAAACACTTAATTATAAGTGTCACTTTAATACAGGTATAATCAATTTTGGGCCACGAACGTAAATGTAGTTTCACATTTTTTATTAAATATAACTATAAATGATACATTTTATTTAAAAACATTTTTACCAATTCCGTTCTTTTTTCAATAGATTATTTACTTTTCAACTTCAGGTATTCATTTGACAAACATTCGCAATGATCAAGGTATCCACGATAATACCCACATCTGCCCTAGCGTTTCTAGTCAACTGTATCATTTTATTAACTTTGATATACCTTTCGCAAATGAAAATTTAATCGGGCTGTGTAAAAGTTGTGTTTACAAAAAAGGGAAAGGGTATAATTAAATTTTCCTTATCTTAAAAATAAAGATCCAATAAAATAGGAAATTCTTTTCAAACAGAACGAATAATGGTCACTTTTATTCCATTAGATTGAACGTCAAAAATATAACGAACGTTCCTCGTTCTCTATCGTTTCAAACGGCGTTTATTTTCAAACACTATACATTTGTTGATTTATTAAATGTTTCTAAACGTCTTGTCGGCGATTAGAAAATCCGATTGATCTCTCGCAGGATCGCTGGGTCTGACGTTTTTCGTCTACTGGTTGTTCGGCGGCATTTACACGCTTCTGGATGTAACTAATCGGCCAGCTGCTTTGCGAAGATACAAAATACAACCTGGTACGAACGAGCCGGTCGACACGAGAGAATTGTGTAAAGTAATTGCTCAAGTACTGTTCAATCAGATCATTGTGGGACTTCCTCTGGCGTACGTCAGTTATCACTTTATGGAATGGCGCGGTTACCCCCCTGTACGCGAATTGCCGACCTTCCATTGGGTACTCGTCGAAATCGCCATTCACATATTGTGCGAGGAAATTGGATTCTACTATTCGCACAGGTACCGATATATTTTTCACTTTATCCAAACGCGTGTACCGCTAATTTTCTCTCCAGATCACTTTTACACAGCGTGTTACTGAATCTTTAGCTACGAACAAATATAATTTATGATTGTACAGGGTGAATCAGACGACAGGAGCTGATTCAGCGTACTAAAATAAAACGAGAAATTCATATGACCTTGCTTTCGAGATACAGCTTTGTATTCACTTTGTTGTTAACACTAGAACTACCAAAGGGGACAAAATGACTTGTTATCAGTTCTTTTTATTTATATTACAAGATTTATCAATACACCTGTGCCAAAATGAGTTAGTTTTTATTAAAATAAAGAATCGTTCTGTTTTATAGAGTATGTTTCATCCCTTATTTATTTTCTATTTGAAAGTGTACATTGAATGTTGGTAGTTTTAGTGTTAATTATTGGAGAGGTTGACAGTGCTGAAATAATTCGTCAATGTATCGCCCAAAATTGTTAGCGAATTCGTATAACTCTTTTTCTGTTTAGCGATAATTCTGCCTAACGTGGATTTTACTTTGTTTTTAAAATAACTATATAGAACAGTGTTTCTCAACCTGTTTTTGCCTTCCTAAAATTCTTATGCCCCCCTCCCTCCAATATATATATATATAATTTTTAATAATCAAAAATTGAAATGTTCACTAAAGAAACTTGAATGGTAGGTTTTAGGAAGAAATCGGTAGAAAATTATTGAGCAAACACAATAAGTAAATTTTCAAAACATGTAATGGAGATCTAAAATTCAAGTACGAAATGTAAGATTTTTCTATATTATTTGAATTATTAGTAACTATTTATTATTTAAATTTAGTGAAATCCTTGCGTTTGATGCTTGCTGCAAAGAGATTTTACGTCAGGTTTTAGTTTAGTTAACTTCAGTCTCAAATCTCTCCGTTTTGTTACATCCAGCCGATTTCTTTTTTATGGCAGCAAATCATTTATGGCACTAAATCCGCGTTCAACTAAATACGAAGATGGAAACGGTAACAATAGTTCTCTTGCACATTTCGTTGCATTTGGATATTTGATTTCGGTTTCCGCACAAGGCCATGCCATCGCTCCTTTTATATTAAATAATGTTTTAATTGACTCGTCGTTTTGCATTCTTGATACCGCATATTTGAAATACCAGACAAATCCACCAACATTGACTGCAACATCCAAGTTGGGGATTTGTTTCAGATCAGAAAATCTTTCTGAATAGAAGATGCTTGTTTCAACTGAGAATCCACGAAAGTTCTCTTTAAAGATTAGCATACCCGAGTATTAAATTGAGATTCGAATGAAATAAATGCAGTAAGAACAAAAGAACATTTAAACGAGTAGGGTGTGCGACACTGACAGCACAGAACAGAATGCTTCGGCGAATTCTATAGCAGTACAATGGACAGCGATGTGACTGTTTTTCTAGAAGCGACATAATAGTATATAATGAGAAGAGAATGTATTCATTGTTACAGCAAAACAAAAATTGTAATATTTTAGCGTGCTGCAACACGGTGGCACGCCTCCGGTTCAAACGAGCCCGACATAGTGCGACGTATACATACGTACCTGTATTGAAGCTAGAGGTAATTACAACACGAAATAAGGTATAACTCGAAAACAACTTCTAGAGCGTCGAACTAATCTCTGCTGTCTATTCACCCTGTACAAGTCGTATTTCACAGTGTTTTAAATAGTGTAAAAGATGGGCACTTTGAATATTCTATAAAATCATTGAAAGAATGAAAACAGTCGCTTTCGTTTCTTTTTTTTTCGTAAAATCGATTGGGTTGAGTTATAAATACCCTCCACCGTAGATAGGAGAATGCTTTGATCCTTTAAAACCCCTATGTGGCTCACTGCAGGTAATATTTTTTGTACTTTATTTCCTGGTAAATGATCTGAAACTAGTTACGTTTGCTGTGTAATTTTAATCTAAATAAGCGGAAGCTTCGAACTACATATTTTCTGAGAATTCAGATTAGGGGATACCTAGTACAACTATGAAAAAAAGACGAAATGTGTGACGGTAATATAACAATGAATCGAACAGTGTTATATCGATTTGTTAAGTTTTGTTTGAATCTGACGATTAGTATCAGGGGTTAACACACTAAATTATCACGATGCAAATGATTTCATTCGATATGAGATTTTGTAGCCAGTGACCTTCGTGGTAGCCAACGTGTTGATGACTACGCTTATTACGTTTTAACCCTTTGCACACTGCTGTCGCTGCTGCGGCGACAGTGCAAGGTAAATACACTACCGCTCATAAGTGTTTAGGCACTCCTCTTTTCGTGTATTATGATACAGAATTATATTTACTAAAAAACATAATGAAATACTTATCTAAAACGCAATTCTAAAACACACCCATTCAATTAGACACCCATGTCTAAATATATATTTTTATATATTATCTAGACACCCATTATATCGGATTAATTTTACTACCCTTTACCTGAGCTTGGCCGGATTGTCGCTTTGTTGCCTAAACACTTATGAGTGGTAGTGTATATGTACCGTTTATTTTGAAAGTGGTGCAAGTCCATTTTTAAAGAAATATGTGTAAACTTTTTATTTATAACTAGTTAATATTTAGTATTTAAAAAATGCCAATGCTTTGTTCTATTTAAAATTACCATTGATTATGAAAGTGGTGTAAATCCAATTTCACATAGACATGAATTTAATAATATATAATTAAAATTTATAAAAACAATAATTTTATTAGAATATGTTTCTTTAATTATTTTATTAATTATAATTTTAATTTCAGTAGCTTGTTCTATATTATCGGGACGGAAAGTTTTAGGGTACGTTGAAATTTGAAAAGCATTTAATAAAATTAGATTTAAAGAAATAATACAACCTTTTAGTGATGCAATTTAATTATTTTCTAAAGAATTTTTTTTAGAAAAATTAATGTAATATATAATTTAATTAGTCCAATATTAATACTTTTAATTATATTTTTATATTGATTTATTTATCCTTTTTACAATAATTTAATTAATTTTAAATATGAAATAATTTATACTGTAATATTATTAGGATTAAGAATTTATTCTTTTATATTTGGAAGATGATCTTCAAATTCAATTCATGCAATATTAGGATGTATTCGAATTATATTTTATATCTTGTCATTATTTATAAACAAAATTGGGTTAATACAAAATATATTTTAAGTGATATTTAATTTTTCAAAATTGAAGTTAGACGATTTTTACAATTGACTAATATATTATTTTAATTAAATTTACCTAAAAGAAATTTATATAATCAAATTACATATTAATAAATTACTAGAAATTGCCAGACTTCACATAATTAACCTATATTTTTTAATTAAAAAATATGTTAACCTTTAATTTTCTCGAAACAACAGAAAATGCACTTGCACCACTTTTAAAATAAACATTATAAGGTAAGCTACTATTCCGTTGTCGCCGCAACAGCGACCTCTAAAAGAATGTTTTTTTTTTTTAATAAAACATTTTTAAAAATGTATTTACGTTATTTTTAATAGTAAAGTAAGATTTTCAATATTCCACAGAGGCGCGCTCGCGTTCGCTCGTTATCGCTCTATCCCACTCAGTTACGGTTATTCGATATTCTATCCTTTGCTACGAATCAGATTAACGAACACATCCGTCCTGACAACAGGAAAAATAACGCGAAGTCATTTCGGATACACATGGGGCGGTGATCCTTTGTTCCAGCCAATGGGACCCGCGTTCCTCATAAGAGACTTCTCCTGAACTCCGCACTATACTTAAGATTTGCACCGAAAAACTGGAAAAATAATTCTTTAACATACATCACATCACATGCTATTCTATAGAAACAATAAGATAGAAATACTAATGACTGATTTTACAAATATTTATAAAATGTTCTCTTAATTTTGTCCACCTAAAATTTAATGTAATTTTGTTTAACCATTGACTATTCTAATATTTTAATTATTATAAAAGATGTTCATGTTTATTTCTTTAACTTATACTTTGTTCATTTCAATATTCCATAAAGTTCAAGTTTATTCAAATTATTTATTAAATTAATAAGCTCAAGAACATATAATTTTAATTGTGGATATGAAAATATCTATGAACACAAACTTAAATGTATCGTCATTTAAATAATGTCATGGTATCTTATTCTTTGGTATTTCAAAACTGCAAAAATTATTTTGAACTTACAGGCCATAGTTTACCAACCCCTGTCTTAGACCATCTGGTTTGTTAATTAATGTTTGACATTAAAATCATATATAATATTATATTATATAAAATGATATTACAGATTTCTGCATAGCCGCTATCTATATAAGTATATACATAAACAACACCATGAGTGGACGGCGCCTATAGCTGTAACATCGCTGTATTGCCATCCTTTAGAACACATTGGCTCGAATCTATTACCACCGTTTTTGGGAGTATTCATCGTAGGCTCTCACGTGGCTACTGCATGGCTTTGGTTCTCCCTTGCTATTCTTTCCACGTTAAATGCTCACTCTGGTTACCACCTACCATTCTTTCCATCTCCAGAAGCTCATGATTTCCACCATTTAAAGTAAGTAATGTGTACTTTTTAATACCTATAGAATTAGTAAAACAGCTAAATTAATATAATAATTTGACACAATAAAGATTATTTCTAATATTACAATTTCAGAAACTAAAACTTCATAACTTTTCAATTAATTAATGTTTACATTGTTTCAGATTCAATCAGTGCTTTGGAGTTTTAGGAGTACTAGACCGTATTCATGGAACAGATACACAGTTTCGTAATTCTAGAGCTTATCAGCGGCATGTGATAATGCTTAGCTTAATACCACCGAGAGAAGCTTTCCCAGATCAAGCAAAATATAAATCTAAATAAAAAAGTTTTTTTTTTGGGTGCCATCATTAAATATGAAAGTTTGTTGTGAAACTATGTCTAGTATAAACACGCAAGTATAAAAATAATTCAAGAGTGGTTAATCTACTAAATTTGATCAAAATAATTCAGTTAAGGCTACATTTTTTATATGGTTCTCTACTTCTTCGATCGACACTTTTCCTTTATATAAAAATTGCATCTCATCTAGTATCAACTGTATTTCATCTAATATGCAATTCCAATTGACATGAACATGATTATGGTATAGTTGTAAATTATTATTAAACATTGTGTCCATTTTTTGTACAATATTATGTTTAGTGGAATAATATTAGAACGTTTTTAATCAACACCTTCAGATACAAGAACAATTGTTCCACACTTACAATGAAATAAGTACATATTGTATTGCATCTTTTGTTTTATCATTCAAAACTATAATAAGATCCCTGAAATATTATAAAAATCTTACCATAACTTTAAAGAACAAACTTTAGATTATTAGAATATCTTTTTTATAACAAAATATACTGTTGGAAAATCTAGAATTATATCAAGTACTGTTAACAAGTCGAATTACTATTTTTATATTTAGTTCCATAATGAAAGCAATGACTTTACATAAAGTTAATCTAAGATGAAATTATGATTATAATATTATAGTAAAAAGAAAGATAATTACTCTAGATTGCCTTAAGCGGTCAAAGGTTATACATTTAAAAAAAAAAAAAAAGAAAAATGAATTAAGTCAAACTGTTTAAAACAAAAGCATTAATGTCAATGATCATATTCTTCTCTAATTCAAATTTATGCATATAATAAAAACACGCAGATCAAATCATGGAATTGAGCTTCATTAATTTACGTTTTTCTTCATTTACAAATTAAGGTCTTTTTTCTAATGCAAATCTTTGAAGAAAACTATAATGGGAAGTATTAAAATAATTAAATGTATAAAGGCAATATAAATCTCAGTATTTGTCAGTTATTATACATATAAAATGACTACATTATTCTATAACTATTTGTCAAAGTATACTTTGTGATTTATATGCAATTCTAATGTCAATAATTTTATGTACCCATATAAAAAGCTTATTAATAAAATTTATAAATTCAAAATAATGTAACATTTTTTTATACAATAAACATGCAATTAGGCAAAAGTGTTTCTTTCCTTTTGAAAACAGAAACCAATTGTACTCTCTGTGTGATATTGTGTTATAAGAAAAGGATAATAATTTATGTACGTCCTTCAATTATCTGTATAAGCATATAAAGACTCGAAAGCGAAAAAAGATCTATACATGTGTATAGTGAGACTAAAGGGTTTATCTTCATTACAAGGGGTATAATTCTTGAAACATCAAGTTATATTAATATAATGAGAAAACTTTTTTATTATTGTTGTTTGTTACGAAATTTTTACCAACATTTTTAAGACATTTTTTTTATGCTTTAGGTGAATTGAGGATTGAAAAAGATCATTGACGAACGGGATAACATACATGTAATTATGGATCATAATTTTCAATTATAAAATATTATTATCCGAGCATAAACGAAATATTAGAAACGAAATACACAACATTTTAAAAATTTTTGTAAGCGCCATGCACGCGGTTAGCCAGCCGCGGTTGGGGACCCTCACCCGAGAAGAGGATCTCTTGGAGGGAAATCCATCACTTCCGGTCGCCTCCGTCGTCCGGCCCCTGCCCCTCTATCGTTCCGGAGCATCAAGAAGATGAAGCAGGACTTGGAGCTGAGAGCTCCACCAGTTAGGAAATCCACCGTCGCATCCCAGGACCTGGTCTTCCCTGCAGGCGAGGTGGTGGCCTACCTTCAGGAGCCTCGAGAAATTCCAGGGTGGGGGAAACCGCGAGCTAGCGGCGCGAAGAAGCGCCGAAGCAAATTACAATAATTGCAGCGAGACACTCATAGTACTTACATATTTCTATTCTTTTTTTTTTTTTTTTGAGAGAGAGAGAGTTGCGGATAAGCGTGTGAGCAAAGCAGTGGAATTGCGGTCTAGCCATTTTTATTCCAGATTTTTTTATTTTGGGAGTCGAATACTCGCGACGCGTTTACGGCGGCCGCGTGTAATTTCGCTCGAGTGTGATGAAAAGGTGCAGAACCCCGGTCTGCAACCCTTCAAGGAAAGAAGCTAGCCGCCGACAAAGGTAGGACCCACGCCTTTTTGTAGCGTGTGTGTGAAAGCGAAAGGGGTGAGTGGAAGGATGACTGTGCGAGAGAGTGAATGGGCCCCATTAGCGCCCACTCCACCCGCTATCGGACCACCCCCGGAGGCGAGGGCCATCAGGGTCCCCTCCGCTTCTGTCGCGTGCGTTGCGTCGCGTCCGCCGCATACAGAATTTTGTATTCTCAAAGGGAATTCCGCGCCGCGAATCCTCCGTGTGGTGTACCGCGGAATTCCCGTCCGCTTCAATAAACCCAAATGGCCGCTCGAAGCCGAGATTTCGAGTTTCTTTTTTTTTCTTGTTCCCGAGTGCCTCTGGATCCTGCTCCTCCCCTGAGCTGTCGGATGGGCGAGGTCAGCCGCGGACTGTGCTTCTTGTTACTGGCCCCCAAAGCTCGGGATATCCCGACGATTCTCCCTTCGAGTCCCACCCACGTAGGGAAGACAGATACTCTCCTCCTCCAAACTCGCGGACACATAGGGAAGAGATGAACTTCAGAAATAAAGATGCAACACGATAAGAAAGCGATAATTCAAATTATAACAGGTAACTATGAAACAGTGTCATAAAATTGTAATAGTTACAGATTGATCAATCACTATCAGCATGTTCCTATAATATTTTTAAGTATGCCTGACATAAAAATGACTATTTTTCTGATAGATCTGAACTATTTGAGAATACAACAAATTTTTATTATGCAAGAAATGGTTCCAATTTTATTACTTAACATTTCTGAATAGTATACTCCAGTACCTCGGAGAGTCCTCAAAAAATGAGTTCTAGAGAACAGCTTTTTTTCTAAAAATACACCCTTAATCCGGCAACTCCATAGCTCCATCACTTATAAAACGGTATTTCTGGTTCTTACACTAGTTCTGGGACACCCTATATGCGTTATTCAATTAATATGTAAGATTAGTTATCTGCGATAAGGATATTCAAAGTACATTTTTCGTATAAAACTAAAAACTGAGTTTTTTATTAAAAATTCAAATAGAAATATTAGAAACATTTCTGGATTTATATTACAACGATCAGAGGATGTAAAATATTTACTATTTATCGAGTATTATCTATTTTCCCCATCATTTTAAAAATCTCATATCCAGACATTATCACAATTTTATTAAGCCTTATCGATTAGGAGTTATAATTAGGTATCTCTTAAAAGTGCAATGTGAGTTTCAAATGCAGTGACATGTTGTTTTTGTAAAAAATGTTTAAATCCTGAAAATCACACATACTTTATATCATCTAAAATAAACAACATAAAGTAAATATTTATAATATGCTATAAAAAAATACCTATATATAAATGACGAAATCCTTTATTATGTAGAAATAGTTTTTGAAGTATTTTTAATAATTCTTGGTAATTATTTGTATTGTTGTAGTCTTGTATCATTTTTGCGAATATTTTGTAATCAGATTCTGATAACGACTGTTTCACCTAAATATATAATGCATAAATTATATACATACAAAATTTTCTTAACAAAATTTCTTCTAGCTATAATTATATTATATAAATTACCTACCTCCTTTAAGTATGTTTTACCCAAAACTTTTTTATCTGTGCCATTATTAGTTTCTATACAACTTTGTTGAGAATTTGTTACGCTGTTTTCGTTTTCTGAGTTCACCTTCGAAGAAGTTGATGGACCAGATAAATATTCATTGCATTCTACTGGTAATATCTTTATCTTTCTTTTCTTTGTAGTTGATTCAGTGATACTTCTTGTTGATTCGTAAGATGTGTAAGTCTCTTTTAACTTGCAGTTGCTAAAATTAATCACTGGTTTTGAGTCAGTTGATAACATTTCAGAAAAACTCTTTTTCTTCATTTCAATCGATTTCTTATCTTTTACATTTTCATCAACATATAAATCAATATTAAAATTATCTTTTACTGAAGATGTATCAACATTTGGTTTAGAAGTATTTTTTGAGTTTCGAGGTACAGTTGTGTCAAAGGATGCTGAAGTTGCTGGTAATGAAATATCCATGGATTGTACACCACCTGAATTTGGTTGAGGTAACTAAACAAAATTTGTAGTAAATTAGACATCACAATAAATAGTTAATCCTTATCAGATGTAACAGGGTATTTTAGAAAATTTATTCCACGGTATTCGACAATAGCCCGCCCGTTAACGAATTTATTAAAAAAGAACACGTTTCATTTGGGACTCAAAGAAGAAAAAGCCTTTGATAGTTTAAAATTACTTTTGAGTTCTCGACCTGAATTGAAATTATATAACGTAAAATCAGAAACGCAACTGCATACCGATGCGACTAGTTTTAGGTGTGGGGCGATATTACTACAGCGAGATAGTAGGAATAATGCTTTCCACCCTATCCACTGTGCGAGTTGGAAGAATAATCCTAGCGAAGAAAAATATACAAGCTACGAGCTTGAAGTATTGGCGGTAATTAGAGCACTTAGGAAATTTAGGGTTTATTTACTAGGTATAAGTTTTAAAATAATAACTGATTGCCCAGCGTTTTCACTAACTATGAAGAAGCGTGATCTACGAGTACGAGTAGCCTGGTGGGCTCTACTTTCAGAGGAATTTGATTACATTGTAGAACATAGACCGGGTAAAAATATGTGCCACATGGATGCGCTAAGTCGTTATTCTATACCCACGGCGATGTTCATTGCACAATTAGGAAATAGTGTTTTATCTAGTATTAACACTATTCCTACCGACACCTCGCGTCTTCCCATTTCTACCGCGACCGCTAATGATCACTACCTAGTAGAGAAGAATGGAGAAGGAGAAGGCCTTCAGCAGACTTCGACATCAGCGAATAACATGAAACCGTGGGTGAGCTTTGATGAAGATACCAAAGAAGGCCAAGGAGAGGATGAAGAAGCTGCAACATTGTTTGAAGACAACGTTTGAAGGCCGGTTGTGGTGTCGGCAAATGAGCGGATTCTGTATCGAACCAAAACGGACCTTCGGCAACATGAAAGCTGGTGTTCGAAACTACGTAGTTTTCTCTGGATTTCGCGACGACGAGGCAGTCGAGAAAGAGACGCGGACGCGAGAGTGGTGGCCCGCAAGGAGCGGTCACGGAGAAGCAATTGGCTGTGTGTGTGTGTGTAGATATTAGATATTATTATATTCTTTATTTTAATTTTGTATATATATGTATATTGACGTTTCTTTTTTCTTTTTGTACTTTCTTTTCCCGTGTATGAACTTTATTTTATCCCACACTAGTGTTAAACTTAAACCTAGATAAAAAATACTTGAATAAATAATAGAGTCAAAAGTATGATAGATACCAATTTAAAATCGTGGAGCTATTAAATGATGATAAATTGATTGTTTAAAATGACAGCTTTTTTGAAAAACAATTTTTTTTTTTTTTAAATTTAAATCTAGCTCAATATTTACAACAGAATGTTTGTAAAACATTATAATTCTTACTGATCTGCTTTATTTATTTCTCTGAAATACCGACTGCTGTGCATTGTAGGTAAGTATGTAAGAATTTGTATGAATATACAGGGTGTTTGCGAAATCGTGGTACAACCGGCAAAGAGATGATTTCTCACATGAAATCTAGTCGAAAACAAGGAATAGAAACAACAGGGCGTCGTTTTCGAGAAAATCGAATTTGAAAATTCATTAGGTTCACGTGTCTTGGACAGAGTCTACCTTATTCGCCCGATCTAGGGGGGCATCGCCCTTTCGTATAGGGGGCATCTAAAGACTTTTGTATATTTTTAAAATTTTAATAATTTATATCTTCTAAAAGGCTCTATAGAACTTGGATGAGAAATCTAGTATATTTTTGTACTGCAATCGTTCCTTTTAGAATAGTTACAAATTGCTGAATTTGTCATTTTACTCTCTATAAGAATATTTACAAAAAAAGTATAATTCCATTAAAAAAAAAGAAAAAAAAACAAACAACTTAAGACTTTTAAATTTCATATAATAATGATCTTGAGAAAAAATTCTTTTCATCATTAGACGCACCCCTTGAAATAATATAACTTTTTCTTGGGCTGTTTTTTCATGCAAGAAATAATAAAGAAGATATTTAAGTGTTCCCATTAAAAAAGACTCACTCTGTATACTTTAGTAATATTTCGCTTATCAATTTTACAATCTTTTGAAGATGAATAAGAAAATTGTAGCAATGTGTATAGCAGCAGTGAAAGTAACTAAATAAACTCCTCAAAATTTTGTTCAAATGGCAAATAATTTATATAAAATGTATAAAACTTACTGTGTGCTCTGCATACTTAAAAAAGTCTCTCAGTTCTTTTGTAATAGTACCAAAGTTGGTGAAGTTTTTAACATAAGGCCTAAGCCAGGCAGAAAGATGTTTCTTAAAATTTGGATTTCCAAATCTACAGTCACAAAGAATTATAGCTCCATAATCATTTTTATGACGAATTATGCGACCAATAGCTTGATTAACAGCTCGCGATGCTTCAAGCTGATACCATTGCTGACCAGACAAAGCCTAAAAACAAAACAAGAAAATAAATCAAATTAAAATGTTTGATAGATGTTTAATATGGAGTCTAAATTCAAAACCAGTCTGAACAATTCCTTAAAAAAGAAAATTTTTGTCACATTTTATATTATTTAATTGGTGAAAATTTTAAATTTAGAACTTGTTTTAAAACTAGAGAAAACTTTGCCAACCTACAGTAATAACTGTAATATTTTTCAGTAGCATTGTTCAACTTTTTGCAATTACTTTATATGTGCATGTGTATGTTTAAAATTATTACAGCTATTATTCGTTCTCGCATTTTTCTCAGTTTCTGTCTTCAAATTCATGTAGCCGGTTTTGAGTCTAAACACTGTAAATATTATAAATTTAAATGTTAATTACTTCTTTATCTTGACATTTCATTTCTTCCAAATATCGTTGTTTTAATATAACTCTGGGATCTTTTAAAGGTGGAAATGGAAGACCAGTTATTATTACAGCTCTTCCATTTGCATTGGCAAAATCGAGTCCTTCGCTCACTTTACCTCTACAAACTGCCATAAAAATAGCTCCTTTATGAGAAGGATCTTTAATCTTTTCATAGTATTCATTTATAATATTGATAAAACCATCTTTATATTGTGGCTCTACATATATAGGCTAGTAAATATAAAGAAATAGTGTGAGTTTAGGGTTTAATCCCATGTAAAATCATTTTGCTTTTGCATAAATATAAATAACAATTACTTTACGATTTGCTATTTTAGTCCACAATCCTACGTTTTGCCATTCTTCTCTACATTTTTTCATTATTGGATATGAAGGGAAAAAGACTAGTAAACCATGAGGGATAAGACAACTAAAATTAAATATTGTTCGTCCAAGAGACATTATGTATTTTGGATCATTCCTAAAAAGTTATGCAATTTATGTAATACTTTATAAAAGTTCACACATATTAGCGTTTTTTATACTTTTATCTGTACCTTGTATTAAAAGAAGAATTTAAGGAATAGCCATCAGGACCTTGACTAAGCACACCTATACATATCTGGTCTCCTTTGACAATATGTGGATTTTCTAATTGAACTTCAATTGATATTCCAAGTTCAGATATAAAAGGTTTCAAAGGGGATAATGTTCCACTTGTTAATACTATTGAGTGCACACCTTGTTGCTTCAATTGCTGCATACTTTATAAAATATTACGTTGTTACATTTAACATGGAAATATATAAATCTAATTGATTATTTTATTTAGTATAATTAAAAAAAAAAGAAAATAAATAAATAATACCCAAGTCCAGGACTGAAGCACCAATAACTAATGATTTTGCCTTCGTTTCTTGATGCTTTCTTCTTTGTCTCCCAAACATCTTTTTTATTTTTTTTTTGTTCTTCTACCTGTATGTATACTTTATAACATTGCTTAATTTTCTCTCTATGACGAAGACTATTGCCATTAGAAAAGACAGTTTTTAGTATATCACTAAATTTTTGAAGTGCATTACCCTTTCTTGTAAATGGTGAGGTACTTGTAGTTGTTAAATAAAGTACAATTTTTTCTAACTTTTCTATAACAAGTTGTTCTTTGCCATGGGTTAACTGTTAAACGTATTAATTGTTTTATTTAATTTCAACAAATAACTAATAACTATTTTTTAACTATTTATTTACTTGCGCCTTTTCTAATAATTCAAAAATATATCCACCAGGATGTGTATCTCCTTCTTCACAATTTATAATTTGTATTAAGTCAATAGCCTTTTCCAATTCCAAAAACATGGATTTTAAGATGTATAAATCATCAGCAGTAAAATCTTTTTGAACATTTCCTGAAGTTTCCATCAAAAAATCATTTTGTTGTTCACTTTCATTAGCCATATCTTCCATTACAGCTGTTAGTTCATCAATGCACATTGCAATATCAGTACTGCATATCTGTAATTAAAAACTTATCTTACACTTATTTTAAATTTATTAACTAATTTGTGCTAAACTTTACTACCTTATTTTAATACCTGTAATGATGCTGCTTCTTCACATATTTTTTCGATATTGTGTGCTTCATCTAGTAAAATAATATTATTTTGTAAATCTATACCTTGTGACCTCTGTAATTTTGGATCTAACAAGTAATTATATGGCATAAAAGTGATATCTGCATTTTGTTTCAGTTCTCTAGATAAGAAATATGGACAACATTTATATTTGTGACCTGCTTTAACTAAATCCTCTATGTCTAATATTTCTTGTTTGAAGAAAGGATCTTCTTTTCTAAAAATTTACTTTTCATTAATACAAGTTATTAATAAATAGTATTTATTAATATAACAAAAATGAATAACAATATTTTACCTAGTTTCAACATTATTATAATAAAAGCATGTCCTAGATTTTATTTTAGAATGACACATATGTATTTTGTTGGAAGTATTGGTTTCTTTGGAGACTTCTGGATGAATACAAAGTTGATCTCGAGATCCTAATACAGTCACGCTTACATGTTTGTAAGAAGTTTTTTTCAGTTCCTGCATTGCTTGAGAAAGTTGAGAATGAGTCCTTGATGCATAAATAATTGTTGGTGCTGCCCAATTGAAATTAGTAGAAGATTTTGATTTTCCTGTAGCTTCGTTGAGTTCATTATTTAGTTTTTTAAAGAAATGTCCTCCAAAAGTAGGATTTTCTATTGCACCAGATAATTGTTGCACTTGTAATTGTGCTTTTTTTGTTAATAACCAACTTAAAGAGGAGCATAAAAGGCTGAGAGTTTTTCCTGTACCTAAAATATATTTTATTCAATTTAATATTTTTGTCATTAATAAAATAGGTCCAAATAAAAAAAAGTATATAACTGTACCAGTTGGTGATTCTAAAACACCGTTTTTGTTATCTTGAAGGCATTCTATCACTTTAGCCATATATTCTTCTTGAACAGGATATGGTTTAAAAGGAAAATTTACAATAACATTATTAATTGTTACTTCAGGCATTCTGTTGTCATAAATTTTACAAAATATACAAATAAAATTCTATGTAACGTATGAAATACTACTTAACTACATGAACGCAAAAAATATGGAGCAGTTAAAACTCATTCCCGCCAAATTCTGAAAATCTGGTAAGTTATCACAGTGTTATACTATCGCATGAACCCAGCATTGTTACATGTAGCGCCAGAATGTGAAATAGCCAAAACATTACCGCACGCAGTATCATGCAGGGCCCCTAGTATTATGTATTTATATTCAAGTTGAGAGCGAAATTCAAACGGACTAACGCATTGTATATACGATTCACCAATGTTATTTTCTAAAATATTCGACATGGACTACCAAGCAAGGGAAAGTCGAGGGTCAAGAGAGAAAAGCGAATGTTTGTTGAAAATACTTGATATATTTATTGGAGCCCGTACCGAATTAACTGTTTTTATTTAGTTTCGCGAGATCCTGTAAACAGCGAGACTGTTACAGTGCCTCGCCTTGCATTTCCAGTGACTTTCTTCGAAGAGGGTACTAAATTTTCTTAAGGGCTTATCTATCTTGTTGACACGCTTCGTTACTTCTCTCTCTCTGGATCTCCGCTCTTTCCTTTGCACGTAGGCCCCTTCGTTAGCCTGGGAACGCAGCTTCCACCTCCACCCGACTCGGCGGTGGATCGAAGATCGATGAGGATCACCGATGGACGGAGGAGGGCGCAACCCTCGATTGGACCACGGCGTCTAGAAGGAGGATCCAAGATTTTCCCGGAAAAGGGAGAGAAGTCGAGGACCACAAGGAAATTTTCGCGGAGCGGCAGAATTGTTTAGAACTCAGACTGAACAGTACAAAAAGCAAAACGAATCTCGAAATACAACTTGTAGTAAAGTACTTCGTGTTTTTCATTTGCGCGCCTCGCCGAGCAGAGCGATTCAGCGCTCCACGGGCACCAACCCACCTCCTGATTTCCCCTATAAATCCGTAAACAGGACGCAACATAATTTTAGTGACAGCGGTGGGATTTAATCAAATAAATTTGGTTCGCAATCGTAGTTGAAGTGATCGCGACGGACTTGTGAACTTTTCAAATAACTTTGCCGGCTAGTGAGTGCACGCTTCAACAACAAACTGAATCTTTTACGAACTATTTTTATTGAACTTTTACAATACAAAGTGGACATTAGAATCAGTGCATCCTCTCTCTCTTGGGTTTTCGCACGGTTTCCCCAGGAGCAAGGGTAAATACCGGAGACGGGTGATTTCGGACGTCGTGCAAGCCAACCACCGAAATCACACGCACCTTGCCCACAACATCAACGAGCTTCCCTTTTGATCCTGACCGAAGGACGATCATCATCGAACGGAGCACCTGGATAACTTCACGCAGCAGAGCGATCATCGACTTCGAGACCTGAAGGATCTTCTCTCTGCGATGAAAATCAGCCCACTCAGCGGACCGACGGCGACCGGAATCGGAGGGACTACTGCGAAAGAAACAAACACGCGAGCGTTAAAACAAATCCATAATTGACCTCAGCCAAATCTGTAAGTCTTAGATTGTTGAAATTCCGTATTAAATCTTGGTTTGAACCGTATTAGTCGCTTGACAGAATGCCGCCGTTTTTAAGAAAATTCGTAAAGATTAAAAAGAGCCGCAAATAGGTAGAAGCCCCTAGCGTAGGCTCTTCGTCTTCTTCTTGCACTAGCGCACCCCGAATAAGCGAATGCCTCATAATCCCTGCTCAGTCTATCCCGCAAGGATACAATACATCAGACGGTGGATCTATTCCTTCTGGAATTTTAAACGACAGCATATTCGCGACACTGTTCGAGCCTGTATCTTCCGCCTCGATACCCTCTATCCCTTATTCTCTTCAACCCCAATCGGACAATTTTAGCTTAGCTCCGGTTCGACTTTCACTACAAACCGCGCCACGTGATCACGTTAGCAACGCAATTACAGTACCATCCAAACCTCCAAAAACCACGTCACGTGCTTCATATGACCAAATAGTTAGTGTTATACCCCGTTTTGATGGAAATTCGTTGGAAGTAGGAAATTTCATTGCTCAATTGGGACTTATTTACCGTCGCACGAAGTCGGATACAACACCGGGTTTATGATATTTTAGTAAGAGAGGCCAGTCCGAAAACTGTAGACGAATTAATTACCCTGATAAAATCCGCGTATGCCCGACGATTTGATTTAAACACCATTCTGGACGAACTGAAGATTATTCGACGTCGCGACCACGAGGCAGTAGATGATTTCGGGCTTAGGGTACAAAGTGTCTTAATTTCTGCTATACGAAACGCGTGTGAAAAATATAATCCCGTCAAATTTGAAGGAATTAAAAATATACTTATGGAGACCGCGACGCGGGGATTTGTTAGAGGACTACGTCATGATATCATTGCGATATCGGTTGTCAAAGAGAGCAGAAAGGATTTAGGAGCGATTATTGCTTTAGCTGCTGAAATTGAGCGCGATATAGGACCAGCATAAGCACCAAGAGATAAAAACGCTTTCGACGATAGTTTTAGGATTTTAACAACGGATGTGCGCGAGCGTAAATGTGCAATTTTCCATTGTGGAGAGTCTGGTCATATTTCGGCAACCTATCAATCATGATCAAACGATCAATTTGGCAGGTTAAGTCGCTATACCTCTGTAAAATGTGGGAAAACAGACTACACAGATAGGCAGTACCGCCGAAATAATACTAACCGCATCCGAAGAGATCCGCGACCTCCAGTCACCTCGACTTCCGGAAACCGGAACTTTAAACTTCAGATGGCCCCCGTTGATAGGCGCGATACGAGGGGAACCCCCAACTTCCCGCGTCGAATCCACTGCGTCTGTTGCAGAACCGGTGTAAATCGCGTCGCGCAATCCCCAGCCATTTTAACCTATTAAAACAGGACGAATTAAAATCAGGTATACCGGCTGATGCTCAAGTAATTTAACATCTTACCAGCATTGGTTCAGGGATGGTTCATGAAAAATTTCTGTAAGATTTTTAAAATTCAAAGAATAACTTCTACCGCTTTCCACCCGCAATCGCTAGGTTCACTCGAAAGAGCACATCGCGTTTTTATTCAATATCTTAAGCACTACTGCACAAAGACAGATTGGGACGATTGGATAAGGTTTTATATTTTCTCCTACAAAAATTTTCTCCTACTCTTCGCCACAGGCTTCACTCCTCACGAGTTAGTTTTTGGTGAAAAGGCTAACATACCCTCGCAATTCTTCAAGGGACAAATATCTCGAATTTTTGCACAGCATCTTGATGAGCTCTTTGCCAAAATCACCACCATCCAGACTACTGCGGCACAGAATCTAGAAAAGGCAAAACAAAGAAGTAAAGGTTACTATGATCGAATACTTAAATCTTGTAAATTTAATGTGAACGACTTAGTATATTTGCTTAAAGAACCAAAAACCTCAAAATTTTATTGCGACTGGCTAGGTCCCTATAAGATAAATCAAATGTTCGACGATCTAACTGTAGAATTAGTACTGGGAAGAAATAAATTTAAGATAGTGCATACAAATAAACTCAAATTAGCGCATATATGACCAGGAAACGAGCAGAATAATTTTTGTAGTCGAACATTAAAGATCAAACCGATTGAAATTTCACATTTATAATAAAACGCATTTTATTAAAAAATACTTAATAGCTTTTCCATTTACGCGCCTTGCCGAGCAAAGCCGTCAGTGCTCCATGGGCACCAACCCACCTTTTTATCTCTAGAACCGAACGCAACATGCATTATCAAATAATCAACCAGCTGTTTTCAATAAGCTATCTTAAAGTATTATTTTATTTTTAAGTAGAATTTTAATTTCTTTGCGAAGTAATAACGAACAGGATTAGATTAGTTGTGTATCAGCCAATATAGCGATTGGCTAATTATACCGAGAAAACCATTTTTAATTTTTTTCAGGTTCGTATTCATTTTGTTAATTTTATTCTTTTCTCTTACGATAAATATAAATTGCTACTTTCACGTTTTGTCACAAATTTTTAATTTATATAACTCAAAATTTAGTACGATGATTTCCATAGGTCAACAGTCATTGGTTGTTGACCTTTAATCGAGCTGTAAAAGTCTATTCAGTCTATGTACCTATAAGTTTAAGATACGCCCATATATACGCATGTTGTATGTACGGCATACAAATATGTATTTTAACAAGTTTCAAATAAACAGACACACTGCATTTAATCATTTACCGTTTTTTTATTAACGTTAAACATAAAAATCGTTAAAAAACTAATAATGGATGAAAACTACATTTATATGTGATTTATTTAAATAATTTTAAATGTAATATAAAACTTAAATCAAAAGTATTGTTCACTGTTTTATGTGTAAGATAAAAAGGTCTTTGTTCACAGAGATATCTCTGCATACATACATACATATACTTAAGTACATACTCATAAATTTAATCAGGAATCGGTAAAACTTCGTATACATTTTTATATACAATTTATAAAAGAGTTAATCGTATCATTAAAATTATTGATCATCCCTTAATAAATCATCTAATTTTTTTAGTATATTTTGCGAATTGTATCTTATGATTTTACATTTTCTTTTAGTGTTCAGTGAAGATTTATATTGTATATAATATAAATTTAAAATAAAATGCGTTTAGTGATCTGTGACACAGTGGATTACGTAGCAGAATGGTCTGCAAAATATGTCTTAAAAAGAATTAATGATTTTCAACCAAATGAAAATAAACATTTTGTTCTTGGTCTTCCAACAGGTACATGTTTCTTTAATACTACAACATTATTAAAAATATTTAATATAAATTTATGAAAAATAAATGATTGTATTATAATATTGCCATTCATTATTTAGGTGGTACACCTTTGGGAATGTATAGAAAACTTATAGAATATCACAAGGCAGGAAAAATTTCTTTTAAATATGTAAAAACATTCAATATGGATGAATATGTTGATTTACCCAGAGATCATCCAGAATCTTATCATTATTACATGTATAATAATTTTTTTAAACATATAGATATTGAACCACAAAATGTACATATTCTTGATGGTAATGCAACGGATCTTGTAAAAGAGTGTAATGATTTTGAAAAAAAGATCAAAGAAGCTGGTGGAATTGAATTATTTATTGGAGGTATGTAATCCTTATACATACATATACAATAAAGAAATTTATGTAAAGGATGAACTTTGATGCAACAAAATCTTGTTCTTAGGTATTGGTCCAGATGGTCACATAGCTTTCAATGAACCAGGTTCCTCTTTAGTGTCACGTACAAGAGTAAAGACATTGGCTCAAGATACCTTACAAGCCAATGCAAGATTCTTTGGAAATGATATTTCCAAAGTACCTAAACAAGCATTGACTGTTGGTGTTGGCACAGTAATGGATGCTAAAGAAGTAATGATTCTTATTACAGGATCTCACAAAGCATTTGCTCTTTATAAAGCGATAGAAGAAGGCATCAATCATATGTGGACTGTGTCAGCTTTCCAACAGCACCCTCGTACAATTATTATTTGCGATGAAGATGCAACTCTAGAATTACGTGTAAAAACTGTGAAATATTTTAAGGTATGTGAATACAAATGTTTATATTACAAGAGTCATTTTAAAACATATAAGGTGTTTAGAATATTAAAGAGAAACCTAACAGAAACATGTTTTGCATTTTGCATATTTTTCATAAAGGCAAACTCAACAAAAAATTATATATCTTTGTAATATACAGGTTTGGGTACATAACTGAAACCATTGCAATTACTTTTTAGGAATGATTTTATTAAAAAATGTTTCTAATAAAAGTTATATAGTTTCAAAGGATACAATGTGATCACTGAATTTGATTTACAAATATTCATAACTTTTGTTGTAAAAAAAATATTGACTCTCATATAAAAAATTGATAACTCTGAAATTTAAAAAAATACAGGTAATAGAAGTAAATCATATGTTTCACTGCATTTAATCTGGAGCAATTTTTGTGTAAGTTCTTACTTTGGAAGTTATTCCAGTTGTCACTTCAAATCATTACAATTTAAATATTTCTTAAACTAATGGTTTTTTTATGGAGTTATGCAAAAATATAAGATAGACCAAATAACGTAATAAAAAATATATGATTTCATTTTAAAAAAGTCTTTCAGATGTTCTTTATGCAGCCATGCAAAAAAGAATTAATTATGTCACATTATGTCTTTTTTGAAACTATTCAGTTTTTTTTTTATATTCTCATTTTTCTATACATAAAGTAATACAAAGATACCTACAAAAGGAATAGCGAAATTGACAAAACATTTGTATAGAATGTGCATTGATTGTTGTAGCTTAATTTGATGACAAAAATTTTAACTTCATATACACACTTAGATTCAAAAATATTTACATTTAAGTTGAAACTTTTTTTTTATTAATTTTGCAATGAATTTGTATGATATACAGGCCCTCAGTGCTGTGCATCACAAATTGATTGAAGAAGATGGTGATGCAATTCCTCGTTGTTCGATACAAAATCGTTAAAATGGTAATTACTTTTTCATTGTTATATAAACATAATTTTCAGATATATTTTTAAAATATCGTATATTTGATAAAATGAAGATTCTGTGAGATTCACTTGTTATCAGTATTCAATGAGTTTAAGAAAGAAAAGATAAAACGATAAGCAGAATTTTAAGATTTGATCAAAATGGCAGTGCAAACGGGTTGAAAACAATTTCGTCAAATAAAATTTTTTCAAATAAAATGCAAAACAGTTTTTGTAAAAATAAATTTTTAAAATTTTGTAAATACGTGTACATTTAACGAAGATATACTTCAAATATTTGTCTATACATTGACAAATATTGACAAATATTGACAAATATGACATATATGACATATATTAACACAACACCTAACACAACACCTAACACAACATTCACGAATAATTAGGCTAAAAAAAGTACAAGAAAGGATTGAATTAAAAATTTTGTATTTTAATTAGTTATGGATTTTCAGAAATTTGTATCATGTTACAGTTTACAAAGTTGCACTTCTCATACAGTCTGTATAAGAAGTATTCGTATGTATTTTTTATAAGTAAAATTAATATAACAAGTGTATTGTGCAAATTTTTTGAAAGTACTAGTGTTATTCATATAAATATGAATAAAAATTCACAAAATGAAGTAAATAGATACGTTCTAGAGTGACAAAAAAATACGCGAAAGACGTTTATTAAACGTTTAATGTTAAAACAGATAAACAGTCAATAAAGTTAGTACTTGATAGAGCTTCTTTTGAATTCTGCAATTGCATTAAGCCTTCTAGGCAAATTAACTAAGTTTGATATAATATCATGTGTAGTATTGTTCCATTTCTCATTGAGAGTATTTCTTGATCTTCAGTTTTTCAATTTACAATGAAATAAAGTGCTGTTTGAATTTTATCTTCTACATAAACATGTTTAATGGGGTAATAGTGCAGAATAATGTTTTTTAAATGCGCCAGCATGTTACATATGGTTTATATTTTTGAATTATAAACAACTTGTTTAGCATTATTATCTCAAAATATGAATACAATCCCCCATTTTACTTGTACATGTATAGTCGCAGATAGATGTACAAGGTATCTAAACTAAAATGTTATTTCATTATAACTGTTGATAATATAAAGTATTGTTTATGTTTTAAAATTGTTTATTTTACCATATCAGTTATATGGTAGAATGGAAAGCATGTTTTAATGAAAACGAATTTGTTTTCATATTATTATTTTAAGAGATCCAGATTTTAAATGGAACTATAAATTTCTTGCATTATATCTTAATTCATATCTGTTAATGATTTCTTATATTGTAAATTACAGTCTGTTTGCAATGTTGATAATATTCATATATACAGGGTGGCTCAATAATTTTAGCCACTTTGAATACCCATTATTTTTTATAAATATAGCACAACTTTCTGTATAGAAATTGTATGGTACGAACAAGGTAGCTATTTGGAAATAATAGTTTTTTGCTCAGTAAATTTTTGGAGATTTTAATGTCATTTTTACTTTTTTTTTAAACAACACGTTTTATTTTTCATTCTTAATAAAATAGCAGGTGTTTAAATGATTTTAACTACTTAACGATACAATGTTATAATCGTTTATTATCTATTATCTGTTAAGAATTCATCAAATTTATGTTAAGATGCCCTTTGAAGAAGTAATGAATATTACTTCTAGTTTTGTTAGTTATTATATTTGATTTATTAAGTTAAATTTATTTGAATTAATCAGGTAATAATTTATTTATAAAACAAATTTTTGATATGTTTTTGTGATTTTATCTCGCTATCGCTGGTCTACAATATTTTCGAAACTGTTTGAATTCATTTTGTTGCAATAGCATTGCACAGCATTTAATTCTGATTGTTATTGATCCAAACAATTATAGTTACTGAATACAAATATAACTGGTAGTAATTGTGACACTTGACATTATATTTTCTATATATGCACGAACCCATAAATTTTATAATATTTATTATTGTGTGGAATCAGTTTTAGCATGATTTCACTGCCATTTTGATAGAAAATTGTATCTGTTATAAAAATCTTTTGTACAGTAGAGTTTGTAACGTTTTATTTTTTACAGAATTTATAGAACATTTATAGGCTCGATATTACTATTAAATTTAACAAAAAGTTTGAAGTCTCTAATAAAAAAGAATATAAAAGGATTGATCTAAGAAAGGTGGCACGAGTTTTGTGCATGTTATATAATGAATTACTTTTTACTATAAATTCTATGTACGTAATATGTATAATATACACATTCGTTTTATTAAAACTCAAGTTATTATACATATTCTTGTAACTTCTGTTATAAAAAGACAAAAATATTATATATTTATACATTATATTTTGTATTATTATATTTTTTCATGAATAAATTTATCCTTTTTATCATGCAAGTTTCTTTCAATGATCACTTTTCTCGTTTATTGATGAAATAGGTAAGCTTAATCTGTAATTATATTTTATTCTATTCCAATTGGAGTGTTTTTAATTTACAATTGTTTATTTTCCGACTATAGTGCGATGTATAATTACAACACCATCCATACTTTTAATTGACTTAAACATCGATCACATAGACTAAAAGATCACGATAAATTATGAATTTCATAAACACATTGACTACCACAGTGAATACAGACGCATATGGTAAGACACGCTTAAATTTTAATTATTAAGAATCTATCGATTAATTTTCAAATGTAATCATTCAAATTGCTATTTTGCACTACCAGCCTAATCCTAGCAATATCCACGGTTTATTTTATCTTTTGTTTTGTTAATTATTCGATTATGGAAAATGTAAGGCGCCAGTCACCGGTGACCACCGTGGCAGTCAACGTGTTAAAACTACAGGGTGTCCCAGAACTCCTGTAGGAGCCGGAAATAGGGGGTAGCTGAGACTATTCTGAACAACAATTTCCTTTGCAAAAATATCGAATGGGGCTTCGTTTTTGAATTATTAAGCAAAAACACTGACCAATCAGAGCGCGTCTCGGGCGCGCGCTCAGTACCGTCAGTGTAGCGTCGAGCCTAGTCGCCCCGGGACAAGCGCCTCGGTAGAACAGGAAGCGTTAAACACAAGTAATATTGAACATAAAAGTAAAAAACAAATGGTAGAATGTTATGAGAGTAATCGTACCTTAGAATAAAGGGAATGACTGAATGGCTGGATATCCGAACAGAAGGAATAAGTAAAAATTGCAGAATATTTTCAAATACATTTTCGGTAATTCCTAGAATTTCAGTGACGTCAAATTCCAGGAATTTTCGGAAACCCTTTATAACCAATTTTACTCTTTTCTGTACCTTAAATATATTTTTCGCTTTTTTTTTTACTTTTATGTTCGAAACTTCTGTGCAATGTTCCTTTACACTATTTCTCGCTTTTTAAGTGAAATTTTTTAAGGATTGGATAATGGAAGTTAGGTTTATAAATGAACAAACAATTGTTTTAGTTTCATTTGATGTTTATTGAAAATTCTTTCAATTATGTATGTTACATAAAGGTTACATTCTTAATTCTAACGCACTTAATTCTAACTACTAACTGTAAAAGCTGCATTTATTCAATAAACTACATGATTTATACATTCAGCTTTACAATAGTTATTATATTATTTATAACTAACGTTTACAATTGTAACTTTGCGAGATTGCTGCGGAGGGAGTGGGAGGTCCGATCGGCGGACTAGTGTTCACTCTCTCGCACATTGGTGTTGTGCGCAGGCGCGAGTTTGGCGTAGAGGGAGTGAGAGACTAGATGCTCGGTGCTCTCACTCACACATTGAGGGAGTGAGAGGTGAGATCGGCGGACGAGTGTTCTCTCCCTCTTACGCATTAGCATACTGCGTTGGCTTGGTGCGAGTGAGAGGGGTGACGCTCTCGCGGAGTCTTTCCTCTCGCTGGTTCATCGGCGTACCTGGCGCTGGCTGTGATGTATAATTTTTAATCGTTGCGTTACAATAATTACTAGTATGAGTTATTCGAGGTACAGACTATTGTAGATCGGTTTTTCGTGTTCGAAAATGTAAAATTCGATACCAGATTGTAGACGGTGTTTTTAGACATGACTTTTATCTTTATGTATCAATAATTTCTCAATAATTGTGAAAATAACATTTTTCTCATTTTGGTACGAGATGGACAACAGCTGCGTCATGTTGAAAATGACAATAGTTCCGCGGTCCATCAGCTCGCAGAACTATTGCCGAAAACAGAGCCGCCATGTTGGAAATGACAATAGTTCCGCGGTCCATCAGGTCGTAGAACTATTGTCGCGGAAAGAGTGAGAGGTCCGACACGCGGACTAGTGTTCTCTCCCTCGCACATTGAGGGAGTGAGAGGTCCGATTCGCGGACTAGTGTTCTCTCCCTCGCACATTGAGGGAGTGAGAGGTCCGACACGCGGACTAGTGTTCACTCTCTCGCACATTGGTGTTGTGCGCAGGCGCGAGTTTGGCGTAGAGGGAGTGAGAGACTAGATGCTCGGTGCTCTCTCTCGCACATTGAGAGAGTGAAAGCTCCGATCGGCGGACGAGTGTTCTCTCCCTCTTACGCATTAGCATACTGCGTTGGCTTGGTGCGAGTGAGAGGGGTGACGCTCTCGCGGAGTCTTTCCTCTCGCTGGTTCATCGGCGTACCTGGCGCTGGCTGTGATGTATAATTTTTAATCGTTGCGTTACAATAATTAATAGTATGAGTTATTCGAGGTACAGACTATTGTAGATCGGTTTTTCGTGTTCGAAAATGTAAAATTCGATACCAGATTGTAGACGGTGTTTTTAGACATGACTTTTATCTTTATGTATCAATAATTTCTCAATAATTGTGAAAATAACATTTTTCTCATTTTGATACGAGATGGACAACAGCTGCGTCATGTTGAAAATGACAATAGTTCCGCGGTCCATTAGCTCGCAGAACTATTGCCGAAAACAGAGCCGCCATGTTGAAAATGACAATAGTTCCGCGGTCCATCAGGTCGTAGAACTATTGTCGCGGAAAGAGTGAGAGGTCCGACACGCGGACTAGTGTTCTCTCCCTCGCACATTGAGGGAGTGAGAGGTCCGATTCGCGGACTAGTGTTCTCTCCCTCGCACATTGAGGGAGTGAGAGGTCCGATACGCGGACTAGTGTTCTCTCCCTCGCACATTGAGGGAGTGAGAGGTCCGACACGCGGACTAGTGTTCACTCTCTCGCACATTGGTGTTGTGCGCAGGCGCGAGTTTGGCGTAGAGGGAGTGAGAGACTAGATGCTCGGTGCTCTCTCTCGCACATTGAGAGAGTGAAAGCTCCGATCGGCGGACGAGTGTTCTCTCCCTCTTACGCATTAGCATACTGCGTTGGCTTGGTGCGAGTGAGAGGGGTGACGCTCTCACGGAGTCTTTCCTCTCGCTGGTTCATCGGCGTACCTGGCGCGGGCTGTGATGTATAATTTTTAATCGTTGCGTTACAATAATTAATAGTATGAGTTATTCGAGGTACAGACTATTGTAGATCGGTTTTTCGTGTTCGAAAATGTAAAATTTGATACCAAATTAGCCAGTGCTTCTACGTTTTCTATTATTCATTAATGGTCGGGTAGTTACGTTCATCCCTTTTGTGTGAGGTTATGACTAAGTCCCTGTAATTTTATGTACAAGCTGCCTTAGTTTAATGATACATGACTAGAGAAATACAATTTTGCAAACTCGAGATCATTGGTTTCTGAGTCTAGTTTCATGTTACCAATAAACAATGGGAAGGATTTATCTACTGAGAGTAAACATAATCCATCAAATTCAAACCTGATTGAAAATGATCAATTTTGTTATATCGTATGTAAGTATAAAGTATTATAATTTTATTCAAGTAGTTAATAATAACGTATTTTGCTGTGTTGCAGATTAGAAGATGTATTTGTTATACATTTCTACGCCACATAAGCTGCACAAAAACATCATCAAATCAACAGGAAACTTTCTGGCAGTTTCTCAGATATCAGTGTTCGGTAATTTTTGGAATTGGACACTACTAAAATTTCAAGAAATGGCACGAAGAATACTTCCTGTCACATCATGTTCTCCTAATACAAATCTGCAAACTTGAGATCCTTGGTTTCTGAGTCTAATTTCATTTTACCAATAAACAATGGAAAGGATTTATCTACGGAGAGTAAACTGTTCTTCAATAGTTATACTGAATATATAAGTACATATGTAATTGTAGAATGTCTTTATTTCATAAGAATATTGTACTGCGCTTAAGCTATATGTTAAATAATTATAAAAATATGTTGTATGTAAAAATACTGATATGTAAGTTTTACAATTTGTAGTTATAAGTGCGTTAGAATTAACAATGTAACATTTATGTAGCATGTATAATTGAAAGAATTTTCAATAAACAGAGAGTTAAACTAAAGCAATTGTTTATTCATTTATAAACCTAACTCCCTTATCCAGCCTTTACAAAATTTCACTTAAAAAGCAAGAAATAATGTAGAAAAACATTGCACAGAAGCTTCGAAATACAAAAGTAGAAAAAGAAACGAGAAATATAGGTTTGATACAAAGAAGAACAAAATTCGGTACAAACGGTTTCCAGGAATTCCTGGAATTCGACGTCACTAAAATTCTGGGAAGTGGCACGAAGAATACCTCCTGGCACATCATATTCTCCTGATACAAAGTTCTTATGTCAACATTCTGATTTTAGGAGTGCGAAATTTTTGGAAACCATTTTGGAAGGTATGTTAAATAAATACATTTATATCACACTTTATTTGTTTATTTTTATCTTTCTTTCTACATTATTTTAATACTTAATATATAATTTGTATAATTTATACTATTTACAAAGTACGTACTATCCCTACAGACACTGACTAATAAAAGTAAAAATTATAAACTATTATAGCAAAATTCTATATAGAGAAATACGGCGGTACTATTGTTCTTCTGATACATTTTTAAAAACCCTGGAACTTGGTTTCGCAAAAGGGGATCCCGGAAATTCCTGGAATTCGACGTCACTAAAATTCTGGGAAGTGGCACGAAGAATACCTCCTGGCACATCATATTCTCCTGATACAAAGTTCTTATGTCAAGATTCTGATTTTAGGAGTGCGAAATTTTTGGAAACCATTTTGGAAGGTATGTTAAATAAATACATTTATATCACACTTTATTTGTTTATTTTTATCTTTCTTTCTACATTATTTTAATACTTAATATATAATTTGTATAATTTATACTATTTACAAAGTACGTACTATCCCTACAGACACTGACTAATAAAAGTAAAAATTATAAACTATTATAGCAAAATTCTATATAGAGAAATACGGCGGTACTATTGTTCTTCTGATACATTTTTAAAAACCCTGGAACTTGGTTTCGCAAAAGGGGATCCCGGAAATTCCTGGAATTCGACGTCACTAAAATTCTGGGAAGTGGCACGAAGAATACCTCCTGGCACATCATATTCTCCTGATACAAAGTTCTTATGTCAAGATTCTGATTTTAGGAGTGCGAAATTTTTGGAAACCATTTTGGAAGGTATGTTAAATAAATACATTTATATCACACTTTATTTGTTTATTTTTATCTTTCTTTCTACATTATTTTATGAAGAATGTATGTAAATTGAATGTATGTAAAAAACCTAAAAACAGCATCGTGAAATAAGAATTTTGTATCAGAATTTTCGGGAGCCCCTTTTGCGGAATCAAAATCCAGATTTTGAGAAATTGTATCAGGAGAATATGATGTGCCAGGAGGTATTCTTCGTGCCACTTCCCAGAATTTTAGTGACGTCGAATTCCAGGAATTTCCGGGATCCCCTTTTGCGAAACCAAGTTCCAGGGTTTTTAAAAATGTATCAGAAGAACAATAGCACCGCCGTATTTCTCTATATAGAATTTTGCTATAATAGTTTATAATTTTTACTTTTATTAGTCAGTGTCTGTAGGGATAGTACGTATTTTGTAAATAGTATAAATTATACAAATTATATATTAAGTATTAAAATAATGTAGAAAGAAAGATAAAAATAAACAAATAAAGTGTGATATAAATGTATTTATTTAACATACCTTCCAAAATGGTTTCCAAAAATTTCGCACTCCTAAAATCAGAATGTTGACATAAGAACTTTGTATCAGGAGAATATGATGTGCCAGGAGGTATTCTTCGTGCCACTTCCCAGAATTTTAGTGACGTCGAATTCCAGGAATTCCTGGAAACCGTTTGTACCGAATTTTGTTCTTCTTTGTATCAAACCTATATTTCTCGTTTCTTTTTCTACTTTTGTATTTCGAAGCTTCTGTGCAATGTTTTTCTACATTATTTCTTGCTTTTTAAGTGAAATTTTGTAAAGGCTGGATAAGGGAGTTAGGTTTATAAATGAATAAACAATTGCTTTAGTTTAACTCTCTGTTTATTGAAAATTCTTTCAATTATACATGTTACATAAATGTTACATTGTTAATTCTAACGCACTTATAACTACTAACTGTAAAACTTACTTAAATATTAGATTCTTAACTTTAACGCACTTATAATTACAAATTGTAAAACTTACATATCAGTATTTTTACATACAACATATTTTTATAATTATTTAACATATAGCTTAAGCGCAGTACAATATTCTTATGAAATAAAGACATTCTACAATTACATATGTACTTATATATTCAGTATAACTATTGAAGAACAGTTTACTCTCCGTAGATAAATCCTTTCCATTGTTTATTGGTAAAATGAAATTAGACTCAGAAACCAAGGATCTCAAGTTTGCAGATTTGTATTAGGAGAACATGATGTGACAGGAAGTATTCTTCGTGCCATTTCTTGAAATTTTAGTAGTGTCCAATTCCAAAAATTACCGAACACTGATATCTGAGAAACTGCCAGAAAGTTTCCTGTTGATTTGATGATGTTAATGTGCAGCTTATGTGGCGTAGAAATGTATAACAAATACATCTTCTAATCTGCAACACAGCAAAATACGTTATTATTAACTACTTGAATAAAATTATAATACTTTATACTTACATACGATATAACAAAATTGATCATTTTCAATCAGGTTTGAATTTGATGGATTATGTTTACTCTCAGTAGATAAATCCTTCCCATTGTTTATTGGTAACATGAAACTAGACTCAGAAACCAATGATCTCGAGTTTGCAAAATTGTATTTCTCTAGTCATGTATCATTAAACTAAGGCAGCTTGTACATAAAATTACAGGGACTTAGTCATAACCTCACACAAAAGGGATGAACGTAACTACCCGACCATTAATGAATAATAGAAAACGTAGAAGCACTGGCTAATTTGGTATCAAATTTTACATTTTCGAACACGAAAAACCGATCTACAATAGTCTGAACCTCGAATAACTCATACTATTAATTATTGTAACGCAACGATTAAAAGACTCCGCGAGAGCGTCACCCCTCTCACTCGCACCAAGCCAACGCAGTATGCTAATGCGTAAGAGGGAGAGAACACTCGTCCGCCATTCGGACCTCTCACTCCCACAATGTGCGAGAGAGTGAACACCAGTCCGCCATTCGGACCTCTCACTCCCACAATGTGCGAGAGAGTGAACACTAGTCCGCCGATCTCACCTCTCACTCCCTCAATGTGCGAGAGAGTGAACACTAGTCCGCCAATCTCACCTCTCACTCTTTCAATGTGCGAGAGAGAGAACACTAGTCCGCCAATCTCATCTCTCACTCTCTCAATGTGCGAGTGAGAGCACCGAGCATCTAGTCTCTCACTCCCTCTACGCCAAACTCGCGCCTGCGCACAACACCAATGTGCGAGAGAGTGAACACTAGTCCGCCATTCGGACCTCTCACTCCCACAATGTGCGAGAGAGTGAACACTAGTCCGCCAATCTCACCTCTCACTCCCTCAATGTGCGAGAGAGTGAACACTAGTCCGCCGATCGGACCTCCCACTCCCTCCGCAGCAATCTCGCAAAGTTACAATTGTAAACGTTAGTTATAAATAATATAATAACTATTGTAAAGCTGAATGTATAAATCATGTAGTTTATTGAATAAATGCAGCTTTTACAGTTAGTAGTTAGAATTAAGTGCGTTAGAATTAAGAATGTAACCTTTATGTAACATACATAATTGAAAGAATTTTCAATAAACATCAAATGAAACTAAAACAATTGTTTGTTCATTTATAAACCTAACTTCCATTATCCAGTCCTTAAAAAATTTCACTTAAAAAGCGAGAAATAGTATAAAGAAACATTGCACAGAAGTTTCGAAACATAAAAGTAAAAAAAAAGCGAAAAATATATTTAAGGTACAGAAAAGAGTAAATTTGGTTATAAACGGTTTCCGAAAATTCCTGGAATTTGACGTCACTGAAATTCTAGGAATTACCGAAAATGTATTTGAAAATATTCTGCAATTTTTACTTATTCCTTCTGTTGGGATATCCAGCCATTCAGTCATTCCCTTTATTCTAAGGTACGATTACTCTCATAACATTCTACCATTTGTTTTTTACTTTTATGTTCAATATTACTTGTGTTTAACGCTTCCTGTTCTACCGAGGCGCTTGTTGATTGGTCAGTGTTTTTGCTTAATAATTCAAAAACGAAGCCCCATCCGATATTTTTGCAAAGGAAATTGTTGTTCAGAATAGTCTCAGCTACCCCCCATTTCCGGCTCCTACAAGAGTTCTGGGACACCCTGTATACTGAAGTTGTTTCCATGCATGAAATAATACAATAAAAAAAGTAATTTTCATTTATTGCGGTTATTATAGCATCAACTTAAGCGTCACTGCATACATTTTTTTAAGTTTAGATTTGCAACGCTTCAAAAATATCAAGCTTCAAAATTGACATACCGCCGACATTTGCATTTCCTGAAGTACACCGCTAAAAAGTTGGTCGGTTTCATTGGTGCAGTATAATGCTCCCTAAAAGGGCCGATACTGAGTACATGTATTTCTTTAATTAAAGTTCTCTCTCCATTTTCATCATTCACATTATACTTTAGTTTACATCAACATAATTAATGCTTGAATAACAGTGAGCAATAATAGCCATTAGTGGTCGAAAAAGTGGGGGGTTATTAATCCTCTTTCTGTGAATACGGGCGGTAAGTAGTGCTTTGAAGATGATTTGGTAAGCGTAACAATTAGCATCTATTATCCTTAATATCCTATTTTTTCTGGAATGTTTTTTTTTATATCTAAGGCTGTTTTCGAGATTCAGGGGCTGGGTCAGACTAAAAAACTTTGGCGATTCTAACACTTCCTTTCGCTTGTAAACACTTTGCAAAAACAAACAAACAGATCTTTACAAAAAACGTTAGGTAATATCTTATTTTTGTTTTTATGTTCTTTTTTATTTCTTGTAATTATAAGGCGGTAGAATTTTGCAATATTATCTTCAGCGGTATCTTACTTGATTACACTCAGTCATAAATGTGATTAGAATATAAAAAATAAAAACTGTTTACATCAATTTAAATATGACAAATATGTTATCTTCAATGTAGCGTATAATTTGAATAATTTCATGAAATAAGAAAATGGCGGTTTGTTAAAGATAAAACTTTTTTTTTCGTTAAGAACTTCACCTTCAAATATTAATAAAATGTCAACAAATCAATGTATCGAACAAATCCTACACTGCACTGCTGATTATTTTATAAAGAATAATGTATACACAAATTTTGAGTTAATCGGATGAAGAATTTTGGAAATCTACTGAGTGAAAGGTCGAAAAACGCGTAAGAAGTTTTAAGATAATGCTTCTCTAACATGGAAAGAAAGAAAAAATTTACTTTGTAGCCATGTTAAAAACACGTAAGGATATCTGTTTACAAAGGAGGTTTATTGGGATTAGATACGAATACATGGTAAAGGTTATACAGGATAGAATTTTCACAATTTTACAAGACAACATTTTGAATCAATCAATTTAGATTTAAGCTAGGGCGTCCAAGGTGGTGCTCTGTACTCTTGTTCGACAGGCGTCCAGGTATTATTTCACCGAACTCTTCCTTCTCTGGCAGGCGTCCAGGTATTAGTCGCCGTACTCTCCTGCCGGAGTCTCTAACCTGTTAACCAAGCGGCCGATGATCTTACCTCGTCCTCTCTGTTGGTGCAGGAAAAGTAATTTTCTCTCCGCGAGCTCTCAATTTTATATCTACAACAATCCGCGGACACGGTAATCAACGATCGCATTACTATGTGCGAATCTAGCGGTTTTCTGCAATGCTCCTAACGTCTCCGCTCGCGAGGTAATCTATGATCGATTTTCGCGAATGTTCGCTGCTGGATCTTTTTTCTTCTTTTAAACTTATCCAATTTCAGATATTAGGCTTTAACGTATACGCGCATGCATGTACAGTAGAGTTCAAGTCGTGTTCGTAGTCTCTTAACATAAACAAATTTTTAAGTTACAAAAAAGCTTTTTTTGCCTCTAAATTTTTTTTTTTTGGTCT
Organism: Anthidium xuezhongi; assembly: GCA_022405125.1. Classification (NCBI taxonomy): domain Eukaryota; kingdom Metazoa; phylum Arthropoda; class Insecta; order Hymenoptera; family Megachilidae; genus Anthidium; species Anthidium xuezhongi. The sequence continues at coordinate 9,929,835 of CM039648.1, forward strand.
TTCGACCCAATATCTCGACAGAGTCATGCGACAGATGTTGAATTCTCCAACGATAGTTTTTTGTCCCGATTCTTTTGCACAGATTATAAAATGACGTGATCGATTTGTATAGCAAAAAATGTTAAACGCAATGTTATCTTTTTTCATTTTGAAGATATAGCCAGTGGGGCAACTTGTCCTCGGTGTCCCCTACAGAAATATTTGGAAAACATGACGCCATGCTGAATCGAATTTTTCAAGTAATTAGAAACAAAAATTATTATTAGTTATTAAGTTGTGTATTAATCATTCTATTATTACGTTGGATATCGTTGTATATAGTTCGCGTTAAGTTAACATAAATTAATTCCACATTCTGTCCATCATCTTCTGTATAGAATTACGTATACGATTCTTGAATTCATTATTGATAATATCCAATAATTACTATTGATTTTTCCCCCCATTACCACTACCACTCAAATCAAACTTCCAAACCTTTAAAAGAAGTAGCGACCATTTTTGAAAGGTTCATTCCATATCTGTGCACTAGAGAAGAACCACTACAGTACTAGAAGTTAACCTGCTAGTAGTGTAATACTTTGCCACGCTGCAGCTACTAAAACACTTGTTCGGTAATAATTTTATTTTTGATAAACTTTATGTTCTGTTTCGACAATACTTTGCTATTTCTATTATTCATCATTTAAAACGTCTAATAGGAATATGTTTAACCAAATAAACGAAAGAATTCTTAATTATATGGGTGACAATTTTTAATGGTGGTTCAAGTGTCACTCATATGTGGGTGTTAAATGTCATGCAACAATAAAATATTCGCAATTATGAAACATCAGAATTTAACAATGTGCAACAATAAAAAAATACAAATCTGTAATGTATTCGCAAAGAAACTGTATTATCGACACCGAGAGTGTTTTTGTTTAGCGTCTCTCGGCGCGGGTTTTACAGAAGCGTCGCAGTTTAATAACTATTGTGGTTTATTTAATAAACCACAATATTACTTTATATAATACACCACAAAATCTTTAGTACAATTTGTTATCTTTACTCGACTTTCAATAAGGCCATGCCTTCGGTTCATGTGATTGATTTTTGTGCATCCGGTTTCCAAATTCTGAATCTCTTAAAAATATGGCTGGTGCTATTAATCACGTTTGCGCATTTTATTCAACATTTTATTTAACCAACGACCAACTACACTCACGAATGAACCTCGTTCGTCGTTCGAAGAACGCGAGGAATTTATTTGTAACTGCAATTCGCATTCCTATCACAAAAGTACACTATGATGAAATCCGTTTAAACTTCGTTGTACCACTTTAGACGAACTATACAAATGTACGGTTACGCTGTGTCAACCTACTTAGGTAGATATAGTATAAGGGGATAAAGTGATAAATTACACCGTTCAACAAAATTAAACTTTTCATTCAACACCAGAACAACCGACACCTAATCAACTCTTTCCTTTTGTTGAGAATATATTACATATAGATATTTTGAACGGTTAAATTTGCGATTTTTCCTCGCTTCGACGTCGGCCTTGGCCGGACCATAAAAGCCATGGGTCCACTGACCTGTATACAAGGTTTTTTTCCCATTTTCGTCAGTCGTGCGACAAACCGTAGTAGCAATAGGGTTTTCTTTTAAGGTTTTCGCCAGCGTTGTTTTATTTTTGTATTCTAAACTTTTATTTCTCAATAAACATTTCTTTTTCTGCGTTAGTGGTTGAGTGATTCTTTATTCCACAATTAAAGATCCTCGATACTTTTAAATTGGAAATAAAATAGAAAACGAAATGGATAAGGGATAAAATATGAATTATAGTTCAGAAGAATTCCATATCTTAATAAAAATCAACTTACACTTTGACAAAAGCGTCTTGATAAATTTTGTAATACAAAATAAGAAATGCGGAAGAAGTCATTTTGACCCCTTTGATAGTTCTAGTGTTACTTAGTTTTGTATCGTTAGATACAATGGTAATTGTAAGTGATACTTTTAACTTTAATTAAATTGTTGTTATAAAAATACGAAATATGAAGGTTCTGTGTAAAATGGAAGTGGAAAAATTGTGCTAAGTGGATAATTTAAAGAATATGTGAAACCGAGGTGCTAATTTTGCGAGTCAGCGCTGTGTTGATCTTTAATCGATGCAAATTATTAAGTTTACCTTGTTCATTTTTGGATTAGTTGAACGGTAAGTATTATGGATTAGATTCGTAGCGTTCGAGAGTCTACGTATGAAACACGAACGAGCGAGCTTATTAAAGTGGGAGAGATTTCACAAGGAGACGATTATTATCGTTGTAGCCGGCTGTGATAAATGAAAGAGCCGCACACACGAATCGGCTGTCGTTATTGTATCCTTTCGTAAAAGCGAAACGTCCAAATGTGTGCTGGACAGTGTTACGTAACACGACACGGACAGAACTAATTGATAAGAATATGAAATCTTGAGATCTCATTAGTGGCTAATTTTATAAAACCAATGAGCGCATAGAAAGGGATACAAGTGGTTCCTTGACGATTCGGAGATACACCGAAATTACAGTTGTATACGGACCTTTGAACGCGTGAACGTGAATGACAGTGCAATGGAAGTGAAGAAAGTCGTGCTTCGCGAGGTGGAACCCGTTCTGCACCAAGTAATCGACAACCAAAAAGTCGTCGAGAGTTATTCGACCGATTCGTTGTTACCGCCCGGGGAGAATTATGGCAGTTCGATTTTTAAAGTTCACGTCGAACTGAAAGACAAGAATACCGGCGAAAAGGAGGATCTTCAGTTGATCGCGAAGATGGTACCGCCGACCGAATTTCAGAGACAATTGTTCAACAGCTCTCGTACGTTCTTGAAAGAGATCTTCATGTACGACACGATCATTCCAACTTATAACAGATTGGAGCTCGACTGTGGGTTGAAGGAGAACGAATTGTTCAATATTACGCCAAAGTATTATGGGTCTAGGTTGTCTTTGCATTCGGCAGACGAGTTCGACGACGATGCCGTTATTCTGTTGGACAATCTGAAAGTAAAGGGTTATTATACCGGTGACAGATCTAAAGGTAAACCGAAACATTTGATCTTCCGTCTAACACGGTTTCTACCATCATTTCAAACGGGATAATTTATTTAAGTCCGAACATTTGATTAACTTTTCATTTTTTGCTTCAAAGACAACACAACAAAATGTTTAGAATTTGCTCGACATTGTTAAACGTTAAAATAATTTCAAACGTTTTTTTTTACAATTATTCATGAAATGTTTATTTATTTTATTGTATATAAGTACTATTAGTAAGATACTATTAGTAAGATACTTGGTAGTTGGTGGTTCATCTCTGATTATTGGCACTTCTTTCGCTTTTACTCGATAAGAAAGTTTAAATTTATTTAATGTTTAGAAAATGTGAACAATTGCGTACAGTAACGTATACACCAATTGCTAATTAGTGTGTGGTGCCAATAACCAAGGATTTATACATTTTTATATTGAAATAGTGCTACGAGTCTTTACAACTTCATAATAAAAGTAGAATTTAAAGTGGCAATAATTGGGCATTTCATTCTCCATAAACCGATTAATTTTTGTTGCGTTACTCAAAGCCGTTTCTTTCAACGTTTTTATCCAGGTTACGATTTGGAACACGGAAAAATCGCAGTGAAAGCCTTGGCGAGATTCCACGCGTTAGGAATAGCCGTGAAGCAAAAAAGACCTGGTATTTTTAAAGTGTTCAAGATGTACGCAAAAACTACCAACGGAGGGGACGTCGGTGGGGACCTTCTTAAAACGATCCTAGCTAAAATAGAGGAGGATCCGGAAATAAGTCCCTACTACGATAGATGTTACAAAGCTATGACGAAAATATCGTTAAAAGATCTCTGGGCGAACAATTCCAAAGAGCCTTGGTCGACCATCATTCATTCGGACTTTTGGGTGAACAACGTGATGTTTCATAACAACGAGGAGGGTAAAGTTGATGACATCAAATTCGTCGACTTTCAAATATACGTGCTCAACAGTCCGCTGCGCGATCTACTGTTCTTCTTGTATTCGAGTCTGGAAGTGGCAGTCACCGAAGAAGAGATAGAAAATGTGATGGACATATATTACGAGGCGTTGATAGACACGCTAAACAAAATGGGATGCAACATTGATGGTTTCAGCAAAGAGGAGTTCGACAAGAAACTGAAGGAAGACGCCGTATATGAATTTTTACATATCTGCATTATGATTAAGGTACTCACTTTAGGCACGAAGGAAATCGATAATTTCGATGTTAACAAAATGCATGATGTGTTAATCGATTACGATGGAAACGAATTGTTTGTCGAACGTCTACGCAAAGTGGTGCTAACCTTCGTTAAACGCGATTGGATCTAAATAAACGATATTAAGGCAATGACGGATTATTTCTTTTTTCTGTATCTTCCACTGCTCGCGTTCGGTCCCAAGGACTCGGTGTACGAACATTAGAAGACTATCTTCTTATCCTAACAGAGATTTATAAAGAAAAAGATGTCGCGATTGTCTCGCAACAACCGTTGAGTTAGCCCGATTCGCATACTCTAGTTAGAGACAGTTAGACAGCTATCTGTTGAGACAGCCTGTGCATAGCTTAAGATTGAGTCACCCGATTTCTACACTTTTCCTTAACATGTTTAGACCAGAGAGATAACTCCAAACTACCTCAGTCATCCTAACAGTAATCGAAGAACAAAATGAAACAGCCTTGAGGTTTTAGAGTTCACCATCCGTATTACATAAAGTATATCAAAATTTAGGTTACAGGTTCTTATCTTCCAATATGAACTGTCGGTACGGTAGACTTCCGTAAGGTTAGGTAATACCAGAGATTATCATATATTATTCTTAGTATCTAGTATTCGTGTTATCGTATTCGAAAAATATTTTGCAAAGCAAGCAATTTTAGAAAAGCAGGTGGGAAACATCATCCATGGCGCTATTTTTATCGACACTGTATTACCTCCGGCAAAAGTTTCCAACCAGGCTTTGCAACGCACGTTATAATGTTGTATTTGCGTTACTTCTTTCTATTGAGTAAAAAAGGAACCAAATCTTGCCAAGCATTCAAAACAAAACGAATAATTGCATCGACGTCTATTAGGGATACTACACGTTTAATAACAATAATATCATTACTGTCATCACATTTTTCGCTCGTGTAATCTTTATTGAACGTTATTACCTTACTTCAATGGCAGTTAAGTCACTAGGTATTAAATAATTTTGTTGTTATCCGATAGGTTTAAGAATACTTCTCATAATCCCATCAATGTGTGCCTTGACATTTAATAATAATGTCATTAATTTCAAGAATTGTTAATGTTTTCAAATCTGTAAACCGCTTTTTGGGAGTGTTCTTTGCATTTGCAAAATTTAAAGGCCTATATTTTTTAAATAACCTCGAAACCACCAAAATGAAGATTCAAACCCCATATTCCATTCAGAACCAAATTCCTGATATCGAGGTCGAAAAGTGATCGATTTGGCGTAGAATGACTGACTAATCGTTATGAAGGAGCTAGATATCGATATTTACCAAAAACTTATTCTGTCATTTGATTTTCGGCAATCGTTTTGATTCATATCTATGTTTGCTAGATACGAGCTAAATGTCACGCGTCGATGTGAACTGATCGTATCTTACTTCCCCGGTGTGAGATATCACTTCTGAATGACTTGCAAAGAAACACTTCTTGAAAAAATGTTATCTAAATCGTAAACGTTTAATCACTACTATATAACCGTATCTTTTTTAAAGACATTTTAAGTATTACAAGTGATAAAATTTTGATACCGTATGCAACTGTGAATATATGTGTATAATGGAATTACAAAAAACTTTTCCTTTCAGTTATTCAACACCAGATATATCTGTCTCAATTTTTCAACTTAAAAAGGGTTGGTAAATGAAAAATTCTTATCTTCGAGTAATTATCAAGTGTCTATGCGTTAAGTAGCTGTGTACACAGTTTAACAAAGTCTCTCCGATTCCTAAGGTCGATAATTTGTTCGGTAAAATCCGATGATCGACCTTGTCAAACGCCTTGCTAAAATCTGTATAGATGGCGTTTACTTGAGTTTTTCCCGATAACGCTGTTGTCTGTCACGCACAAAGTCATGTTACGAAATACAGGCTCAAGTTTCCGGGTAACTAAACATTCGAAAATCTTGCAAATGTCATTTAAAATGCTGATAGGATTTATATAGGGTGACAAGGCTAGTTTTCTAGGAGGGAGAAATACATTTTACGCACTACCCCGGGTGGTTACGTGCTAGTTCCTAGGGGTGTGTGGGACTCACCACTCCCCCCGTTGCCGGGGATCGTCAAGGGTGCAGAACGGCTCCTACCCACTAAAACCCTCTCTCCAACAGCCACTATTTCAGTGATCCATCCGCCTCAAGTCGCCTTAGATAGGACGGCGACACGCTTAGCTACCCTGAAAAGGCCAACCAAAAAAAGTAGTTGTTAACCATCCTCCCCTCCCCCTTTCCAAGTGAGGCCACTGACTTCCTGACCCCCGAGCTAGTATTAAAAAAAATAATGGACAAAATTTGACCCACTGCTCAAAAAGATTCGCCATCGCTGCTCTAGAACCCCATTACCATTTTTATGTTAACCGCGCCCCACGCGGCACGGAACGTGTTAAATTTAATTCTAATGGCAACTTATAGTCAAGACTTGTCAAATGTGGAAATGTCTGACAGAGAGTAGAAAAAACAATTTTTATCAAAATTCTTTTCATCCTTCGAATCGACTGAGCAAAGATACTGCACCGCGAATTCTGCATTCCTTTGACTGTAATGAAGACAGTAACCTTAATGAAACTGCGCGCATTATCTAATTCAAACGTGATGGCAGTTCATCAGCAAAAGAACACAATGACTTGACACAGTGGTTAATGGAAATTGAGGAACAAGTGGAGCAAGAGAAGAATAAATTTCTTCGCTTGTAACTAAGGGCAAAGTGTAGAGTAATGTCTCGGATAAAATGTAAACTTCCTTTAGGCAATATCACCGAGACATGTCTGGATAAACCAATTTCAATGTTTAACTTTTATTTTACTTTTGATATTTAAGGTGTTATGTCCGAACGACTTTTAATTATAATTTAGTTGAAGTCCTTCGAACGGTAAAATATTTCAATGTTACACCTGCAGCGTCCGCGCCTATCCGCAAAGGGAGAAGAGCTGATAGCACCCCCTCTACCATATTTTTAGACACACGATGATTAACTAGGGTGTAATTAGACAATTTCTGTAAACTCACTACGAAACCATCACCAACTGAGATTTGGCCACCAAGGCATTTCATAAACACTTTGACTGCCACCTTACCCACATACGGGTGACCATTAAAAATTATGGCCTATGTTATTAGGAATTTCATCGCTTATTTGGTTGAAAATATTCCTGGTAGATATTTGAAATTATGGATAATAGAAATAGCAAAGTATTGTGGAAATAAAATATAAAGTTTGTCAAAAATAAAATTATTATCAAAGTCAAAGTGGTAGTCAAAGTGTTAAAAAGGGGAATGTATACCACCTCCAACGATTAGACGGTAATGTTGTAGCTGACGATGAAGACATTTATTTATTTCTCTCTTCTTATAAATATATACTAATCTTCAATAGTAAAAATAAATTTTTATCAAAATTCATCCGTTTTAACATTTCGCCGCGTTTGACCTTTTCTACATTTTTTATTATAACTTCAAAAGACTTCAATTTTCTCATAGTTAATTGTAAACGTTCGAATATCTATTAATTTTGTTTCTCATTTCGCCTCTTATATTTTCCTGTTTATCTGCCCGCTGCGCTTCTACAGCCAAATTTTAACGCCAAATTCTTTTTGCAATTAGAAAATTATAAATAATCTTTGGGAAATTAAAGATAACACACGTGCATTATCATTTAGACTAAGAACATAAGTAATCTGAATGACAAACAAGAATTTTAGATTAACTCCGGTTTTTAAAGATAGTAACAATTCTAAAGATAAACACAGCATGCTGATATACAATCTTTCTTGGACTTTGTTTTTAACATATAACTACATACATACTTTTGCTGCACGTGAAATATAAAAAAATTGAATAAAGCATCGAGTAGCTGCTCGATGGAGTATGTATTATGTTGGCAAGATCTAATATAAAGACTCAATAATTATAAACTATTTATCCATTGAAACGCATAAAGTGAAGCAAGATCAGCAAACAACCAGGAAATTCTAATTAAAACTCTATTAACGACATTGATAATAATTTTTCTTGTTTGACTTGAATGCAGCTGAACGGTGAAGTTCAAGAACATCCACAAATGCAGAAGGTTGATAACATCAAAGGACTCTGACATCGAGTCTAAAGATGAAAATGACAATGACATAGATAGCGATATTGATATCGTACAAGCTTATCAAAACAAAAAGTAACTTGATCACGGACAGCAACCATACAATTGTTGAGATCAATACCCGAAGCGGAACCGGTAAATTGAATCCTTACTCCTTTGCGATACGCAAGAAGCAGAAAAATTGGCGGGTGACAGTTGGGATTTGTATTGCGATAAGCCATCAGGAAAAACCCTTGGGCAGTCGGTACCCGAATGTACCATCGCCACAGTTCGCAAAACTGTTACCGGCTTACAAGGATGCCTGCAACTCCGCAGGTAAAACCGTTCCACTCCCGCTAGTAGTTTTTTCCCCACTACCCTAAAGATAATCTTTGTACGTTTCGAGTCCTCAACGACGAATGGTAAACGTCACCAAGATTTGTAAAAATATATTCAGTTAAACGTTCAACGAATCTACCAGAATTTATCAACCTTTCCTCAATACATTGTGACAGCGGGTTTGGGGGAGGAGAAGATAAGGCCTCCCTGGGACACGAAGGGACAACTGTCCACCACACGATCTGGGTACAAATCCACGAACGAGGATAGGGACTCGGGTTATCCTAAGCGTTGGGCGCCACTGCCAAGAGGCACAGTCCGCGGCGATCTTGCCCGTCCAGCTGCTCGAGGGGAGAGACAAAAGAACGTCCACCAGCTAAGCGCACAACAGCCTACGGATGCAGCTCTCTTGCTGCTCAGCTCAGTATCGGGGCACCCTCACAAAGCCTTGTGATTAAATAGCCTGTTTGTCTGCGCGGGCGCCAATTTCAGGGTTCGAAATCGGCGTGGCAGGACAGGAATCGTGCGTGACTGAGGGACTCGCATACCTGTATGAGGCTGAGTCTTGTACTGGCGACCAATACCTCCTCGGGGTCCTCGCTGGGCAACGTTTCGCATTCAGTTTCCGGGGCTTCGGCACGGGACTGAGCGCGAAGGGGCTAAATTGATTCGTCCCTTTAGGGCAGTCTACTTCCTTCTTGATCCTTAAGTGGTGAGAAGGGAGTTTGTCCAAGCCTGCCGCCCATAACACCTATGGGCGTGACCTTGCAGTGATTAAAACGCTACCCAAAGCTTCAGAATGGCAGAGCGGCGCATGCGCCTGAAAGCTCAAAGTCGACAATAATCCTGCCGCACCAGTGTCGTAAACCTGGTGCTACTAACACATTCATAGTCCGAGTACGCGACAACATGGAATGCTTAAGTTGATCTTACGACCGTTGATCTTCTTTACAATTTAATTTGCGGTATCCAATGGTGGATTCCTGGTGAAAATTATACATGTTTATATTATTTTTGCTGAAAATGAAATTCAACTGGGTGCTATTTACCAACCATCGTTGGTATACAACTTTGATTTGATTAATGAGATTAGTGATTAAAAAGTTGTCATACAATGTTACGGTAAGAAGATGCAGCAGATAATGTCGAAATTTTATAAAGTGATCCGAACGACGTTAAGCTCTACTTAAATTTTCAGTACTATCTGTATCGTTAGTTTAGATTAGTGGTAATCAACCTGGTTCCTACCGCCCATTAGTGGGCGTTCCAGCTTCCATGGTAGGCGGTAGGGGTTCTAACTTTTTAAAAACATTGAAATAGAAATTTTATACAGTAAAGTTACTTCCCTACTTTATAAATCACCATTACTGTGGAACCAGTGGTTAAGAAATTGTACTAATAACAGAGATACAAAAGTGGCCGGTAGGTATAAAAGGATGACTACCCCTGGATCAAAGTATTTTGCTAAAGAGCGTTTCAGAAACATCAAACTATTACAAACCGTCGTTTCATCGTTCTACTCTGTAGAATGCGTCCTTCTTGAACTGATTCTAGCGAAGGGCTACAAGTATAGATACATTGACCGAAACGATGTTTACCATGTTGTTTTATTAGAAAAGATAATATCGAAAGACGAGGTAAAAGTCCGTTCCATCCACGATAATTGTGAATACATTTTGAGCCGCTGTCAGTTAAACTATCGACAAATTTTAGCCACTTATCGTAATTGATTGGTGTCCGAGCACACAGAACTGGAATAATTTCCTCTGTGTCCGCGTACGTTGACTTATCGCGCAGTATCGGGTCACACGGCAGAAGAAGATTATGGAACTCGATTTAATTGCTTCCACGAGAACATTATTCATGTTGGTTTCCGCAATAAAATTCACGATAAAGAAAGTTTACCAAATTTTGTTTTGACGGATTACATGAAAAAGACGCTTAATGATACTATTACCGTTGTCCGCTCTTCCTTGCCTCCGATAAGAAGAAATTGCGATTGTGGAATGATTGATTTCTTTTTTTCAAGGTTTTTGCCACTAAATAAGATGTAGATTGTGCTAATTTGCAATGTGCTAATCGCAAATTTGTAACTGTCATAATTATCAGCGGTTTCGTTTGCCGAACTCCAAATCAAATTATTACCAATTTCATTCCATATTTATTGCATCGTATTTTGATAACTTTTGCTGACGGGACACCCGAGTTGAAAGGGTCAAATATACTCTAGGAAGGCAAATCTTTCTCTTCTGGCTGAAGGCTCTTTCGCGTCTTCATATAACCCGTCCTGTTAACACTCTTAACATTACTATCCAGGTATTCATGCATTTAATAATTTGGCTGCAAAAATAAGAGTGAGACTAAGTTGAATGAAAGACATACATCTCATGTATACAAAAATATTTTTACTGACTTTTGAATTTCGTCATCTCATCCTTTTTTATTATTATTTGTAGCGACCCCTGTTTCCGTACGCACCGAGAAAAGGCGCGTCAAATTCGGCGATTTATCTTTTACAAATTAATAAAAAAAAGTCAGTCCTTTCAAAGCTGCCGAGAAAGCAGAGTGTCCGTACACCAAAATTCGATATAAGTGATATAAATAGAGAATAAGAGAGTGTAAATAATGATTAAAATGTAAGTTTGGATAAATACATACTAGTGTAAGGAACCTTTAGTGTTTACATTCTCCCCCGTCGATAAGATAGAAATCGTAACGAAAGTAGGGTAAACCCTACATAATTGTAGCGACTCCTACTTCCGAAAGAGTAAAAAAAAGTGAAATTCCGTTTTCCACCGAAAGACGGGAAAACACGGCGTGGGTGAAACAGCACCACATTTTTCCAAAATTTTAGACACTCAAAGAAACGAACGAAAGACGTCACTCCAGAAAAGACTGTCGAAGGGTGAAACAAGGCGAAGTGTGTGTATAGCTAATTTCATAATTTATAGTTTATTTGTTAATAGTTAATAGTTAATAGTTTATAATAAACATAGCACATTATTTAAACTTTGAACAATTATTAAATAAATCCTCTGAACATAGACTTCCTTCCTTACGTCGATAAAGTAGAGCACGCGGAAATAATAATGAAAACGCTGCATATTATTTACTTATAGTTCCATCTTGTAACGAAAAGCTGAACGAACTTTCTGCTCGATCTGATACTAAAAAGGTAATTAGAAATTGAAAAAATAGCACATTAAACAATAGCACAAATTATAAAAAATATTGGAACAGAAAAACTGTCTTCAACAAGATGTTACATTTAACATAATATTTCATCTAGTATTATATTTAATGTAAAAATAACAGACGCACAGCAGCATTTAGTGAACGCACGATTACATGTGATAGTTGTAATGAATTTTATTTTTTTTCCGATTTTTCCGATACTGCTTTATCTGTTTGAAAATCGTGTTTCATAATGCGTTCACAAAAACAAATGGAATCTTCTATAAATTGAGTTCAAAGCGCAAACAACGTTAAATTGACATCTGAAGTTTCATTAATTAATAATAAATAACGGTTTGTTCATATGGTTGAGAATATGACAGGAACCACTAGCGTAGGCCATGGTCGTTTTCAACGAAATAGTCGCCTTGATCGTAAGGACTTAAGTTTTTCCAAGGGGGGAAGTGCCGTCGAACGACTAAACAAGGGCCTTAGTGACGTAAGGGTCATGGAAAAGGACACACTCTTGTGTAGACTTCAGTCTCGAACGCATCGCGATTGTTTTCCAATAAAGTTTTTTTTTTTATAAAACGACTCACACTCTATTTTACGCCCACAATTCACGGATTTCTTACACATATTTGAACCGTTTGAAATGTAAGAAGTACAAAAAGCTAAGGAAATAATATCGATTCTAATAAAAGAATTTGTATAAACGCGATAGTATTTTTATTTGCGTCAGTATATTTCCGTTCGTTCTTTGTTAAATTACTTTTAAATAAGTGTTTCTAATCTTTAAATAGCTGTATTGTAAACAATTAATCAATAAAATTAAGGATAAGAATATCTTTGATCTAGTAGACTTATCCAATCGCTTGAGAGATACGGATAGACTAGTTATCTTGTTATCATTGGCGTAATTAGAAAGGGGCCAGGGGGTATGCGGACCCCCAAGATACAACCGGTGTTTTATTATTTCTAAAATAATCCTTCAGCAAAAACAAATCACTGTCCTTACCGTAAATAAGAAAATCGTTCCAATGTTAAAAGGACAAAGGGCCTTTGCTGGTTGCCATCAAAGGGCCTGAGTAATAAACACTGTAAGCATTGCATTATTTTGTATAACTGGAGGACAAATTTTCTTTCCGAAGTTTGTGCATTGTCTTGAGCTGCCTAATAAAATGAAAATTTAAAATAAAAACATAGAATTCATCATTCATTTCGCCCATTTCCAATAACTCCAGAAATTATAGACACAAGAAACATTCGTCAATTTTAAAAGAAATAAATATTTGAGTCGAAATGCAATATATGCAGCGAAACTAAATCAAACAAATACAATAGTGTTCTCATTACGTTAAACTATAAATGAAAATTATGTCAGAATTAAGCAAGCTTAGACGAGAATCTAGTTAAAGTTCTTGAACGAAAAAAAGAACTTGGCCCTCCTTAGACAAAAGTTCTAATTACGCCAATGCTCATTAGTGAGAATGATAACAGCGCCTTTTTGCCAAAGAAGTGTATTTGCGGAATTCGCGGCGTGATATTCACATCAATGATTCTAGAATTGTGGAACGTGAGATAAACGCTTAAGTACCACCAACATAGTCTATTGTCATCTCCCATTTTACTTCCATCGTACTCACATAAACTGCCGAACAGGTAGCGCAGGCGTTATAGAAGTAACGATATGCTTGTGTGTGAAAAGAAAAAATGCAAGTGGGAAATAACAATAGGCTATGGTGGTGATAAACGTTTGTTCTACATCCCACGTTCCACAATTCTAGCATCATTGATCTCCCTCCGAAGAATTGGTACTGCAATAGTACGACGGACCAAAAATTGCGAAATCTCGGAGCCTTCCATTGTGGCTAATGATCACCGTAATGGTTTAGTAGATAGAAGCTTTATACAACCCCTTGCCGTTCGAGGAACGTAGGTTAGGTCGATATAGTAGGGGTTGTTCTCGTATGTAATGCAGTGAGAAAGTAAGGATTGTGAGAGAAAGTGGCTTGTAATTCACCACTCGGTCATGCTTGGGTACTATTTGTGGCAATGGCACTTACCACACCAATACGATCACTTTTTCTGAGTAAATCAGTAAAGTAACCGTTGTACCTTAGCAATTAAATAAAATCGGGTGTATACATAAAAGTTAATAAATTCATTCTGAAAAGCAGTATCAAATGATCTAAAATAAAAAACATATATAGTCATTTCAAAAACAAAACTTAACCATAATACCTTGTAAAATAATATTAAAACGAATTTGTTTTTACTTAAATATGCTTTTCATTTTATAATGGATACCCTATAGATACTGAGGTTGATGTCGCTAGTTTGTCATCGGTTATTTGATCCTTGACAGGATCGACTTCCTCAAAGGAAGGTGGTTGCATTTGTGACATTTATATGTAATAAATGCCCGAAGCTAAAATTTTATATTTGGACTTTCCCCCTTTCCCTTCTGTTTCAAACTTTATATATACCCGCAACCGGGGCCTTTCATAACAATATTCAAAACAACAATTTTCTTCAGTTTTTTTATATAATTTTTGTCAGAATGTTTGTAACATTTTTTTATGAAAACTATTTTTAAACAGAATGATTGATCTCCAATACATGGTTCTTTCTGCAAAGTTGATTTTTGTAATGAATAAAATGCGGTAAAAAATCAGTCCTTTTACTTTTACAGCTTAATTTTTAAGGTTAACATTACTTCTGTGGCAAATTTTTTATAACTCAATGAAACCAAAAATGTAAAATGTATGCTATGGTGATCGTAACTTATAATTTCTTGAAACCTTATACAATAACATTAATAACTTATGTCAATTATTAGTAAAGTATATGATTATGTATATTTAATAAATTAAAATATTAAAAATGTAAATATGATATTTAAAAATAGTAAAATCTAATTTGTACGCATTTACAAATGTTATTACAAAATTGAAAATTTATTTGATCGAAAATGAAGGAAAGTGAAATCATACATACTGGAAGAGTTGTATTATTTAGCTTATATTTACGCAACAGTTAGTGCGTATTTGCGATGGAGCAGGCAGTTTTATAGTAGTAGAGACTACTTTTTTAAAGTTTTCTATATTTTTATGAAACTTTTAAACAAACTTATCTAAAACAAATAGTATCGCGAAATTAAATTTCGTAATAAAAATTATGGCTTTGTTTGTGATGCCAAATTTTCATGGATTAACTCTGTTTATATGGATTGTATGTATTCTAACCTTATCCGTGAATGGTGTAGTTAAAACAGATGGTACTACACCTTTGACATCTGGATTAAGTGCAAGTTCTGTCCATACACTTTCAAAAAATGAACATCAAATATCATCCTCGCAAGTTCATTCTACATCTGAACCTATTATTAATTCTGTGAAACCATCGAACGTACGTAATAACGCTATCTACATAGTTTGATAATTAAAAAGATTGAAGCAATAAAGAGATGGTTCCAGTTTGTATACAATAATTTATGTAAACGAAAAAAAAACATTAAAAATTCAAGTTTCTTTGTAAACATATATATATATACATAATTAACTAATAATAATACATTTTTCCACTGAATATTACATTCATACTTGTTTTCCACTTTTGATAAATGCAATTTAAACATTAGTCTTGTGTTTTTTTGAGCCAAAGAAAGAAACAATATTGAATCTATTATAACTAACGTTATTAATCTTTACTGTACTTTTGGGGTATCGGATACTCTAAGAAAAGTTCAAGTTCAATTTTCATGTTTCGCATCTTATTTCTGTGTTCTTTTTTTATTATACATAAGTTATAACTTTCAAAAAAGTGCTGTTGATTTCTATGTAAAAATGCCTAAAGCATATTCAATAATTTTTGGGATCTAAAGTAATAAATAGTTTAAACTTGACAGTTCAAAGTCGTTAGGATATATCATGTTCCCTGTGTACTATATAAAACTTATGTGGTATATACAATAACGGTTAATAGAAGTGTAAAGAACAATTTTAATCTTTCTATCAGAATTGTCTGATTCTAAATTATCCAGTTTTGGTCTATGATAAATTACATTTTGTGTTTTTTTAACACATTCGTTGCTAAGTTGTTTTCAGTTAGGTGTTATTTCTATGCTATGTACACTAAAAACTTTATAAAATATGTATATAAATTTTATATAAAACTTTATGTACTTTGTACACTATGTATACTAAAATTTGTATAGAAGTCTATAAATATGTTTAAATCACCCATTCATTGTTTATGTACTGAAAATATATTTGTTAGGTCTTTGTAAATATTAAAACAACAAATATTTTCTCAATATAAAAATTTGCTCAATATTTGCTCAATATAAAAAATAAATATACTTATCTAATGTTGAAAATTGAAAAATAGTATTTAACATTGAACACATTGGAAAAATATAATAACAAAGAAACAAAATAATAAAATAGAATTTATATGTATTACAATGTATACAGAGTAATACAAAGCAGATAATAAGCAAATAATTTAAGTATGCTCCTTTTTGAATCAAGTGAAAAGTCACACTTTTGTTTACAAGACAAAATTAGTAACAAAAAATATGTAAACAGTGGAACTGCTTCCTTATTGCTGCAAACCCTTTAATTAATGTTGTTCACAATTTAATAAAATGATAAATAATTATCTTTAAATTTGAAATATTGTACTACTTTGAGAATAAATTTATTTAATAAAATATTTGTCTTAACTTATTTTTAAATAAGCCATATACAATAATAAATCTAAAATGTATGCAAATGTAATTTCAGAATAATGATACCACTTCTTTGGTTTTTGGAGAAGGTGGTCCAATTCCAATAACTTCTACTATGCAAGATGCAATTTCTGTTTCTCATTTAACAAATATTTCCAATCATTTAAATACACCAAATAATTTAATTAAAGAAGAGGAAACTATTCCAAGTACAAAAAGTAGGAAGAATACTAAAATTGTGTCAAGAAAGGGAGCAACTGAAATGTTAAATGTAAAACAAGAAAATGGCACTCATGTTGAAACACTATTATCTAATGATACGAAGCTAACAGTTGAATCTTCTTCAGTAGCAAGTATTGTTCATAACAATGACACACATATTGATCATAATACAAATAATTTAGAGTTGAATATTAATCCTCTAAATAATACTTTACATTCTGCAAATGTATCACGAGAAAAGTTATCAAAGAATGCAACAACATCTTTGATTCAAGAACATCGACCAAAGCCAACAGCCACAGTAGTTGGACCCAACAGTGATAAACGAGCATTTATATCGCATACAACAGGTTTGCATTTAGGGATGTCAAAAAAAATTGACTATGTTTTGCCAGTTATTGTTACTCTTATTGCTCTACCAGTATTAGGTGCTATTATTTTTATGGTATACAAACAAGGTAGAGATTGTTGGGACAAAAGACATTATCGAAGAATGGATTTTCTTATTGATGGAATGTACAATGATTAATATTTATAAAATTATTTTTTAAAGTTGGCTTACAATAATGCTTTTATATACTCAGTATGAAATATACACAAGATAACTAAGCTTCAGTCAGTATATATCAAAACAATTATAAAGAGTTATAAATTTTTCATTCTGTTGTTACTTGTTCTGCATATACTGCCATGTATGAGATTTGTTACTTCAATTATATTATGTAGACGTTTCAACTAGAACCTATTATTTATTTGTTAAATTTGAAAATTGGAAAAATGAAAGGTATATGGAAAAGACAATATGGAAATATTTCATTTACATAATCATGGTAATAAAAATATTTTATAAGTACTGTAGTTATATTATACATACTCTGTTCTGCTTTACTGTTTATTCAAATGAAAAATTTTATATATATATATAAATATGAATGGTTTTTCAAATTGTTTTTTTATAACACAATTCTATGTAAAAATAATTTGTTAATAATTTCTTATAGTTGGAGTTACACATTTTTTAATATACAAAATAAATGTGCCAAGATTTAAGAATAACATTATGTTTTTTTTTTTAATGGATTAAAATAAATTTTGTATGGTACAATTCAAAAGCAACATTCGTTTTAAATAAACTTTATTGGCAATAATGTTTTTACATCATTTTTGTTGCACTAAAATTATTTTCTTAAACTTAGTAAAAATTCATTGTATGTTAATTTATAAATTGTAAAATAATATCTAGCCCACCAAAGAAATATTTGATTTGTATAACAGGATGTTTGTGACTACTTATACTAATTTGTTTATGGCATTATATTTTCATTCTTGTTATTAAAAGAGCTTGTACAAAATTATAATGTTTGCCATAAAAAAGAAAATTCAATGGGTATTGAATGCTCATTTATAAAATTATACTAAACTAAATATAAGCAATGGTTAGTGCAATTATTTTATTCAATAAGATTTTTGCATCTGTTATTATTGAAATGGAGTTTTATAAACTTCCATTTCTAATTATCATTCGTAGAATTTATATTTTGTCTAAATGTAATGAAGCAATAACTATTTTTATATGTGTATGTAAGTAAAATATCATTTGTATTGTTATAAAATATAAACACTTGTAACTAAACATGTTGTATTATTTTTTATTTTAAATAATAATATATTATACTGTTGGTGATAACTAGCAATGAGATCAAATTCAATATGTATTTAGAAAATTAAATCAAATCTAGTACTCAAGATTCATACTGTCAGTGTCAAATTATAAGCAGATTATTAATATACTTAAGTTGGTTCCATTATAGCAAAGACTTAATTGTGAAATTTTCTTTGATATAATAAAACTGAATAATCTAAAATTTTTAACTTGACTATAATTATTACATTTGAATACTGATTTTCTAATTGAAATAAATTGAATGTACATTAAATACTATGGTAGTTTTTTTTATTTTTGGACTATAAGTTTATACAACAGTTGGAACCAATTTTTCAAATGTTTGAACTTGTTATACTATCGCATGAACTTACCTTCACTACATCTAGCGCTACAACGTGAAATAGCTTAAACATAACCACATCTAGTATCACGTATCGATATTTAAATTAAGAACGAAATTCGAATGAGTTGAAGTACCATTGTTTAAAATATTCGACGTGGATGTTCGAGTAGAGGAAAAGTTGAAAGACAAGAGAGATAAGGGAACATCCGGTGGGAATATTTCATATATTTATTGCAAGCCGATCTAACTATTTCCCTTATCTAATCTTGATGTATTTATAATAGGTCGTGCCGAATTAGCTGTTTCTGTTAGGTCTCACAAGATCCTTGAAACACGGCAAGACTCCCACGGTATTTCGCTTTCCAATTCTATTGACTTTCTCTAGGAAGGTAATAAATTTTCTTAAGGGTTGCTTTATCCCTCTGATGGGTTTTGCTCATTCTCTTTCTCTCTCTTTGGACCTCCGCACTTTTTCTTCGTCACCTGTAACCTTGTACGTGCACAGCTACGCAGCTTCCATTTCTACCCGGTTGGGGGGTGGATCGAAGATCGATGAGGATCACCAATGAGCGGAGGAGGGCGCAACCCCCAATTGAACCATGGCGATCTAGAAGGAGGATCCAAGATTTCCCGGAGAAGGGAGAGAAGTCGAGAACCACAAGGAAATTTTCGCGGAGCAGCAGAATTTTTTAGAATTCAGACTGAGCAGTACAAAAAGCAAAAAAATCTTGTATCTATACAGGGTGTCCCAGAACTCCTGTAGGAGCCGGAAATGGAGGGTAGCTGAGACTATTCTGAACAACAATTTCCTTTGCAAAAATATCGGATGGGGCTTCGTTTTTGAATTATTAAGCAAAAACACTGACCAATCAGAGCGTCGAGCCTAGTCGCCCCGGGGCAAGCGCCTCGGTAGAACAAGAAGCGTTAAGCACAAGTAATATTGGACATAAAAGTAAAAAACAAATGGTAGAATGTTATGAGAGTAATCGTACCTTAGAATAAAGGGAATGACTGAATGGCTGGATATCCCAACAGAAGGAATAAGTAAAAATTGCAGAATATTTTTCGGTATTATAAAGGAGGAATAAATTTGAAAATTACCTACATGGAATGTTAAAAAGTGAAGAAAAAATGTAAACTGGACTCAACCATGTACTTGTAAGTGTACATGGTAATTATTGATAAATTATTGATACTTAAAGGTAAAAGGCATGTCTAAAAACACCGTCTGCATAATCATTTGCAAGAAATAAGTTTGCATTCATTCGGTTTAGAGCATTTTTTATCACTACATTTCAGGGCCTTTATTTATCATTTTCTTGCTTTATCGCGATTGTTAACTAATTAGAAACATTCATGGTACTAAAAAGCTGCATTCATTCAATAAACTACATGATTCATACATTCAGCTTTACAATAGTTATTAAATTATTTGTAACTAACGTTTACAATTGTAATTTTGCACATTATTTGTACAACTTTGTAGAATTTATACAACAATACAATTACTCTTATTTTTACTGTTTATTTAATATTTCAAATTACAAATGCAATCTTAGTTTAATCCATCAATAATTTTAAAATGTAAAATTATAATAAAAACATTACATTACAGTATGAAACCATTGCACAATGAATTATATAAAAAATTGTAACATATCTGTACGTAAAGTTATAAAAATAATGAATTCTGGTAGATATAACAATAACGTATATAAGATATAATTGTAAAATTGAAAATAATAATACAAATATTTTATAATAAGTTAAAAAGGGCATGTGTAACGTATGTTTTAGTAAAGTTGATAAAAATAGTCAACCTTAATGAATTAACAATAATATAGTTAATAAATAACAGTAACATTGAAAACAGTAATAGAAATATTGTACAATAAGTTAATAAAGAAATGTATAAGAAATGAGAACAATTTAATCAATAAATAATTAAAGAATTAATAATTATAAAATACATTAAAATGAACTAAAATAAAATAAAAGTTTGTAGGCATAACAATTATTCATTGTAAAACCATAAAATTATAATAATTGTAACAAAATTTGCATAATTATAATAATTATAATATTTTAATATAATTACATAATTATAATATTATGTTGTTAGAGTTTGTAGCAAAGGTAAATGAGCGGCATGAAGAGATAAAGCAATTTGTATAATTAAATACAGTCCTGGGGTCATCTAATTTGAATAGTAGAAAGATAAAACATTGTATTATTATAAAATAATGAATTTAATATCGTTCAAGCTTTATTTTTCAATTTTTTTAAAGAGCAACTGAGGACGGTACATGGGGTGTTACCGACGAAATTAGCGAAACAGAAAATTGTGTTTTTTCAAAAACCAGGCCACTTTTCGGATAAACTAAAGTTATAGAGACATTTATAACAACAAAATATTTTATGTAATGGTGTTAAAAAGCCGATTTTTAATAAAATAATTTTTACCGACTTTTTATTTTTACCCCTGGCGCCACCTGCGAACAAAGTGCTGAAACTACTCAATAATTACCGACTGAGAATTCCGAAACATCGTTAAAAATGGCGGGCTTTTCAAAATGAGTAATGTACTATTTTGATATTTCTTAATTAAATTCCTTACAAAGGTTTATTAATTAAACTTCTGCTTTAATTATTAAACTAGAAGAACTGGTGTATAATTTCTGATTGTTTCAATAAGAGAAAAACCTACATTTATGTCTTTTTTTCATTAATATAACTTTTAAAGTTGTATAATAAACGATTCAAAGCTATTAACATGGATATCGTTCTAATTTCATCATTTTCAATGCTTTCAGTACGATTGTGTACAGCATTTTATTAATTTAAGATGTTTTTTAAGCTGTAAAAAATTAATAACTTTGGGGAATACTCTGCTACTATTATAAGTGCTCAAAAATCACTTCTGTAGTTCTTAAATGAAGGTTTTTCGTTTATCTAAACTATCAGAAATTATACACGAGTTCTCCTAGTCTCATAATCAAGTAGGAATTGAATAAATAAACCTTTTTAAGGAATTTAATTAAGAAAATTTAATTAATTTATTGACCTCTGATTGGTCAGTGTTTTGCTAAATAATTCAAAAACGAAGCCCCATCCGATATTTTTGCAAAGGAAATTGTTGTTTAGAATTCTTTATCGGTCATGTATAAGGAAGATGATAAGGAAGATCGCTTCATGACTGGCTTTGGTGGTCACCACATGTATTAGGTTAAGCACTTTTTAACTCGTAAGTATTGTATACAAGATATTACGGCATAAAACGTATAAAGATAAAATAAAATATATAAATATTCTACACATGACATTTGTTTAAAAACAAACAGAACTTACCAAAATTTACAGTGAAATTAAAATTAATGTTTCTTCCTGATCACATTTTGACGTATATGTAGAACATAAAGGGGTAAAATTCTAAAAACTTGGTGTGTCCGAATTGGGTGAAATTTTGAAAATAGCTTCGTCTTACATATAAAGATTTTTCGGCAACTCAAAAGATAAGATTGAGAGTTTTGCAAAATGTATTTTACCATTCTAGTCTCGCATCAAGAGTTATCGACAGGGCATAGAATAAGACCATAACAGTACTCACGATCGGTATTTTCTCTTTATTAGTATACATGTTTTATATCTTTTAATATAACAGTTGATTAACCAGTTAAGTGCATTTGACGTGTATACACGTCGGACCAAATCTCTACTCCTGTGCGGTTAACGTGTATACTCGTCATTCCTTCATTTTAACTCAGCACTGAAACTAAACTCATCTTTTGAAACTAAATTTCGCAGTTAACAGATTAAATGGATCATCTTTACTTTGATTTATCTAGTAAATATATAAATATTCGCACACGTGGTTAATTAGTAAATCTTCCATAATTTCAATTCCAAACTAGCATCAAAATATTGAAATCAATCCTTTGATTAGGACGTGTTTTTACAAAAAGCCCTAAAGAAAGATTCTTTTTTAAATCAAAGAAAGAAAAATTACAGTAAAAATTAGGCTCATTTGTACTTGAAATTTGAAAATTTACTGGGATCACTTTTCTAGTAAAGGGTTAAGAATAACGAAGTTCTGGAATATATAATTATAAAGTACTCCATTTTATTTATTTGCTTAAAACTTTATTACGTTAAAACAACAAAACAGATTTTTCAAACTACCTTTGATCATAAATACATTCTTATATGAATGTACATTAAATCCTTAATGGAAGCAGGGTCCGGCCATAATCGTTTAGACGAGAGGAATCATAGAGGAAGTAATTCTTTATCGTACCTCTGATTACCTCATGCTCCTTTGACTATACTTTTACGTTCAAATCCTTGTCATCTTTAGATATATTTTGTGTAATGGTTGTAAAATGATTAATGACCTTTTGTCTAGTTCATACGTTTTAGTCTTCTCGCATACGTCGACTTTACAATTTGACAAAATTTTGATCATTGCTATTTTTGTTTGGATCTTTGCAAATCTTGCGCCTGAAGAAAAAAGAATTGATTAAATGTATCTTAGAACGAATAAACTTGTCTTTTAATTCCAATTAAAAGTATCTTACCAATACAATTTCTTGGGCCGTCCCCGAACGGTAAGAAGGACATTGGATGTCTGACTTTAGCATTCTCGTCTAAAAATCTATTAGGATCAAAGACTTCTGGTTTAGGAAATATATCTGGATCATGCTGAATAGCGTAAACAGGCAAAATTACTATTTGATCCTTTTCAATGTTAATCTTTGTACCAGTAAATGTGTAATTTCTCGATGCTTTTCTGGACAACCATAATACAACTGGATACTTTCGCAACGTTTCTATAAAGCGACATGTTATAATTATAATATATAGGTTGATCTAACATTGTATATTCATTATGTATAAGGTAATTCATTTATTTTGCCTGTTACTAAAATATTGGAATTTGTTTTAACGTACAATATACGAGTGTTTCGAGTAAGGTTATATTGCAACGTGTATAAGAATTATTACTGTATTCTGATATTTTATGTTTTAATAAAAAGAAGATGTCATTCGTAGTGGCAGATTTTTAGCTGGAAAAAGGCAAATACGTTTCTGCAGCGCAAAGGCGCTTACAAAAAGAAACATTTAGTATAATTAGTGTAAATAGTCTAGGAACGCTATACTGCACTCGCCGTGAGCCGAGCTTGTTCCAGGCGTGCCAACTCATAAGATCCTCATAGCGGTCTCGCGCATTTCCGATAGGGACTCGAAAGACCCATATACATTACACCGGTAAAATGCTAGTCTAGTTGGAAAAGCGAACGCAAACCTGACTTGGCCTTCGAAGCTACGGGACCTTAGCGAACCAGTCATTCAGTTAAATTCACTACCCCTTCCTCTGAAGTAGCCGGACCTACGCAGACCAGGCTTCCTATTTTTCTACGCGCTCTTAACCCCGTTAAACGTGACCTTGTTTATCTCCGGACGAATTCGCGATCGCGACTTTTATATAAATGACTGGCGTATGATTTGACTTAATGAGTATGGATAATATTGAGAGGAAGGAAAGGATAGTGATGAAAAAAAAATCCCTTCACTTTCACACTCTCGGTTTACGCGGAAATGCGAAATGGTGTACACAGGACACGCGCGCCAATAGTTTTGTGAACCACCGTATAGCGGAGTTAGTTATTTCTTCCCGACCTTTTCACGTTTCCCATATTAGTATTCTTAACCGATTATTAGATATATATAAAACAAAAACAAAAGAAAAATACACTAACAATAAGAAAAAGTAATTTCCTTTGAATTTCGATTAAGTGATGGAAACGTATGAGTGGCTTTTCAAATTTTTCATTTAATATTACGAAGAATGCAAAAATACTGTTCAGTCTATGATTATTTAAGAATATTCATATTATAAAGAATATTCAGTCTATGAGCGGTTTGTATATATAATACATTACTGTTTACGTGTATGATCTGAATTTTCTTTATCTTTTAAGTTTAAATAATGTAATAAAGTATGTTATGTAAAAAAAAAGAATAATCACCTTGCAAGACCGCATCCAAATATTTCATTTCCTTTATATTATCGTACGTGATCTCTCCATTATTCTGTTGTAAGATATACTTAATTTCTGTTCGAAGGGTGTCTTGGATCGATTGATTTAATGCAAGTTCGTATAAAGCATTAGCGATCGTTATCGAGGACGTTTCGAAACCAGCAGCAAAGAAAACGAAGGCTTGTGCGGCCAATAAGCGATCCGTCAAATCTGCATAAAAATAAATTTTCAGTTTTAAACAGAAAATGTAATGTTCTTAACGTTGAACGTATTCACAATATCGTTTAAGAAAGTTGAAAAAAAAAAGATAGATAACGTATTGACATCCGTGAATAAAATAGTGATGTTAAAAGAAATTCCAAAATTTAGAAGAATATTTAGTAATATTTAGTGGAACCAACGTGATTTCATTTCATCCTTTGTTGTATCATCTTGAAGAAGGTTACTAAACAAGAAAATAATAAAATGAAGCTATAACTAAAAAATATACTAAATTCTGAGAAAAATATATTATTACAAAGCATTATACTCTTGGAAACATTTGCGAATGTTCAATTGCATATACGACAGTTTATTATTAATTTATAGAGCGTAAAGTACAAGAGTATAGAGCGTAAAATACAATATTTACTTAACTTCCTTTAAATCAAAGGAAGAAAAAATCAGTGGTCAAAGCTAAGGTGATTGTTATTTGAAACGTTAAAATTTAAAGATTTTGAAATACCAAAGGGACATTCCATGCCAAATCGGTCATTTTTTGTCACCTAATTTCACGGAATACTATGACACGCTTCTTTTAGAATAAAATTTCTGATGTCGAGCTTAAAAAGTGATCAATTTGGTGTGGAATGACTAAAAAAAAAAATTAAAAATTCTACAATCTAGAAATTTTAAAACTTCAAAACTTCCAAATTAGAGAATTCATAAATTTCAAAATTTGTAAGCTTAAAAATGAAAAAATTCTTTTTTAAATATTTTGTATAATTTTGTAATTTGTATAGTTAAATGACAATGTGTATAAAAAAATCAGGAAAAACAAATGGAAGTTGCTTACTTTCAATTTTCCCTGGATTTTGTTTCAACTCTACCAAAGCATCGACGAAATCATGTCTGCGAAAATTGTGGTTTATTCTGTAATCAATAGATTCTTTAGTGATTCTCGTAAAGAAGTCAACGATATCGTGCTCGGCAAGGAATGGTCCGAATGTCTTATATAGGAATGGGTATTCCCTCAATCTGTTCCTAATAATGGTTCTAAAAGTCGGCTGGGTGAGTCGTTTGCCCATTTTACGGAATTCGCTGTCTTCCGTTGCTAGGGAATTCATTTCGATCCCGAACGCGCAGGATCCGATCACATCGGTGGTGTATTTTGCCGAAATATCTCGACAGTCGATGAACTGTTCCTTTTCGATCGTTTTATATAGATATTCTTCAAAGTGGTTTCCACATTCCAGTATCAAGCGAAACATTTCTTTTAGTTTCCCCGAGGTGAAGACAGGAGAGAAATGAGTTCTTAAAGGTTTCCATCGTTTTGCGTCAATTCTGAAGAGATGTAATGAGAGTGGGTCGATCTATAAATAATAATACCGGTACAGTAAGACAAAAGAGAGAATTATCCTTAATTTTCAGCATCCATAAAAAGAGATTAATTGTTGGAAAACTCGGTATAGATCAATAATCAGAAAATTCGAAATAAACGATAATCAGATTTCGTCTGATTTTCAATTATTTATTACATCTTCTTGATACAAAATAAAAATAAAACAGTTTTTACTGCAATCTTCGCAGCATATCCATAGCTTAATACCAATAAATACCTTAATTTTTAGAAAAATCTGCATAAATTGTATATCATTATTAATAGTAAAGCATTTCTTATTTTATTTTATAAATCTTGTTAATTGAATACTTTTGGAAAGACTAAGAATTCATGGTTTGTTTACGTTATATGTATTTCAAGTTAGCATCCTTGTAACGACTTCTAATCAGCTGTTTCACAAGATTTTGTAAACCTAACCTATAATTCAGTCAGTTCAAAATGTCAAGTCAGATTGAGAATTGCGCCGCGGAAGAACGTCTTGTGATCAGATTTTTGGTCGTAGAAGGTGTTAATGGTAATGAGATCCATGCAAGGATGTTAAGAATATACGGGACAAAGTGCTTAAACCATTCGAACATTTACAGGTAGGTAAAACAGTTTAAAAATGGCCGCGAAAGTGTCGATAATGCGCAGCGAAGTGGACGACCGGTGCAAATGTGGCTCCGACAGCAACCGAAAGAATTTTACACTAAGGCCATAAGAAAATTAGAGGAACAATGGAACAAATGTATGTGTTGGGAGGGATTATGTTGAAAAGTAGCCAAAATATTGTATTAATTGAATAAACTGTTTTTGAGCTATATCAATTTGTCTCGTTACTTATTGAATGGCCCTCGTACATAATTGTTCTTAACCTGTGGCTTATTATTTGCTTCTACATGATCTAACGAAGGGACATTGAAACATTGATTTTTGACAATGAAGTTTTAAGTAAGGCAATTCATTAATCTGTTGCGGATAGCCGTACCGGTAAAAGAGATACCTAACGTGCAAACGGCTAGCACGGTCCATGACACGAAGGACAGCGAAGCTGTTTTTGAGAAGGCTTTTTTATTAAAATAAATTCATACAAAGCATGTTCCGTAGAAAGTTAATCAACGGCCTCGATAGAAAATCGCTGGTGTCATAAACCCTGGGTTTCCCTAGAAAGGGTCTTCGACGAGGCCAAGCGACCCGCGGTCGGTCACGTTGCAGGCCTCGGGTCGTGGGAAATTCCGCTGTCACCACTTTATCAACCAGCGGTACCCTCACTTGGGAAAGTGTGCTACGGGATATTGGATATTGGAACGTATTAGGATATTATTTATAAACACCAGTTGTAGCAGCGAGAAAAAAATTCTAGAAATAAGTTCGATCTAGCAGCGACGTGCTCATTTGCATAGATTACCTCGCAGGCGGTTACGCGAGAAGCGTCGCGAAAAAGATCCCTAGATTCACACATAGCAACGCGACAGTTGATTACCGCGTTCGCGGATAGCAACGATTAGACATAAAATTGGGAGTTCGCGGAGAGAAAATCACTTTTCCTGCGCCAAGAGGGAGGACGAGGTAAGACCATCGGCCGCTCTTGGTCAGCAGGTTAGTGACTCCGGCAGGAGAGTACGAGGGGGTTTGTTCCTGGGTCCTCGTTCGGTAAAGGAGAGTTCGGCGAAATAATACCTGGCCACCTGGCGAACGAGAGAGTGCAGAACACCCCTTGGACGCTTTAGCTTAAAATCTAAAATTAATTCATTCAATATGCTGTCTTATAAAATTTTGGAAATCCTATTCCGTATAACCTTTACCATGTATTCCTATCTAATCCCAATAAATCTCTTTTACAAACAGATTTCTTTACGAGTCATCAACGTGGCTACACAGTTAAATAAAACGAGTAGCGTATCAGGAAATTTATTACAAGATAAAACTCGCTATACCTCGTAAATATTGACATAAACTCTTTTAAGACTTGAATTCGTTTTGTCATACCCTCAAATATTGTTCTTAGTCCTAGTCATTTTATCTGTAATTAGTCACCGAATTTCTCCATGATTCATACTGGGCTTTTTACAATTCAACTCCCCTCCCAGATTTCGTATTTATTCAGAATTCAAAGATTATTTTGCCAAAACTCTTAAATAATCCCCTTCAACAATTCCTAGTCACTTTTCGTTCTGCCACACCCACGGCAAATTCTCTAATAGCTAATAAAGGTGTTTTCCGTGAGATGTTGATCTCTAATTGCACTCACCCCCGTGTTATCCCAAATCGGTTCTCAGTTTCAAGAACCGAAACGAACCGGGCACCATAATTCCTTAAATATTGTTCACTTATTGAGGAACTCTCCAAAGAAGCGCACCTCCAGTTATACTATAAATTATCGATCATTTATCGGACGAAATGCAGTGGTTGTAAATTGTTTTCTGTACATTTCTGATAGAATAACAGTTTTATTAAGAAGTCGTCGTAAAATTTTCACTTACTAACAGATTTATATGTTATATGTGCATAAAGTAATTTACGCTACCATAACAAATCATGTTTTTTTACAGAAATAAAAAAAACGTTAGAAGAAACAGTTAGTTAAGTAGCAGTTCTTTTTTACTGGAAATTTTTAATAACTCCATGTTTCAGTATTTTTTATATTATTCCCACTTTTAGTTTTTGTTTTTATTTCTAGGGATGTTACATTTCGACGTTTACGTATAACTTATTTTTATTCAACTTTGTACATGGAAATCTTACAACGACATTTAACTATAGTTCCTAAAATTGTAGCAGTTTTTACTTTACGGTACCGGTATTGAGAATAACAGAAGTTGACGGATATTAAGTGGACTAAGGGTTGATGAATAACGGATTCAAGGGTTGTCTGCGTAACTGGATACAGAGGATAGAACAGAATTTACAATTAACTTACAGCGGTGGACAAAAGCATTCGTACACTTAGAATTTAGAAATAAAAATAACAATATTTTCTACATTATTAAGTATATTCAAACATTTATATGGGCGAAACTTGAAAAGAGTATACGAAAACACGACATAAAATCAAAAGAACAATTAACACTTTGACTGCCACGCTGCAGATACTAAAAATTTAATTTAATAATAATTTTATTTTCGATATACTTTATATACTGTTTCCACGATATTTTGCTATTTCTATTATTCATAATTTCAAATATCTAACAGAAATATTTTCAATTAAATGAACGAAAGAACTCCTAATGATATGGGCGATGGTTTTTAATGGAAATTCAAGTGTCACCCATATGTTGGTGACGTGGCAGTCAAAGTGTTGAAAGAAATATTAAAAAGAGAATAGTGTAATATACAGAGCCTGACTTCGCGAAAAGTTTAGTATTACCAATGCCTTTCAGATTACACGATGTAATTCGCCAAAAGGGTTATGCTACAATGTATTAATTTAGAAAATTCTTATTAAATTAATTGCAACACTTTCAATAATAAAATGTACGAATACTTTTGTCCCTGCACTTTCTCACCATTTTTTCAAAATGTCACTGTAAGTCACCAGATGATGTAATTAAGCTTTGTTTCTGCTGATTTGTTGTTGTAAGTATTACATATGTTTGAATATATTTAATAATATAGAAGATATTGTTGCTTTTATTTCTATATTCCAAATGTATGAATACTTTTGTCCCCCACTGTATTTTAATTAAATGCGAAACATAAAAGTATTTACTAGCCTAGAGCGATATCCAACAAATATACTCCATCTCGCTCAAGGTAATAATAAGTAAAAGAGAAATGTAATGTCCTATTTCTGTCCATTACTCATTTTATAAACCATTTTTACTTGAATGCAAAAACATATTTTAAGTTAATTGGGTTTAGGAACTGTCGTGGACCCGACTGACGGAGGTGTTGGATACCTAACTTCGACAAAGGACAAAATCCTACCAACAGTCACCCCATTTACCCTCCATTTCCTATATCGTCCATAAACAATCAGGCATTCTCAGGCTCATCCTGTCTTGCTTTCTACAACTAGTCACTTATCATCTTTGCCCTTCCCTTTCTTTAACCCTTCCACCCCATCCCTTTCTTAAAGTATAAATACATTTAGATTCTAGGAAAGAGGAACTTTTTGCCAGTATTTACGGGCAATACGTTAAAAGTATCTTCGTTGTACCATTTTATTCCTACAACCCCGGTTTTTAACATAAACTTTAGAAGTAAGATGGTCCATCGTTCACACGTTTAGTCAGTGGACTAACTTTACTGTATTAAACTTAAACTGTCTTAAACACTTTAAAGTTTGAAATTTCAAATAATATTTTAGTAGAAAACATCACTTGAACGTACCTTTTCATTAGGATACTGCAACCTATCCGCGAAGATTGGGAAGTCTTTTATAAGAATGTCCTTTATTAAATCCGGGTCCTTGACGAGTAGTGTTGGCACGTGACCAGCGTACATTCCTATTACCGGTTCATCCTTAAACTTGTGATAGGCATCAACGAAAACATCGGTGACTGATAGTTTTCCAAATAACACATCCTTGTAGTTGCCAAGAAATGGGATAGGTTTCGGTCCTTTCACGCCTCGTTTTTCCCAGTATTGTAAAAGCGATTTAGAATAATAGTACAGCAGGAACACTGCCGCAGCAAGCAATCCAACAGTTTCTAGTATCAGCCAAGCCATCGTTTAAATATGAAATTAAAATTCGAAGTTTTGCCGAAATTGTCGCGTTATTATTACGATATCCTACTTCGTAATATTCAACGATCTCTTTCGAAATGAAACCTCCGTATCGACATTTTCTTTTATAATCTACAGATTTGATATCGTGACTTGCAGCATTTTGTTTACCCTAGCATCATTATTCGGGACTGTGTGATCGTACGTAGATAACTTAATGAAAGTGATAGTAGATAACTTAATAAAAGTGAAGTCATCTTTCATAGAAGCTATTCGTAAATAAAGACATTGCAACTTTGGTATAGGTTAATATACAATATAAACAGTTTGTATTCAATTATCAAGTACCATATATTATTAGAAACATTTTTTGGCATTATTATAAATTATAAACATAAGTAATATTGAACATTAAAATTAAAAAAATGGTTGAGTGATATGAAATTAATCGTACCCCAGAATAAAAGGAATGACTGAATTACTGGATATCCCGACGGAAAGAATAAATAGAAATTACATAATACTTTTCGGTATTATTAAGTATGAAAAATTTGAAAATTGCCTACGTTGAATGACTCACTCATTTGTATTAGTTGGATAAATACATTGTTCAATAGCGTACAAATCAAACAATGTATACTTGTCCTTTTCTGGTCTTCTTACATCATGTAAAATTAAATAACAATACATACTAAACATTTGTAAAAAAAATAAAATAAATTCTAAGACTACGACTGGTTAGAGATGAAAAATGTTACAACAGAAAAGTGGTAATTTTATCTCTTTTGGATGTTTCATACATTGACTAAGATTGTACAATGAACATAATAAAGTGATTAAAAATCTAAACCTTTTTGTGTTTATTGAATCTCATTTTTAAAAATCATATTGAAATATAAGTAATAATATAGAAGAGTGATGATTTGAAGATGCACATAACCTCTCGGGAAAGAATGTAGCCAGATAAGAAATATAAGGGGTTCGTTGTATCAGTCGTAGCTTGACGCTCGAGGAGGAAGATCATCTGGTCTGCGTGATTAGTACTTTCCTTTAAAATAAAGCAAAGTCTCTACGAGCTGCGGTTGCCGCCGTTGCAGACCTCTTTAAGTCTCTTAAGGATGGTGACCAAGGTAACATAGCATAAATGCAAAATTCAACTATGCAGTCACTGCAATAATTGCCAATAATTTATTAATTACAAATAAAATGTGCAAAGGAAAATTCCGTAGTCATCATGTATGAAGAATTGATCATAAAAGTTCAGTTTTTAGTAGGAATAAACGTGTAATTCGATAAGTATCCAATATCAATTATTCGATAACTTTGATGGGAAAACAGCATTATAAGAGTATACCTTCGAGTAATAGGGTAATTGCCAATAGCGTGGCGGCTGAGGAAATAGCTCCTCCTAATAGGATAATAGAAGTGGAAAATAGAACGGAAGGAAGTAGGGTTAGCCAATGGGGGAACCGCCAATAGCAGCTCAGAAAAATTGCTCCTCCCACTAGAGATAGTAGAAGATCGGAAAGAGATGAAGCTAGTGTAGTAAAGCAACCAATAGCGTGGTGGCTCTGGAAACTACTCCTGGTAATGGGATAGTAGAACAGAACAGAAGGAGATAAGGCTAGCGAATGGGGAAACTGCCAATAACGTGACGGCTATCGGAACCGTTCCTCCTATCAGGAAAATAGAATTTGCGATAAGGTATAGTGCTATAATGCTGTTTTCCTGTGAAAGTTACGGTTACCGAATTACACGTGTACTCCTATTTTTTAAAATAAATTATTAAAATAAATTATTTTTTAAAATAGAGTAACATATTTCTGTTATTTATACATAAGAAACAAATTTATTGGTACACACATATTAACTTTAAGATAACCTTGAAAATAAAAAACTCCTATGCTTAGTTAAAAAATAGAAAATTCTTTGTATGTTATTAATTGAAATAATATAAATGAGTCGTTTTTTCACTAAATTGCAGCAATATTCGAAACAATGTCGATTATATGTACATGATATCTTCTATATTATTAATTAAAATATAATAACTATTTAATTTCTAAAGAATTTATGCAGGAGAATAAGTGATAAAAAAGTAACTTTATAAAGTAAAACCGATGAGCAAACTTCATTTTTAATTATTTCTTTAATTTTATATGAAGCGCGCATAGAAAACGATATTAGTTCTGCCATCTAGCAATGTGCGGCAGAACTAACAAAAAAGAAAAAACTTTTCGGCTTTTCCTGTACGCGCATTGTACTCGATTTTTAAAATTCTATAAAAGTCACGTCATAAACCGAAATGCATGTCTGCACTTGCCCGGCATTGCCGATCGACAAATATTGACTCAGTGGGGACGCGGCTTAAAATTTAACAGAATATGCGATTATGAAGTACACTTCTAGGATCAAATGTGTTTTCTACCAATTACTTCCGATTCACTACATGCATACAGCTTCGTGTAGGAGTACAGATCGACAGCGTATGCAAGGACAGAATATGTAGCTATAGATTTGGGGTAGAGGTCGAAGGAGAATATCCCAGCACTAGGATATTTTATACATCAATCTGGATGTGCTTCTATCACTAATTAACTCAAACCACAATGTCGTTAATCACACCGAAAACGGTTTCTTTTGACATGTGCAATGTCTCCAAGTATTTGTATCAAAATCGGAAGTAAGATAATTCTACACAACAGAATAATTTGAAAATATGGAATGAAATTCTTTTATACGCAATTTCATTTACGAAAAAATTGAATTCAAGAACACATCAAAACATTTTTTCAGAATTATTTGACAAGAAAAATCGCAACTATTATTTCGTTGATTTAACATTTTATTAAGTAACGAAATAAATCAATAATTATTGTCACTAATTTTAGTAAAGTGTATTAATCAGTATTTTAATAGCATTCTTATTTATACATATATGTACATGTTATTTTTTACTAAATTCATTGGTATAATTTATCAATATTATAAGAAATAGTGTCTAATATCCTAACAATATTAATGTCTATATTTGTTAATTCATAGTATTTATTTGTTTGTAATTTATATTTTTTTTTTGTAACAAAGATGTCATCAACCTAGCTAATTACACATGTCTATATGACATTATCGCCAGGGTGTGACTGACGGTACTTGTCTTTGTGTTAATTAGGGAGAGAATTACCTTGTGCAAAAAGGTAAAGAATTTGGATATTTACAGTGTTTTGAATATTCATATAAATATAAATTTCAAATAATATTTTCATTTTATTTGATGCACATCAAAAGTATTTGTACTAATTGAATTAGTACAGTCGTTGAGGAGGTCCCATAGAAGATTTAATATGAAGAGAACGTACGTTTTGCCAATGCTTTTTCAGCAATGAAACCAAAAAGTTAATTGAAAGATGTACGTTTTGAACCAGTTCATCTGGTGTCATTCCTACGTGTCCTACGGCTACCGACAGACACAGTACCTACAAATATATTTGTCAAATTACATACCATTAATTATTACTCGCTCTAATAATCTATATGTAAAAATAGTATTGAATTTGTTAAACACAAATTAATTTACCTTCTTCATTTGGAATTTAATTGTAGCCTTCACCTCATCAATTTTTCCCACCATTGATTCCTGATGAGAAAGAAGACCAGGAAATTTACCTGCTTTGTTAAGCCCAGGACCAAGAATACGTGGAATTTGCTTAATTAAAGATTCACTAGCCAAAAATGCATCATATTTTTTAGCTGAAAAAGATTTTTCAATTTAGTTTCAAACTAAAGAGAGATATAAAAGTAAAAAATAATTTTAAAGTGTCTCATCGCGGATTGCGGTACGAAGAAATAAAATTCAGTGCACCTCACCAAGCGAAGATTTTAATATTCTTCCGTTCGACGACCGTTGTTACAAAAATATTCATTAACAGCGGTGCTTTTTGGAAGAAAAAAAAGGTTACAATCTAATGCATTTCAATTTACCTAATTTTTTTACAAGCTTTTTGTTCTTGTTCAATTTTTTCAGTGCTTCCGCATCCATGTATGGAATATTATTAGCTTTAGCTTCGTCACAATGTTGTTGATCACCCAAAACACAGACTTGCATCTTTGGTCTTGGAATATTTTTCAATCTTTAACATAAATTATATTAATAAATATATTTGCAATATATTTTTATACAACTTAATATCATATATAATGTCTATAAAATGAAAATTGATTTTATCTGACTTTAATAAACTTCAAAATTTAATTATGAAAAACAATGTTCTCAGTAGTGTGTAAAGTATCCACATAAACTATTCAGATAATACATGCAATATAATGTACCATCACTGAACATTTGTTTCAATAATTAATTTCATTAAATAATCATCACAGTTAAATATTAACTTACCCACAGGATCATAAATTATGATCCTGCAATAAAAATAACGGTAAAAAAACCTCCCCAATTTATTTAAGACCCTGGGTAAAGGTCCGCCTGGTAAAACCAAGCTTCCTGACTATACATGAGGTAACCTTTTCAGGTGAAAGTTAGCAAACATTTTCTAACAATTATAAAGAACTGAAAAGAATCCTCAATGTCAGGTAGAAACATACTTGACGGTACCAGAGAAACGTTTGTCCTTTTGTGGATCATAATTCTTCAAACCAATTTGTAGTTCCACTGTTTCTAAGAATTTCCTCCTTTTATCCTGTGAGTATTGAAGAACCGAATTTACACATTCATACAATGTGTCACGCGATACTTTAGACCTGTTAATTAAAATTTTAATGATTAGAAGACTCAATAAAATTTAAAATATTAATATTTAAATGAGAAAACCATATAAATTCTAAAAACTGACTTAAGTTTAATATATATTGCCAACTGAATGAAGAGATTCCCTTGCATAAGAATATATAAATAATACATCACTATATTTAGAGATTTCTCATTTTGCTTGTTATTTATTTTTTACCTATTCGACTAATATCGAAAAATCATTTCAGAAAATGTCAATTTTTTAAAATTTCATGTTCATAATCTGTAGATAAGAAAAAGGTAACATACAAGTCATCCTGATGTAATTTTTATTATTTAAAAAATCATTAGCTATTCTATTATGCCATAAATTTTCAAAAATTATTTAGGACTCCTAAAACGAAACTTGAAGCAAGCATAAATGCACAGATACATTGATACACTTTTGCTTATGTTTTACAATTAATAAGCATTTGTAATAATCACAAAAAGCTCCAAATAAGCACTTCCTAGAAAAACTTGCCTTAAAAACACAGATGGAGGATATTTATTGAATGGATTTTGTATGTTTTGAATACTTATAATAATATATGTTTTGTAATCTATAATACAATACAACGTTGATAATTAATATATAAAAATTCTCAAACGGATGTATAAAGTGATTTATATAACAGATGTATAAAAACTTCTTCATGAACAATATATAATCGAATGAAATTCTCATGGTTGACAATATGCTAAAATATGATCTTAATTTTATTAAATAAATAAATAATTGGTATAGTATTTCAGTACTAAAGATAATAAATTATAATATTGAAAGCAGTAATACTGAAACAGAAATAGTACAATTAAGTATACATTTTTATCTTATTTTTGGAAGATAATAGCATACTGATGAAATATATTTATTTAAATCTCATATAAAATATTTTTTATGCAAATTACAATATACTGCTATTTAAAAAAATAATTATTACCAGGAGGTTATGATAATTATTCGTTCATTAACCCTTCTTTATTTCCTTTTTTCTTTATATAATTTTTTAAATAATTATTTCACTGTGAGACCCTCGTCAAAAAAATGAAATAAAACATATATACCTAATTGAAGTTATAACCATAACCATACTGTTCCATTTAACCTCATTTTTTATAACACTACCATCATTTTTGAGAAAAATGACTATACAGTTTTAATTTTTTTTTTTTTTAAATTATTCTTTCTGCACGTTATAACGTTCAGAATCGTATAGTGAAAAAATGTTGTTACTTGCGAGTATCAAAGTTCACGTGTATCAGTTTTATCGTTTTCTTTTGGTATTGTTTAAAATTATTAGTATGAAATATGGAAACAAATTTGTAATTTTTAAAAACGTATATACTCAAAGTATTAAAAAAACAAAATATGGCATTACACATTATTATAAAGTACAGAAGTTAATAAGACATATTGTCTAAAATTGTCATTTATTATAGAAAATATTACTAATTATGACAAAATAACATAATAAATTAAATTATTTTAATATTACCAGAACTGCACAATTTTTGATTACCAAAATATCAAACGATTAAATACTCACGTCATTTTAGTGCTGGAACGCGACCGACACGCAAGCACAACCTCTTCAACACACGATTAACACCGGAAAAGAACGACCAGTTTCTTGAAGTAGAAATATGTAAAAGTAAAGCGTGCTTACTAAGATGGGAAACATCAATACATTTTAAGGCTTGTCATATAGTTCCTCAAACTGATACTAGTGGCGCAGTAAACATTGAATCCACCTTCGACCATATACAACCACATAGACTTAAGTATACAAAGTATCCCAAAATTAGAATAAAAGCCGGAATCGAGGGATAATTGAGACGGTTCTGAATAACAATTTCCTTTGCAAAAATGTTGGATGGAACTTTGTTTTTTAATTATTAACGAAAAACACCGACCAATCAAAGCGCGCGCTTAGCCGTGAAAGTATTGCCTTCGATTGCTTGAGCGTAACAGCGTAACCGTCAACAAGTAAGTCGATAAATCAGAAACCATTAAATACAAGTAATATCAAAAATAGAAAATAAAAAAATATTAAGAGTGATATTAAATAAATTGTATTTTCAGAATAAAAAAAATAATCGAATTACTTGATACCCCAGTGAAACGAATAAACCGTAGTTATTTAATATTTTTCGTTATTTGAGTTTTAAAAACTTTGAAAATTGCTTGCTTTAATTCTTAAAAAGTGCAGAAAATTGAAATTTGGCTTAGATATTGCTATTGTCATTTGATCATCGCACCGGTTCTGGTTCTTGTTCGAAGTAATCTGTAGCGCAGAACAGCTGATAGAACGGACGGGTGAATGAACTCACTGCACTTCACGTGTTTTCTCTCTACAAGGTCATTGTTAGTTTTCATTGCGTCCTTTAAATCGCAAAATCGTCAAATTTTTTTAATGATAAGGAATTGGTCCCTAAATGGATGAACTGTGATAATTCGAATTAATTTTTCCATCCTTAAACAGAAAAAGTTTTAAAGAGTCACTTGAATAAAACCGCCTTTGAATAAAAATCTGCAGAAGCAATTCGCAGCCATTGGGTGCCTATTGGGATACAATTGCACATAGTGGCAGGCCATTAAGTGCCATAACGAAAGTTTTCATATTAACTTTGCAGATGTTTATTTCTGTAACACTTTTATTTAATAGAATTTATAATCTTTAATATATATATATATATATAATCTTTTTAATATATATTTTTTTATAGAAATTTTATTTTATATATAGAATTTTTTTTACTGTACAAATGTGATATTTATTAGTTAATAGCTCCACAACATTGCTGTATTTCCAATTTTAAAAGAAATTATGATAGTATTTCAGTATTTCCCATCAGCAATCTGCATTTTGCAGAAATTGATATTCAAAGGTGCCAGGGTATTCTATCTTCCAATGGTGTATTGGAAAATATTTTATCTAGATAACCAAGATTTGTAACAAATGCAGCATCTTTTATTTTCCCAACTTCATCCTGTTATCTTATAAAACGTCTTACCATGAAAAACAAACTCTGCAAAATGAAAAGAAAAAATTACTCAACAGCATGAAAATTTAGTTTAAGAATGTATTAATTAAAATGTAATTCAATCAAATTTAGTAAATAGTTATGAAAAAAGTTTGTAATTTCAAACTATTGAAGTATTAAAATAACAAATTAAAAAAATTTATGTTTACATGCTTATATGTAGCTAATTGTTTTAACCTTTTCCACGTGTTCACTTAACCTCTTTAGCTTCATATCAATAATTTTGTCTATTTCAGCTTTCTACCAACTTAAATATCCCATTATCAAATTTTAAACATTTTATTTTGGTTCCAGCATAGTTTTATCTTGCTTCAGACTTATATTCCTTTTGAGAGCACTGTAAAATTTTAAATATAATGCATTGTAATACCAAATTATTTTGAAAGTTCATAAAATACATGCTATATTTATAAATATAGGTATACCTGTATATTACTGTTACTAATGATATGATATTTATGTATTTTATATACATAAATAATAATAATTATATTAATAATAAATATTTATTAATATAATTTTTTATTAAAAAAGACATTAATTATAATATCAAGAATAAAACTCCAGTATTAAAAATAAAATTTTCAATCCTCACATAAGCAGCGTTACCATGTTGTTCAACACAACTAGTACTTACTAGAGTTAGTTGTGTTATGATGCTCTATACTGTATATATGGTGTATGATTCTTATAATTTTCATAAACTAGAAAATTATGGTAGGATATCGGTAAATATACCAACAATTCTAGAAAATTTAAGTAATTTTATTCTCCGGATTTGTTTTATAGACAGCATAATATTCATGATTCTCCACTTGGCACCATCCTGCGCTGAGAAACCAACCATTAATAAAGTTCATATAACATACGAGTGTTGGAAGGAGTGAGCAAGGAAACCTTCTTTTTCCTGTACCATCTCGATTGCCAACTAATTAACCGCAAACAGTACTAGCTGTGCTGAACAACGTGACAATGCCGCTTTTAATATATTGAAAATATATCTTCTAAAACTAATTTTAGTCTGTTTCTAATATATTTATATGTTTTGAACGAATAAAAATATAACGTTAATGCAAAAGTACGTAAACCAAGTTATTGTTATTTTGACACTGCACCCTTTTTTTGATTTTTCATAACACTATTAAATAAATTTAGTAGAGTATTTTATGGCATATTCAAAATAAGCAGTCTCCTATGGAACTAAATTTAATTCTCTAATTTAATTACCATTTTTTTTAACGAAGCCACTGTTGCTTGCAGACGTTTTACTTTTTGTTCTAATACTCGCTTCGAATTACGCAGTTCACGTATATATTCTTGCATCTCAAGTAACTTCTTCTTGTAATTCGTAGGTGTGAATGTATATTGATGATCGTGCTGCACCCGTTCCCTTGACTCTGTATCAGGAATTGCATCATTACTACTTGATGCTTCAGTTTCCAAAACTTGCATTTCAGAACCTATAATTTTTAACATAATATTAATTATTTTATTACATAATGGAAGTAAGAATAAAGTAAAAAAGAAAATCTTAGTATCCAATATGATTTGTATACGTACTTTCTGTATCAAATTCATAAGGCTCAATTATTGGTTCAATTATAGTACAAGGGGTTGTATCCTTATTGATTGTTGCAGCTATTTCTAATACATGTATTTGAGAACCTACCATTTTTAACATATCAATTACTTTATTATATAATGGGAGTGGAAACAAAATTAAAAAAAATCTGAAGTATAACTTGTATACATACTTTCTGCATAGGAACCATGGGGCTCAATTAATGGTTCAACTATAGTACAAGGAATTGTATCATTACTGCTTGTTGCAGTTATTTCCTGTTCATGTATTTCAGAACCTATGATTTTTAACACGATATTAATTATATTACATAATGGAAGTAAGAACCATATAAACAAAGAAATATCAATGTTAAATATGATTTATATACATACTTTTTATATAGGAACTATGAGGCTCAATTAGTGGTTCAATTATATTACAAGGGGTCGCATCATCACTACTTGTTGCAGCTGTTTCTATGACATGCATTTTGGAACCTATCGTTTTGAAATATCAATATTAGATATGATTTATATATATATATACTCTTCCTATATAGAAGCCATAAGACTCAAATAATGTATTACCTGATAATTGTTCAAATGTAGCAGACGCATGACTTTGCTCTGTAAAAACAGTTGGTATACTACCTTTCTTTAATCTAACACGATTAAATACTGATTGCAAGCAGTCTGGTTCAAAATGTCTTGAACATACTAGTGAATTAGGAGAAGGTTTGCAATTTTCTTTTTCAAGATTTTTAAGCCACAATTGCAGTTGTTTTTCATCTTTTGGAAACCTAAACAGAAATGTAGTATGGAATTACAAATTTTAAACCATATGAAATATAATTTGTTTAAAACTATATAACGTGTATACTACTATTAACTTATATTTACCTATGAAAAGATAATCCTTTCGTACCCTTTTCTTTTTTACAAACTATACACTTATGCTTCATTTTTTCTGTAATATAAAAGCCACGCTTACTTTTTCGTCAAAAAACTCAATCAACTCCGATTTCATCGACATCTAGTGATGAGCGATATAGGTATCAATATCGATATTTAAAATATCGATAGTAATTAATACAAATTTCAGTATTTTGTATCGATATTTAATGTGACAATATATTTCAGTATCGATACCTAATCCGTAAATATCGAAATTTTAATACAACTATTTAAATTATTTTTTGTGAAATTTATTTTAATTATTTCCAAAACATTATATATAATATGCCAAAGCGAATTGCAATAGTTCTAAAAGTTAAACGATTATCGATAAAATATTAGTGTAAGTTGTTATAGCAAATAAATTTTATTCCTAAGAGCATAATACAAAACTGTATTATTAAATACTTTTTGTTATATACAAACAAAATTATATTCATGATTTTAAAAAGTTATTTAGGCTACCATAAAATAGACAATAAAAAATAATTTATACACAACTAAGTTTATTATACATTTAAAATATTTAATTCAGTTAAATGATTTATTTTAATGTGGGTTGGGTGTGTTGGGTAAATATTAATACTAATGATACCTGTATTTCATATGTACTGATACATTGATATAAATATCAATGCAATTCAAATGGATTCACAGCTTCTATACACATATGTAATAATACATATGTAATATATGTATGCATGCTTAGTGTTTGGTAGGCTGGTATGGATATCATTGACGTGTG
Source organism: Anthidium xuezhongi (assembly GCA_022405125.1). Taxonomy (NCBI): domain Eukaryota; kingdom Metazoa; phylum Arthropoda; class Insecta; order Hymenoptera; family Megachilidae; genus Anthidium; species Anthidium xuezhongi. Next base: position 9,972,059 of record CM039648.1, read on the forward strand.
GGCGTTTCTGATATAAATGTGTAAGTGAACGGAACTGATAGTTGGTGTCACTTCATAGTTTGGTGTTATTATTTATCCTAACGAAAAAAAAAAATAGTGGACTTGTTTAATTTCAACCGTTTTATTAATAATAATTTTAAGCAATTTAATTATAGAAGAATGTAATATAAAAAGATTGTTGAATATATTTATTTAATAATCAGGAGTACTGTAAATATGTTTTGAAATTGATGAAGTAAATAATAACTTGTTTGAAAATTGCATCTAAATATATTAATATAACACGTATGTATATTTTTTACATCATATAATGAAGAATAATTTATATGAAAACATCATTTTATATATTTAAGTATTTCTACATCTAAATTACTAATTAACACTTATGTTTTTAAAACTGTTATTAAATATTAAAGATCAATATTTGTTATTATTTGATATTACTCTACTCTGCAATCAATTTTATTGTAGGGTGCAAAATGTGTCCAGCACTATTAGAAAATGAGGAGCGTTGTTTTGGTGGAATGACTTTTTTTGCCCAAAGTCATCCAGTTGAACTTTGTGGCAGTAATGGTTTGCCTCTTACACCAAACTCAATAACTATATATGGAAAATCTCAATTTTTGAAAACTATACACCATCCATATTTATCTACTTATCTTGATATAATTAGGAGCAAACATGGTAAAATCTCTTGCATTTGTAATTTAAGTTACAATATACCTATATGATTAAGATATATATATAATTTTTTTTTTTCTTATAGAACGGATTGTAGTTGTTACAGAATATAATGGGGAGCCATTGAGCAATAAAAAGGATTTAACTATTGATGATATCATTAAAATAACATTTCAATGTTTGTTAGGTTTACAACATATGAATACGTTAGGTTTGGTACATAGACATTTAAGTCCTGAAAATATACTTATTAACAAAAGTGGAAATGTACAATTATATAATTTTGGATTATACTATATGACAGATAGTGGAAAAAATGTATCTTTTCCTATTGGGTGTGTATTGCAAAAATGAGAAATTTTATATATATATATAAATATATTTTATTTATTTATACTTATGTATAGATATCCAAAATACACAGCACCTGAAATATTTTTGAGTTCAGGTGTTAGTAGCCCAAAAGTGGATTCTTGGTCTTTAGGAATGATTATAGGAGAATTATTAATGGGAAAATTGATATGGCCAAATGTGAAATTATCCCAATGTTTGCGAAAAGTCCTTAGTTTAATACATTGCGAAACTTCTGTATTTGAACGTATTGCAAGAGAAAATAACTGTTACAATATTTACAAGGTATAATTTTTTTTTTTTAGTATATTATGATGTCTTATTAATATTTACACTAATGATAGTTTATCATTACATCAGGACTTACCCAATAAGGTAAAAGAGTTTATAGACTCTTGTCTTCAAATTCATCCTTCAAAACGTAAAACACCAGAAGAATTATTAAAACTTCCAATATTTGAAAATTTTTTATTAAAAGATGAAAAGGAGAAAGAAGAAAATCTATACAAAAATGTTATAGTTCGAAAAATGGATGAGTTATATTACTTATGGCAATTAGCAGGTGGAGATATTACTGCAGAGTTAAAAAAGCAAGGACTCATCAGATCAACACCACCTATTTTATCCATTCCAAAGTAATTTTAATAATTTTTAAAATATATTCTATAAAAATAGAATATCATATATCATTTTTTTTTTAGTCTGGTAATACTTTTAGGTCAAATGTTTGGTCAAAGAGACACAGCAAGTTTACTTGATTTGCGTGTAGTAAAAATTCCTCTTGACACACTACGTCAACGCCTATCTCATATTCCGTATACAGCAAATTATCCATGGCTAACGAACCAGTAGGTATTAAATGTTGATGTATATGGTATATATAGTTTAATTTTATATAATTTTTTCTATAGTGCCTCACTCCATTTTGACATCTTGACTTTTTCACTGTTATTATTCATAATGACAAATATTTCAGATGAAACTTGAATGATGTCAAAGTGAACATATTTTAGAAAACATATTTTAAAAGTTTCAAAAATGCCCTAATTTCCTTCTATATAAATAAGACTGACATTTTATTGCTAATAGAAGAGTAAAAGTGGCTTAGAATTATTTGAATTGAAACATGTCCTAAACTATTAAATTTTTCAATATAAATAAATTAGTACTTTTTTATGGAAAATGTTGAATTGCATCGATCGATGTATTAAAAAATAGAACAAATCTGGAAAGATGATTCATTTTTTATTAAAAAAATTAGTATATCGTAAATTTAGTTGCGAATTTTTTATGCTTAAAAAGCAAAATAAAAAAATAGTTATAGTTTCAAAGAAAAAAATAAATTTTATTTTATACATAAGGTCATCTCACACAAATTATGTAGGTGAGATGACTTCCGGTTCAAGATATTATGGGTCAGGTATCGATTCATGTTACAAGCTTAATATAATAGGACAAAAAATGACTCTTTACATAATATTAATGCATTGTAGAATAATCCCCCTTTAACACCATTTAACTTTAATCTAAAACATTTTTCACTACAAATAATAATAGCAAAAAAGTCAAAATGTAAAAATTATTGTAAACCCTATTATTGTAAATGTGGAAAAATGTTTCACCTTAAAGTTGTTTAATTGAAACTTAATGTAATATTCAAAATTGTTTCTTAATGTAGTCATTTTAATTTAGCATTTTTCATATAAAAATAACTTATGAAAATAATCACTTAGATGCACTAGTTATATATATTATTAAATTCATCTTAAAATGCATAATAAAATAATAATTATATTGTTTCTTTAGATAATAATTAAGTACAAAATTTAAATATTGCTATATGATACATTTTTTTACAGAATGCATATTCAGTTACAAGAAGATTTAATAGATGCTGCTTCACAATTGCCTTTAATTATAAGAGAAAGAGATACAGAATATCAATTTTATAGGATTGTTTTGTATGATAGATTATTACAGGTAATTAAAGTACATTGAATTTTAGAAATTTTTTAATATGAAGTACTTATAAAACAAGCTACTTAAACAGCTATTAAGTAATTGTATACATATAATTATCCACTGTAATTTTGTACTTCATATTAAAATAGTTGATAAACTTAAAAATATTTTTTTTCATTAATCGTTTAATCTATTAATAAAAATTATGTTATTAATTATAATTTAGGTTTATCCAATTACTCATGATGCCATCATTGAAGAAGCGCACAAAGATATACCTCCACCTGTTCGAGGAGCTGTCTGGGCAGCATTACTTGGTATTACTGGTGATATTCAAAAACATTATGACATAATTGACAAAGAAACACCTACTCATACGGATCGACAGGTAATTTATTAATGATCTTACTATGTTATTTATGTGCATGTTTTAATTGATTAATAACTTTCTAGATAGAGGTAGATATACCAAGATGCCATCAGTACAGTGAACTATTGTCCTCTGGTGCTGGCCATGAAAGATTACAGAGATTGCTCAAAGCATGGGTTCGAAATAATCCTCATTATGTTTATTGGCAAGGATTAGATTCGTTAACTGCTCCATTTCTTTATCTTAATTTTAATAACGAAGGTAACGAACATCATATACTAGTTATCTTATTTGTTTTTAAATTTTAAACGTAATAATTTTATTTTAGCTAGAGCATTTGAATGTCTCTCTGCATTTATACCCAAATATCTTCATAAATTCTTTCTGAAAGATAATTCTGCCATCATACAAGAATATTTAGGAAAATTTTCACAAATAATTGCCTTTCATGATCCTCAGTTAGCAAATCATCTTAGATCGATTAACTTTGTGCCAGAATTATTTGCTATACCGTGGTTTTTAACCATGTTTTCACGTAAGTTATTTGTTGTAAATATTAATTATAAAGTATATTTCTATTAAATGACGTCTGTTAGTATATACATGTTGGCTTTCAGATGTATTTCCGCTTCATAAAATACTACATTTATGGGATAAGCTTCTATTAGGAGATTCATCATTTCCATTGCTTGTTGGTTTAGCGATATTAAAACAACTACGTGATTCCCTTTTAACTTCTGGTTTTAACGAGTGTATTCTTCTATTTTCCGATCTTCCTGAAATCGATATAGAACTATGTGTAAAAGATTCTATGATGATGTATCAGACTACACCACCTAGTATCACTTATAGAAAACATCAATTTAATCAACCTAAGGTATAAAAATGGAAATACATATTCTTAAATAATTAATACAAGAACATATATTCACAGCGTATGTTGCGTTGTAGGATGTAAATTGGTCTGAACCAGAACCAGGTACTGAAAAAATGCCAAGAATTAGTGTTGATGACTTTATGAATTTATTAGATAATGATCCTGAGAGATTAATAATTGTAGATGTGCGCAATAATATCCAGTGAGTATTTAGTCTGCAAACAAAAAATAGCAATTCAGTCTAAAAATAATGGATATATATATAACTAGAATTCTTGTTTGATAGATTTGAAAGAGGTGCTGTAATAGGAAGTATTAATATACCATTTACTAGCGTACAGCTTTCACAAACTCACATTGAAACTCTTGGACCACATGCAAAACCACTTGCTGAAAATAAAAACAATATTGTTGTAATTATTGGACCACATGAACAAAATAATGCGTTGGTAAATATTATATTATGATAAAACTTACTTTTTATGAATATTAAAATAAAAACATCTCTTGCAGTTTGCAGATTTTCTCGTGAAATGTGGAATTACTGGTGTATGTTCATTACAAGGAGGAATTTATGCCTTACGAAAAAAATATCCAAACGTTATAGTAGCTGCACGTTAATAGTTAACATTTTACGTACCGGAAGACTATTGATAGGTTTTTTAATACCATTATTTGTTGACTGAAAACCAATTAATAAACTTTTGATAAGTATTGTTTTGTCTGTAACCCAGTCGAAATAATCAAAATTGGCGTACTACAACTAAGAAGAAATTGAAAGTAAGGATTACTTCTTTTAATCTTTAATAACTATTAAATTAAAAGGTATAATAGTATTTATCTATTCATTTTAAAGCGATAAGTAATGTATGAGCATATAAATGTGCATATGTACAGATAAGTTATATTCTAATTAAAATATTTATTCGGTTTTCGAGCACTACAAATACATTATTTAGTATTTTTTACTGATTTCGAAAAAAAGAAGGTCTCTCAATTTGACGAATATTTTTATTTATTTCTATTCAGTTGATTGATGTGGAATCTTTTGCATTTTGTAGAGAATGCTTCTCCGCTATTCTCGTTTGCAAAAGTTACTGGATTTGTTTAATTAACTATTATTACTACAAACAACTTATTATTTTATGTATGTCCACTGATTATTTTGCTACAAATGGATTGGTCGCGTTGAAAGCTTTTATTCCCTGTAAGAGATATTTCTGCTATTGCAGAAATACTCTAAATTCATGTCCAGTTCATTGTTTGTTATCATTCTACAGTATTTCCCACTTTAAAGTTCACGATTCGGGACCAGAGAGCTTTAAATGAGAACAAGAGTAGTTGTTACCTTCTCGGACACAAAACTGATGATCTTAGCAATGAGAAGGAACAAGACAGAACGTCGGTCAAGGTGTAAATTTTTGTATTCTTTATAATACATTAATAAACGCGTCACAAATAAACATATGGAGTATTTTCAATGAAAATGAATTCAAACATGACCTCATTCGGTTCAGTTTTCTTAAACCGGGAAACACCGTACGTATAAGAGATTACTATAATTCTGGAAATTTTAATACTTTGTGAATACGTAGCGGTGTTCTCCTGGTTATAATTCAATTTATTTCTGTTAAAAGAGTGGAAAACGTTCTTGAAATTTCGACCGTTTTTTCTTTTTTTTCTTTCTGTAATCGTTAACTATACCGACAAATTTTGGAACAAAAATTTGTCACCTAAATGTATAGTACTCTTTGATGTCGATTTTGAATAATATTCAAACTTTTATTTTGGAAAAAATAGAGAGTACTTAGAAAGTTAGGAGTATTTTCACTCCCTTAAACTGAAAATGGAGAACAACAAGAATTATTTGAAATAATGAAGAAAAACAATTTGACCTTGAATTTCTTCGTCAAGGTTAATTGTGCATAGACTTTCGTAGTTCAATATTTACTGAACTGAAGATATATAATCACACTGATGTGGTCTTTACTAGCAATATTTGTATATTAACCGCAAAAGTCAAAAAACTAAATTTTTTAACAAATTTAACAAATTTTTAAAAAATTTTAATGTGTTTTTCAATTTCTCTTTGTTAATAACTTTTTAATAATGAATGATCGACAATTGAAGTCTTTTGAAGGTTACTCAGAAAAAAGACCTTGATAACATATGTCAAGGTCGAGGACAAGGTCAATATCATGGGGTATGGAAACTTTGCGCACCGTATTTTTTTCATGAACAATCTACATGGTATAACAGAAGAAAATATGTAGTTGTTCGCAAAAAAATACATTGATGATCTTGAAAACTTCGGAAAAAAATAACATTCGAAAAAAAATGACATTCAAATTAAGTATATATAAAATATGATTTGCGTTTTCACACTTAAAAATGATATTCAAAGGAATGCACATAAATGAAACACCTTGTATTCTTATGTTAGTAGTCATAGAAACGAAATCGAAACATTACAATTATAGTACATATTATATTTCATTTACTTTTATTAACTACTTTTAGTTACAGTTTGTGCAAGTGTAAATAAATTTATATTATATTTTAAGTATGGAAGATAATATTTCTTCAAATCTTCAGAAGTGGATTAAAAAATGTTTAAAGAAGGAATTTGAAGCTAAGGTACAAAAATCATTAGATGAACATGTGAATTGCACTGATATAGCTAAAAAAATTATAAATTCTAAAGAAATGTCTACTTTGTTGAATTCTATGAAAGCCACAATTGCTGAGCAATCTGCATCAAGATCTACGTCAACTGCAATTTCTGATTCTCGGCCTCAGTCATCTTTTTCTTATATTAGTAATCAAACAAGGGAAGACTGGAATTCTCCATTAAATAATGATGAATGTTACAATATTATTATTCATAAAATTAGTCAAGATAAACCTGCTCATGTTAGATTAGCTGGTTATGAAACTCTGTTAAAAAGTGAATTATCAAATTTAAATAACAGTCCAATATGGGATTTGCTTCTAAAAGCTTTACTCAATGGTCTTACAGATGAGAGTAGATCTATTTTTGAAGCTAGTTTACAAGTACATGCAAAATTATTAAGTTGTTTACAATCACATGATGTATATACAAATATATTGGATGCCTTTAATGCCCAATACCATTCACAGAAGACATTTGAAATATTACCTACTTTAATTACTGGCATTAATTTTAAGTTTTTCTTACATGAAAGAGTATTTCGCATTATACATTTTATAATTCGTTACCACAAAGAGAAGCTGAAAAGCACAAGAAATGCTGATAAAAGTACAGAAGAATTAACAGAACAATTTATAACATTTTTGAGTACACATGAATTTGGTAGTTTGACACAACCCAAACCATTAAATATTTTGAGTATCATTTCCATAATTGAACCATGTGCTGATTGGAGTAACAAATGGATTTGCAACCTTACTACTCGAAAAATGTTTCTAACTGCATTAGGAAAATCGCCAAGTTTATTGCAACAAATAATGCATTGCATACAAAAGGGATTAGAAGAACTTCCTCATTCTATCACAGTTTCTATTTACGATGATCCAATGGAAGTTATTATTAATGGAAATACAATAGAAACAGTAACTTATCTTCATTGTTTATGCTTTATATCACAACTTTGTGCTTATGAAGCAGGTCGAAAACTCTTAGAAGAATACATAGTTGAACCTCCTTTCTCAGTTTCTGAATTTCTAACTGCTTGTTTAAAAGCCTTAAATAAATTAGCCATGGAAACATTAAATGGTGTATATGATGTTTCTTGTTATGCTTTACAAATTATTTTAGATAAACCAACTATTTTATACAATTATGAATTTTATCACATCGCATTATGCCACTTATCATCTCTTTCTGAAAATAATATTAAGATACGGATACATACATTAAATATTATTTTACACATGTTGGACACAGCAGATGGTTCTTTATTTCTTATTTCGGAATGTAAAGAACATACAGTAAATTTTGAAAACAGCATATCAAAATGCCCAGCCATGTTCATTATAATCATAGCATCTAATATGTTAAAACAACCTTTTTCTATAATAAATATAGAATATCTTCTCAAATTATTTAAAGCAGCAGAAAAATTATTTGATATATTTGATGTATATGAAATTATACAACATAAAGTAGAAAACGAATTTTATCCTGCTGTATCATATTTCTATAATAAATTAGATAAATCTTATCTTGAAAATGAAAATAAAGTTCAGCAAATGAATAGGTAATTTCTACTTATAAATCATGTACTATAAGATAATAACAAAAAACAAAATAAATAAAAAATGAATTTTTTATTTTTAGTGCAGTTAACACATTATTGCTTAAAATGGTAACTATACCATTTGCATTAAAAGCTCTTGTTAAGGAATCATCAGTATTTCAAGAATTAATTGAAGCATCTGTTGTACCTCTAAGAATGTCATGGACATCTATGGAAGTAGTTAATTTTATATCATCTGCGGCTTTTCTTCAACTAGGACATGATGTAATTGCTACTTTTGCACCCCACGTTTTATCAAACCTGCTCTTAGAAACATGTAAAATATTAGAAGCCCCACACTATTTTCATGATCCATGGGGTCATGAAAGTATTCAAAACTTTCTACACATACTAACATTTTTTTCCCTTAATTTTAAATGTAAGGATAATAATAAATTCTCTCTATGCTTAATTTTAATACTAATATTTATTGATACAAATTATTTATCTTAAATTTTATTAGGTTATTCTGCATTTATGACAAATTCGAAGGAATTGGATAATAACGATGAACAAAACTATCCGCTTAATTTATTTGAACTTTTTAGTAGTTCAGTAAATTCTGAATCAAATTATCATTATTTGGGTCTATTATCATTAAATACGGTGATCTGGAATTTAAACGTTTGTTTATACTTATTAGAATTACTAAATTTCCAGGTAATATATGCATAAATGCATCTGAAGAATAATGTGTTGTAATTTTTTTTCCATGTTTTTCATTGATGTAAATATCTTTTAGAACATATTACTAAATCTTCAGAATTTGAATACAGAAGCTGGAGGTGAAGAAATAAGCTTCAAATGTATTGATGATTATACTATAATACGACAAAAAATTATATCTAAAACATATTTTATGATAAACAGATATGAAAAAGAAACTATCACATCAGAAGTTGATGAATTGACATTATCTCTTCAAAAACCAAATAAAAGCGGTATATCTCTTTTAGAAACTGAATATGATTCAGAACTGGAAAACTTGCTTCAAGAAAATAAACCTGGGCTGTTAGATAGTAATTGGGTTCAAAAAATTAGAGATGCATATAAAGCATCTCCTAATTTATTAAAGGTTAATATACCTTTTAGTTACATTTCATATGCATTTGTGCTTAAATTTTATTATATATTTATTACATCGTTACAATACAATTGTTTTATTTATTAGAACACAGTATTGATTCAATTACTAGATCAAATGCAAAAAGCAATTCCCACTGCAGAATGGGGAGAACATTTTCAGTGGGAAGAAAATACATCATCTAGTACTGATTTTTGGTTTCCGGAAGAAATCCATGGAATTAACTTAGCTTTGCATTATGCAGAACAAAATGAAATTTTAGAAAATACAATAGAAATGAAAGAAAAATTACAAGAATTTATTAATATGTGTTATACATTTATTAATTATGAAAGACCAAAGAAATTTGATGGATTTGATTGGTTCTTATCAACAGTATTTATTATTTGTAAAGGAGACATACAAAGGTATACTTTTATTTTTCCCAAGAATTAAATTTTTTAGTAATATTCTGTATAAAAATATCATTAATTAATTAATACTTAGGCTTTTGGGATTTTCTATAATATACATTACAAAATTATCAGTTTTAAAACTGTAATTAATGTTGCATACTTTTTCTCTACAAGTTACAAATATCATCTGGTATCAAAATTTGAAGTATTCATTTTTTATTGTTCATGCTTAGGAATGCCTCAGTTGACCGCGAATACACCCTTTACCAGCAATTTAAATTCTTTTGATAAAACTACATTTATAAATATTTATAAAAGTGTTTTGATAACAAAAAAATTTGAAATTGTCAATATCATATCATAAGAAAAACATAGGGTAACTCTAGCTAGTCAAAGTATCATCATTGGCAGGTCTCAGGTTGAAAACTTAGTCATCATTTTTAATGACAATGCGCGTAAGATAGTTATTTATCATCATTGACCTACTGAAATAAAATGATACTATAAATATAATTACAGATGCAAAATATTTATTACACAATTAATTCAGTTTCCAGTAACCATATTTTTATGGTCTAATTTGGGAAAAGTTGTAGATAAACATATGAAAGAAGAATACGCTACCCAATTTACATTTATGCAAGTTCTAGAAAGCATCATTAGTAACGAATTTCCACATATTAAATTTGCTCTTAAGGTACATGCATGTGTTAACACTTTTTTCAATTTATATAAACTTTTCATTAGATTTAAGAAATATACTTTTATTATAGTAATATTTTGTATCTTGCAACAAATTCTATAATAATTTAGCTTATTTTATAATATAGAATACCTCTGGAATGAATTGGTCTTTAATATGTAACTTAATGATAACCCAATGTTTTTGGGGCTTACTTTCTTGGCATCAAATTATGCATTTTTTTGCCATTTGCATTTTATATTCATCTGACTACATAATATACTATTGTACGTCACTTCTGTGCCATTGTCAACATATAATAATGGAAGATATAACAAGTGGAAGAATGTGGCCTGAACATATGGTATGGACATATAAAATTTAGTTTTAGTATGTATAATGATACTTATATTATCTACAGGTATTAAATGAGTATCAGTGTCATGACTATATTAAGTTTATGGATACATTAGACAAAAGGTATGGAAATAAAATTTTACCAAAATTCGCTTTTAAAGGATTCAATTAAACAAAGCTTTTGAAATATGAAAATCTATTTGTAAAATATAAAACAAAAATAATATTTTTTCCAATAACTGATCATTACATTAATAACATTAAAACAAAAACAATTTACATATTTTAATTAATGCATGAAGATATACATAGTATACTAAACATTAACAATTTTATCCAAATTTCTTTATAATATGCCGTAAACATGATGTATTTATTTACATACACAAACTTTGTAATGTATTTAGTGTTTTGTAAAATGTGCCTGGGGTGTATGCATGAAAATATTACACACATACACGTTAATAACAACATTGTTAAAAAAAATATTAAACTCTGATTAAATAATTAATAAAACGATTTCTCATTTATTCTATAATAAAATGCATAGCTTTTTATGATCTAACGAACACATGTGCATATATAATAGATTATTTTTGAAAATACTTGGTATGTGGTATGTGCAGTTATTTATACAAGTGTACCTTTCAAACTTAGGAACGAATTATAAATTGCAGATTTTTTATTGATAAAATCTTTCAGAATTGGTAGATAAATAATCATATATACATCAATGACATAATATTGTCACTTAAGTTTTGCACTAATGGAATCAGTCATCATGAATAGTAAATAGTTTTGCTACTTCATTTAAATCATCATATTTTGTGCCTTTAGCAAGTACCTATAATGAATACGTAAAAGATGAATGCATTTGTTGAAACGTATTTTATAAAAAATTAATGTATGCGTTATGGTTGATATAATAAATCCGGTTTGTATTAATAATAACCAACCATTATTAATAATATTTGCATCTTTTAATAAATATAAATAATAAATTGTAATAACTATTTACTGGTAATTACTAATAATTACTTGTGTAGTTTGGTACACTAAATAAAAATATTTTTTTGTATTATTTTCTACTATTTATGAGCAGATTTATATTACACTCTTTTTCTTACATTTACAAATTCTTAAAAATTAATCACTGACCTTTTTATTTAGTTAGTATTAATAATGGTCGGTCATTATTAATATAAACTGTTTAATTTCCCGAACCATAACACACACACACACACACACACCATACATATATATATATACATATAATTATAATTAACTCTTTATAGTCAGAAGCTTCTTAACCTAGAAGTAACTATTGTATGTTCATTAATTTCCATCCCAAAAAATTTATAGAATTTATGAAATTCAAATGAATTCCATAAATGGCAATATTTCGTGACGAGAAAAGCCTGGCTTTTGGCTACAAAGAGTTAATATATTTTATGGACGTACCTGTCTGGCAATGGACATTCGATTAAAGATATTCCAAAGAACTATTCCAACCACAATATCGTCCCGTAAATAAAAAATGACTCCTTTTCCAAAGTTATCATATTTTTTAGATTCTTCTGTTGATTCTGAGTCATCACATTCTGATTCATCAGTCTCTTCTGAGTTTTGCCGATCAGAATTTTGTATTTGTTTTAAACTTTCCTTCTATATTACAAAGACACAAATTATAATTTTATAATTTTAAAACTTAAGTATCATTTATTACCTTTTTCTTTGAGGACTCAGTTGTTTCATTTGAAGTATTGATAGATGTTAATGAAGTATCAGTTTTTTCTGCTTCTACAAAAACTCCTACAGTTGGCAGTGTAGAATCCACAATACCAATTGCTTCAAATCCAACTTCTGGTCCTAAATCGGACCAAAACATCGACTGGTGTAGATACGGTTTTTCTAATGAAAACATAAATATAAATTTCATTTATATTAATTTCTACAATCAATGCTGATATGAAATACACTATACAAATGTTTATTTACTTGCACCAGTCATATTTTCTCCTGCTAATCTTCCTGAAATCACAGCATGATCATGATGTTCTACTCTTCTTCTACCAAGTCTGATGTCATAAAAACAAGCTGCATCCCCAGCAACCCAAAGATTGCTTCTTGCTTCCAATTCTGCGTTAACGAGGAAGCCACCTATTTCAGGATCCGTTTCCAAATGCGAAACTTTCGCTAAATCGGTATTTGGTTCAACACCTACTGCTACAATCACTTGATCAGCCTCGATCTTTTCATGTAAAGGAGAAAGAAAAGAAAATCATTTATAATGCTATTTGGATTATGTACAAAAATTGTTAAACAGAAACATACAACTTTATTTCCTGAAAGAGTGAGCGATAAACGATCATCCTTATAATAATAGTCCTCCACTTCAGAATTAGGAATACACATAACACCTTCTAACATTACTTTGTTTGTTACCCATTCACTTAAATATTGTGGTAACACTTGATCCATTATAAATTTCTCTTTATACACTTGATGTACTTTTTTATCCTCAGCTATTGATAAAAAATGTAATTGTTATTTTATTTTCAATATTAATTAAAACATTGTATTAGTATAGAGAAAAAAATGATAAAAACTTACAATTACGGGCAAGCGAACATGCGAGTTCTGATCCTAAAAATCCTCCACCAATTACTACTATATTTTTACATTTAGGATTATGCATACTATCTTCTAAATCAAGAAAATCTTCTTTTGTTCTAAATGTCATGATTTTATCCTTGAGCTCATCTTGAAGCGACTCAAAAACTGGAAGATTTTTTGGTGATGCACCTATAAAAATATTATGTATAATGTACACAGGATGCCCCATTTTAAGTTTTAATAATTTAATGTGCAGTAAAGGCATGATGTAAATGAAATACTCGGAACTAAATTGTCGCTCACATGGAATAGTTTCTACATTTTTTTAAGTTTTTCTACATAATGAATTAAAACAAGAACAGAACGATCAAGGCAAGACCAATATAAGCTTATCAGTAATACGTGTAAGCACGTACTAAGACAATGATAACTTTTTTTATGAAATTGTTACCAAAATATTTGACATTCAACCGCGATATTTTATATTAAATATGACAAAATGAAGATTAACATTCCATTTGATGAAATAACACGTAGGTACCTCGCACTGACGGTTACAATCCCGAGTAACATTCATCAAATGTCGAACTTCTGTAATTTTCGTTTTGTCATGCTTTTTAATGCGTATGTTACAATAAAAATATAAATGTAGCGAATGTATACAATTATTGCACGAGTGTATATATTTACGTATGATTTTAGAAAAAATATGAACTGAATATAATAATTTAAAATGAAAATATGCATTTAAAAGAGGTTGTTAGGGGTGGTTTAAATTTATAGATTAAAAAATTGGCTGGCATTGAAAAATTCTACAAAATGTCACTAAAATTGATTAAAATTAATACATTTTTGTTTATGTATACTTTTGCTAAATAAGAAATACAAATATATACAGCATTCAGTAGTGAAAGTATGAATTTTGTAAGTTGCGAATAGTTGCTAACCAGATTATTAAGTGTATACATTGACTAGGAACTGTATACATTTGCTGAATACTTTTATGGTGACATACATACAGGGTGAAATAAAAAAGGAGTTTATAATTTTTAGTGTGGATAGTTCTTGCCAAATAATGAGAAAAGCCCTAATAAATGTAGGTCAAAAAATTAGAAATTTTAAAGTTATAAATAATTTTTTTGTTTTGATTGAAGTGAATAACTTTCCTACTTTTGGAGCTGTTGTACCATATGGGAGCAATAGATTACTTTATCATTTCTCAGTTTCCTGATTACAGATGTTTTACATAACTTCCTTTCGTTTCTTCCCACGTTTAGTATCTTCGTATCAGCGAATTGCATATTCTTTTACAAATACCTGAACATATTTTACCTACTTCACAGGAACTTTGTATCCGATAACAAAGATGTTTAATTCAATTTCTGTGGCAACATGACGTCTAATAATAAGATAGTCCTGTGTTATGAAATAAAACAATAAATAATTTATTGTTTACACACAGTATGATAATTTCCGAAACAAAAAAGTTACCCATTTCAACTGAAAGAAATAATTATTTATAACTTTGAAGCTATTACTAGATTACTAGATACTAGTTTATTAGAACTTTTCTTCACCATTTGGTAACTACTATCTACTCTAAATGTTATGAACCTTTTTTTGTTTCACTCTGTATACGTTCTAAAAAACAAATTAATTATACTTACCAGTTGCAATAAGGCATTTGTCATATTTTATTTCATATCCATCATCCAATGTTACAGTTTTATTCGAAACATCAATTTTTGTAATTTTCCAACCTGTAGCTACAGACACACCACCTTTTTCAGACTGAATTAAATCATCGATTTGTGTATAAAATTCAGGTGGTTCATAAAATATACTATAATGTAAATAAACACGCAATTAAACATTTATACATAATAATCTAACTAATAATTCTATATTTACCTTCTTTGAGCTCCATTCCATTGTTTAAAAAGCAACTGTGCACTTGATTTTCTATCTGTATTATACCACAGTTCTTTAGATAATGGTGGTCTCATATATGGCATATCTCCTTCTTCTGATATTACTAAAACCTACAAAAATATTTATTTGCACTATTTTCTTTTTAATTAAATTAATTTATGTGATAAGTCTGTTACAATTTACCTTAGCTCTAGGATCTCTAGATTTAATAGACCTAAATGCAGAAAATGCAGCTGTTCCTCCTCCTATTAAAAGATAAGGTACATCTTGGGGGAATGAACTAGAAGTGGGTGGAACTTTAACTTTATCAGCAGATCTTCTAAATCTTCTTGTTTCCTTTTTGTCTAAATATATAATACAAAATTACTGTCATAAGTTTTGAAAAATTAAAAACAATTATAAGTTATAATTTAATTAACTCTTACCTGAATCTTTCTGAGAATCTGATTTTTTAGAGGTAAACCAATTTGAGGAAGATATCTATAGGGTACGTTTCAATAAAGATATTAACGAAACAAAAAAAAGAATTTTATATTTTGTGAATTCCATTAAAAGTTTTATTAGATGTTATTTTGTATTTTTAATAAAAAAATTGAGGTAAAATAAAATAAAATAAAATTTTATAATATAAGTTCTATTATCATACCATGTATATTGTAACTCCGGCTAGAAATAAAGTTGCCAATATCTTCCAATAAGGTGGTGGTGGCTTCTTATCACATGGTGAATCTTGGGAATCATTTAATTTTCCGCAAACTTCATAACAAGATGGTGGACAAGATGCATTAGGATAAGATTCACATATTGGAACATTTCTCTTTGATTTTGAATACGTACTTTCGGGTACACATTCTTCTGGCTTTATGGTGGTGCCTGGAGGCTTATAAGTTTTCTTGTCACATGAATTGCTACTATACCATGAATTATTAACACTAACAATTCCTAAAATAAATAAAAAGTTAAAAACAGTTACAAAAATATCAAATATAATTTTTCAAAATTCAAATGTATATAAATAACACCAATTAATTAACATTTATTATCGTAAGTTATTTATTTATTAAAAACTATAGAAATTAGTAATGAAATAATGTACACCAATGTCTATTTTATTAATCAATTATCTATAATGGTCAATAAAAATAATATTTGAAGTAATGTAATCCGAATGTGAGTTATGAGGTTATATTGCATGGTGTATGATTTCTATGAAATATATTACACATAAAGGTAAAAGAATATCAAGTAAAAAGTACCATTATTTAAATATATATGTATTATTATAAAATATAATTATTAATTATGATCATAAAAATATGAAATGCAATATTAATCTAATATTTAATTGGAGAAAAAAGTTCGAAAATAAGAAAAACTTTGCTATAAATTAAACAAATCAATTTTTTAAACATACTACTAAATTAATACGTACCAATATATTTTAAAGGTCGGCAAAAACGATTAGCATGGGAATGCTTCGTAAGTTTTGGCAATTGTCCGATAACTCTACCACAGCTTAACATTTTTAACCGGCCAATTTTGGCCTTATGCAATATGGAGGTGACGCGTGTGGCCGGTTTTGTTGTCCACGCGGACGACTAATAACCGCTTTACAGTTGTCTCATTACATTTAATTAACGCGGAACACTCCATTACCAAATTCCTTTTATAACAAGATTGTTGCATTCACGATTCATTGATTTTAAAACGAAACAATTTTTTATCAACATTAAAAATCTGAGTAAATTTCTTAAAACCTGTATCATAAATATAGTTTGATCATGAATTATAGCTACGGTGACTGGGCAATGACAATCGTGTAATTTCATTCTAGTTTGTACAAATCATAAATAAATTATATATACTATACATACATGTATATATACACATGTATATACATATAATGAATTCATTATATGAATATGGATAGAGAATTATAGGTAATTTGAATTAATGAAAACATAGTTTTAAATAAATTTTAAAAGAAGTACACCTTTCAAACTACAGATTTTCTATGCCAAGAGAAGTTGAAAATTTCTTTGCCATTTTACACCTTACAGCTTCGTTTTCAGGGTAAAAGTAATAAAAAATTAACAAACTAATTTTCAGTATTCGCAGTTTACGTAGCCCTCAGTCAGTATTTAAACAGAGAGGCAATAAATAAAAAAACAAGTATATAAAAATCATAAAGCGTGCTTTAGTACACCCTTTCAGATTAGCCAATAATATGTCTTTCTCAGAATTCTCCATATTAGATTGTTAACCAATAGAATTGTGATATTAAAAACCGCTAAGTTTAAAATATATAGTTGCGCGTGTGATACTATAGTTTTATATTTTGTAAATGTACTTTAAATGTTTATACTACCTTTAAATAGTGTTTCTGAATACTTCGAAACAATGTGTATAATATAAACATTAGGTAACCATATTTTAATAAGACGAAAAGTGAAAATACGCAGTAGAAAACAAACATAAGTCTAATAAGGAAATACAGTTCATATACTTAAACCATGTAAGGTAAATAAAGGTATAGTACCTATAGTGACGTTTTTTTTTATTTTGTAACCTCCAGAAAATAACATTATACAGGATGCGTAAAAAGTTCCCGAAGTTTAGTTTATATTGAATATTTTAATGTTTGTTCGCTTTTTTTATAAAATTTATTTATATTTTTAAATCTTAATGAAATTTTTATACAGGAGGTGTAAGAAATTACTATGTATTCGAAGTGCATAAAGCTAGATTCTTCCCGAAAATCGGGCCCTTGTTACAGTACATCGTAACGGCATAAACAACGCTTGGGCAGTAACAAAGCATAAGACACTCTCTAGATCGGCGCTGATCGTAAAAGTCCATCTTCCCGTTCGTTATTGTTTAATACGTTTTATTATAATATTAGGACGCGCTGAAAAGGGCTTTGGAGCGTTCCTGAGACGAAATAACGGTAGAACAGTGTGTGAGCATCGTCGGCAATTTTCCAAAACGACTTAAAAAATGTATTGAAGCCGACGGAGGAAACTTTGAACATTTGTCGTAATTTTCTTGTTACATTTGATTGTTATTAAATAAAAGAAGATGTATTATATAAACTTGTTGACCGCCTGATTCGTACCAAAATTTCAGGCTATTTAAAAAAACGAAATAATTCCGAGAACTTTTTACGCACCCTGATCTTTTAGTAAATCTTTCTTTTCCAGAACCCACTGGATCGAAGAAAATGCAAACTTTCAACTTTAGAGATATTTTATGTGTTATGTTATAAGTCGTTTAGTTGCTGTTGCCATGAAAAAATCTGTGAATCAGGTACTTGTTCATATGAGGCACGATTTGTGCTACTCGCATCGGGAAACTATTGACGTCTGATACAAAAGATAAGAGAATTTCAAACACTTAATAAAAAATATATGCAGAAAAAACATTTGTACATGTATGAATAACGGTTTTAATTAATAGTAAATAATGATTTTCTGCCACTTTAATCCAAAACGAATAAATGTTACAATTTTTGTATTAATATGAAGCATGTATTTTTTTTTTTTTTGTAAAAATAAAACAGTAGAATATCATTTGGTAGTATCTGTAGTCATTGGTGGAAGGAATTAAAATTTTGAATAATGGAAAATAAAAAAAATTATAAATTCTATTATGTATATGTTTTATATACGCACTTATAAGTATTTAGTATTATTACGATATTTAATTATTTTTCATGTGTGAATTCATTTCCGTTTATTTTACTTATTAAATTAAATTATATTGCGAATAATAGAATATACAAAAGTCAAAGTTAATATTATAAGAACACAAAGTAAGGTCTGAATTCAAAAATCATAAAAATTTAAACATTGGACATTTTTGAATTTTTTGATTTTAGTTTATATTTATAACATATTATTTTAAAAATATATTTTAATATGTTACAACTATAATATTAAAAATTTCTAAAGTAACATTAGCAATTATAAATTGTAATATAGTGAATGAATTTAATTCATTGGTATATTTCTGTGCAAGAAAGGACGTTTAAGTGGAATTATTTACTAAAAGACCTATATAATGCATGTACATATACATGTATATGTACAACCTTCACTAAATTCAAGGAGGACAACGATGAATCATATTACATTTTCCAAAGAAGGTTCATGTATACTTTAAAATGTATATATATACTCTTCTTGTTATTGTAATACAATTAAAAATTTTTATGAAATATATAATTTCAAATAAAATTATATTCGATTGTATTTTTATTAAAATTGTTTTATATTATATGATATTGTTCTTTCTCCATCTTTCTCTCAAAACATTTCTTCATAGATGTCGCCACAGTTTTGACATAAAACGTGTGGTTACCTATATATACACCTATATATTTACTATTAAACATTAACCTAAAAAAGTTGTGAGTATATAAATTATAGCTGTTCAGAACAAAATCGATTTTTGAATATGAATTACATATAAAATTATCTATAAATTCGGACTAAAAATATGAATTTGATTATAATGACTACTACAATATTTTAATAAAACGTCAAATCAGGTAAGACGTTATTTATGCATATCAATAATCTAATGAAAGTTTAAATATAGCTGCCTAATTACGTTGGGAATCATTAAAAATAATTAAGTTTACAAACATAATCACTAAGTAAAATAATTAAGTTTTCAAATTGTGCTGCAAGAACAATCTTGTTTGTAAATAAACCAAAGTACATATATGTGTACATATAAGTATATTCTACCAAAATATGACTGTAAACATCTTTTTTTCTAACATTCTTTATCTCTAGTAAACTGAAATTGATTTTAAATATCTTAAATCAAATTTTTAATAATGTAATATTTTTTATGAAAGCAAAGTTATCACAAATAGTAATTAAAAAATTATAAGGTATAATAATAATCTGCTTTTGAAAATTATAAATACATTACAATTTTTTTGTTTATCTAGTTAAAAATCTGAAATGTATGTATTTAATGAAGATTAGAAAGATTTCAAACAAATATTAAACTAGTACAAAGTAATAATTCTAATGTTTTACATCATTTTTTTAGTCATTTGTACCAATATAATAAAACCTGTTAACCAAAATTTATTTGTATTGAGTGAGTAACATATAATAGCAATAAATACCTCAGTAATTATCTTCTTTTAGCAAATTTAAGGTCGTTTTGGATTTTTTAAACATAACCATATTTTTTGTCAGTATCTTTTATAGAACATTAAATTTAGTTCAACAGACATGAAACGTAATATCTTTATGCACATAGCATCAAGTTTATAATAGTTCTATCTTAATATTTTTTACAGAGATACATAGTCTATGATATACCAGTTGTCAGTTGCTAATGTCGGTCTTTAAAAAAGGATTATTAAAGTATATAAAACAGTAAATTCACTCAATTTAAAAACAGCAACATGAACAATTTTTTGTATAAAAGCAGAGTTTTGTATTAAAAAGGATAGCATGTAATTGAAACATTTATCAAAATAAAATGTAGTTTTTTCTTTGTTTATTCTTTTCAATTTTATTAGATTAAAACATTATAACATATCAATCACTGTCAACTTTATTCAGAAGTAAATTGAGTTGAAAATACAAGTGTTGTTATTTTTACTGTTAGTAAATACATTTGGTATTATATAAACTGAGGTATCATATTTTAAGCTTGTTGAATTTGGCTTAATGTTTTATATAATATGATATAATGGCAAAAAGGCAAAATCATTCCATTTGAAGAACTCAAAGAAATCATAAGTATATTAGAAGAAAATAAAATATTTTCAAAATGTCTATTATTATTATATGTTATCTACTTAACCCTTAATTACTATAGATATTATACATAATCATTATGAAGTTTCTGACAATTTGTTAATATTGATTATATGAATAAAAAAGTCGAAAATCAATTACATAAAAATGTGAAAGAAACATATATATGTATTTTTTTTCAGGAAAGTCAAAAGCAATCTCACATTCTATAGTAATTAAAAATTAACATATGTAATAATTAATAATTTATTTTTATTATATTATTATAAATGACTAAAATAATACAGAATATTAAAATAAACATGTTATATAAAAATGTTAAAAATTATTATAATATTTATTGTTACATATTTGGTTGCTATAAATATGTGATAGTAAATGGTAAGATTTTGACAACAGTATGAGTTAAATACAAAAATGGATACTATATTTAAATTTGTGTTTATTTATTAAATAGTACATATATTTGCTATTTAATACCAATTTATTTAATAAATTTAGAAACATTTCACTATTTAAACTAAAATAAATACTTTTTTAAAGTTTATATCTTTATAATAAAAGAAATGGTAAAGGGTTAGATAAAATAAAATTTGTAGGTTCTTTGGTTCATGTGAAGCTTAATTAGTTAAGTAAATTGATTAAAAGTTTAAAATTTTGTAACGATTGTCTGGTGCTTACTATGTTATCGACGCAATACCAATTTGTTTGTTTGCGATCACAGTCAAGTTCGGTGCGTACCCGACTCTTTCCTGACTGAGCCCGCGCGATATATGCACTTTGATTGGTCAGAGTTTTTTATTAATAATTCGAAAACTAAACCTCAACGAACATTTTAGTAAAGAAAAAAGTTGTTCAAAATTATCTCAGCTACCACTCTCTAAAATAATGCTCATCTGTACCCAAACAGTATATGTATGACTAAATACTATTTTGCTGAGAATCAAATTTAAGTTCGATGTTACAATATGTGTATTATTTTTTTTTCATGCTTTGCTAATTTTCTTAGTATTTCATTTTGATTAGTTTTATTTGCTTCTTTGTATTTTGTTCGATAATGTAATTAAATTGTATTTGATATGTGTACTTATAGATACTCCTTTTTTGTTGTTAATTTATTTATTGCAAATAAATGTTCGTTCATTTCAAAAAAGAAGTAAAATTCTGTAACTTATATATTAATATATTCTGTAACTTATTTATTAATATTAATTATAAAATTTATTTAATAATTAATATATTATTAATTATTTTTAACATGATTAATTTTAATGTTTTAATAATGTTTACTGTGTTATTATTATTTTTCTCCATTACATAATAATTTTTGTTATAATTAATTAACAAAATATAATAATACATTCCATCATATAGGAACCAAAAAATGGAGAATGATGAGGAACAAAAATACAACACTAATGAACCTGGTACATCAGCACCTTTAGATTGTCAGTCTAATTCTAATCCTGATGCAGAAGAGGAAAATGCAAAAGGGTATAACGTATAAATATTTTTATTATTTATTTGTTAATAAACAAGTTCAAATTTTGTATTAACATTACTTATAATTAATGATATGCAGACAGAAGATACCAAATTTTATGGTAGGAGGTTTAATAGGGGCATCTCCACCAAAATTTGTTTCTTTTGAAGAAATTATGAAAGCTGCAAATGGCATGAAAAATATGGCGCTAGCACATGAAATTGCAGTGGATAAAAATTTTCAATTACAGAAGCTTGAACCAGATGATGGAACATTTCACAGAAAAGTAAAAGAAATTATGCACAAGGCCTTTTGGAATTTATTAGCTGAGCAATTAGCTGAAGATCCTCCAAATTATACACAGGCATTAATTTTATTGAAAGAAATAAAGGAGGTAATATATTTATATAAATGATACATTTATATGTTTATTAATACTTTTTCTGTTTACAGACATTAGATGAATTAGTGCTGCCACATCATGCAAAAATTCGAGAAAATTTGAATGAAGTACTTGATATAGATCTAATTAAACAACAAGCAGAAAAGAATGTTTTGGATTTTCATCATTATGCACAATACGTAATTTCAATTATGAGTAAAGTTTGTGCACCAGTAAGAGATGAACAGATCAGAGAACTCAGTCAAAAGACAGATGTCATTGATGTATTTAGAGGCATAATGGATGTACTGCAATTAATGCGACTTGATTTAGCAAATTTCACTATTACCATGATGAGACCAAATATTGTTGCTTCAAGTATTGAGTATGAAAAAGCAAAATTTGCGGAATTTTTAAAAATTAATTCAAACGGTTTACAGTATACTGAAAAATGGTTATTAAGGCATTTTGACCCAACCAACGTTACAGGAAAGTCAACCGATATTAATGCTGTACGACAGCTCACACATTCGCTTCTAACTGAAGCATACCTTGATCTTCTAGAGTGGGATTTCAGTCCAGATGCAGAAGTATGTTTTGAAGTATTTACGTTTTATTTAGAATTTTATATACTTTTTTTATACTAATTAGTTTTTATTCTTCTTTTCTTTTTCAGACCCTAATGCTTGATCAGGGTAGATTGTTAGAATTACGTGATAAGATCTGCAGATTAAGCGTTGTGGGATCTGTAATATTACTTGTAAATAACACAATAGGTGCATCAATTCATGGTGTATCGAGCTTCAAAAAAAAGATTAAACAACATCTTAATGTACTGTTGGATTCTGTACATTCAAATAAGTATGCATATATCACATATGTATGAAAAACTTACAAAGTGAATTTTATACATATATATCCATACATATATTATTACTAGGGATTTGCAAACCATAATGCCCAATGTTGTATTACAAATTAAAACGGACTTGAAAGCGACACTACAAGAAATTGGTTCTGAACCCTTATCTCCGGAGTTGGAAACGTTATTAGAAGGGCAAATATTAGAACTTGTTAAACCGGACCATAAAATTAGACACCTTATAAGTAAGTATTATATGTAAATTTATAATATCATTTTTATCACCTTATTCATTTTGTATGATTCTTTAGGTTTGAGAATTCGGCAATTTTTGCAAAAAATAATATCATCTCAATCTGCTGCTCCGCAGCAAGTACCACCGGGGCTTTCATCACTTCAGGAAGAATTAACAGCTATTGCAGCTCAATTTGTAATACTTATTTCCCATAACCGAAGCGTATTTGGAGAATACTATCAAGAAATCATTACCAATGCACTTGCTAAAAAAGAAATTGAGGATATTAAAGATACAAGTGGTGTTCATACTATGGAGCTATAAAAAAAAGTTGATATTTTCAACTGATTGACAAAAGGGAAGCATATTACGTGTTCATAAAATAGTACATTAATTAAAACATAAGTAATGTATATACAGAAATTTTTAAATAATAATTTTTTTTTGTTTTAATAAGTTAAAATTTATAACAAAAGAACAAAGCACATTAAAGATATATAAACAAAAATGTTATATAAAAAAGGTTCTTATACAAAGTAAGTTACAAATGATAAAATCAATTATTTGAACAAAAAAAAACCCGAAAGAAATATATGTTTGCAAAACATATAAATATTAAATAATTTGTTTTTAATGTTACATAAACATTATTTCGTATATAAATTTCATATATTAATTATAATTTAAGTTTAAGCATTAAGTGCAATTTTTACTATCACTTACTATCACTTACTATCTATACTTGGTGCTTTAAAATATTTTTTTATAAAATATGATATTTAAATACTATATCGAAAACTATGATGTAATATGTATTTGTATATACGTATGAAAATTAAACCAATTTCTATTAAAAGATAATTCTATTTTTAAAGTGTACCTCGGTGGACATATGTCTTTATATATTTTTAATAAACTTTATCAATTTGAACAAAATATATAAATGGATGTATACAGTGAAATGTAGAAGTGTTTGTACACCTTTTAAAATAGAATAATTTTATTAATCTTACATAAACAAGAATATGACAAACTTCATATTATTTACTTTTTTTTATCTTTAAGAATATTATTTGTGATTATTTGAACCACTTATATAAAAGATAAGGTATCATATTACTATATGATAATTTACTATAGAGGGTGTTCGGTTACAGATGGGTATAATTTTAGAACCATAGTAGCTAGAGTGATTCTAAAAATTTTTTTTTTTCCCGAAATAGTTGTTAAGGTTTTATTTTTAAATTATTATTTGAAAATATCCACTACAGTATTATATAAGACATATGTATAACATGCCTTAAACAACAGACATCAATGGTTGAAGTTTGCAGGCTTGGTTTAGGAATTTGGGTTTATTAATTTGGTGTCAGTAGTATAGAGGATGACACTCAAATGGTAAAAAAACTTTTTTCAAATCATCAAAAATTCTTCTTGCAGCGAGTCCTAATAAATAAAGTAAAGTAGTTACAAATAATGAAAACCAAATTTCATTGGGGAATCGAATTCCAAGGAATAGTGCTAAGTGGGGGAATACTGGCCACTTTTTGTTTTTGAAACAGAATTGTTTTTATTGCCAATAAATAATATATACAAAATGCGACAAACCTAAACGTACAAAAGGTAACAAGGAGATAATTACAGGTATGAGTTTAAAGGCTCCTGTATGGAACACGCGCGATCTGGGCAATGATATAATATTCAGGGTGTCCCACTTAGGTGAGTACAGCAGGATATTTCGGAAGGAGTTGCAGTTATTAAAAATATGTTCGTACAAAGGTTGCTTGGTAAGATGAAGTGCATCATGCGGTAAAAATTATTTTCTTGTGGATGGAGTAGTAGAGGAGATCTGAAGGTCAATGTAATTTTTTTAAATGGGATGCTATATTTTTTTCTTCAGTGTGTAACGGCAGGCACCGAGACGAATTCAATGATGTGCTACATGTTGGTATTCTGGGTTCGATAAAGCTGAATGTATTGGGTCTTATCGCAGTAATTTCATACTGACGCATTCAACGCGGCCCAGCAGCGGCTCCTAGCTGTCGGCCGCCAGCTGAATGCAGTACGCAAACATAAGCAAACAATTCACCTTTATCGAATTCAGAATACCAACATGTAGCACATCATTGAATTTGTCTCGATGCCGGCTGTTATATTCTGAAGAAAAAAATATAGCGTCCCATTTAAAAAAATTACATTGACCTTCAGATCTCCTCTACTACCACACCCACAAGAAAACAATTATTACCACATGATGCACCCCATCTTACCAAGCAACTTTTGTACGAATACATTTTTAGTAACTGCAACTGCTTCCGAAATATCCTGCTGTACTCACTTAAGTGGGACACCCTGTATACATGGCACTTAATGCTACATTATGTACAACTTAAACTAAACTTAATTATTTATACATTGATTCTAGAATATGTATAGAAAATAGGAAAAAAAAAACTATACAATTGATGTTTGATGGATAAGGAGAAAGGGAAAGGGAAGGTACATGGGTACATGGTATTTACAGTGTGATGTGTTGTTAATTCAACTGATGTCAATGATTATCTACAAGTGGAAGCAAATAGATAAAAATAAAACAAAAATCGTTTACAAAATTATAAAAAATATATCCTCTCCCCGGCGGGGAATCGAACCCCGGTCTCCCGCGTGACAGGCGGGGATACTGACCACTATACTACCGAGGAGTCTTCATTGTGTTGAATGTTAGGTATCAGTTTTTAATTCACAATTTATAGCCACCAGTATTTTTTTGTTTTTTCTGTGGTTGTTATTTATGTCTACGCTGGATAATTTATAGTTAAAACGCACGGTGAGATCGTTGAAATCTATATCTTTATTGTGGTATATTAACTGAATGTTTTTGAAGTTTTGAATGTATTCTTCGCTGCCTAAGTGTTTAATGATTCTGATGGTGTGTACCCGGTTTGCATGGTTTTCGCGAAATACAGAGGGTTGGGATATGTTGCGCAGTATATTTGGCTATTGGATAGTATTTTATTTATTATTGTTGGCCAATGGTTTTTAATTAGTTTTAACATGAATAGGTCTATCCTGATTAATTTGGCTTTTTCGTGTAATTTGTAGTTGCTGATTCGTTTTGTGAGGCAGGCTCTGATGCATTTTCTTTCGAAGGCTCGTAGTTTCTCCATGGTCCCTGGGCTGATGTTGAACCAGATGGGGCAGCTGTAAGTCAGGATTGGTCGGATGAAGAGCTTATAACAGAGAATTTTTACGCATTTATCGAGATCTTTGGCATAGAATAATTTTTTGTGACTCGCAAAGGCTTTTTGTGCTTTTTCTATTTGTGTGTCTATGTGTTTGGTGTAATTGAGCTTAAAATCTAGGTGTATTCCCAAATAACGGACAACGTCTTTATGCGGGATTTTGGTATCCGACAACTTTCTTTCCACAGTGATGGCACTTCACTATTGATGCGATGATTTTATTTTTGTTACGAATGTATGGTCTTTTTACGCCACTTGCGCTTTCAAAATTATTTCTATTGTTTTCCGTATATTGCCGACATGCTTGAAACACTTTTTCACTTGTCGTACAACTTTCCGTTTTTAATTTTATTTCGTGATCTAATAATCTGGTTTTAACAAAAGCTAATGTTAAATTATCTTTCGACAAAGTTTCAATCGCGGTTATAACACCATCGTTGCTTGTTAGAAGTGTTAGAAGCAAATGTGACACTTTGTCAAGTCTTCCAATTTTGCATCGGCTGCCAATAATTCAGTGATCAAATCATCGAACACGGTAAAATGTCTTACTAGCGGAATATTACCCTGTAGCTTTAGACTTAATCATTTTTTCCGAAGAGCTAGCTGAGTTGCTAGTATTTCGTATATTGCATCTAAATTTTTCAAAACTTCACGCGCGATATTTTCCGTTTTTGCAAAACTGAGAAAAGAGTCTGATAAGTATTCCACAATTGTACCCTTCGCGATCTTTTCGGCCTCTATTCAGTTATTTGACAATAAGAAAGGTTGCGACCAGTAATAAATCCACAGTCGATAATAGTTTAACGGTCGGTAATAATTCAACGGCTAGTACGATATACATTTACCAATGCATATGTACACGGATTTCCTGATAAAAAGAACAAGCATCCAAGTATTTGAGTATATTCGGATATTTGAATCTTCGAATGAGCTACCAAATACGCATTTAAATTCAGATTACTCTGTTATCCATTGGGTAAATACAAGTTTTGTATATTTGGTAGTTTTTATATTTTTATACATTATATATTTACTGTGTTTATTTTTCCGGTGTATACTTACATAGATGGATAAGATTAGTTAGATTAGATCTTTTTAGAATCGCTAACACATGTGAGGTTTGCGCATTCAACAACAAATTTGTCTACATAACTTCTAAACTAACTTTTATTTAACTACCTCACTTTTCCAATTTCGTTTATTCTCCTTTATAATATATTTCTATTTCTTCCTTATGAGGTACTTTTTCAAAGAGTTCACCTGTTATACAGGTGTATAGACTGTTAATCGGCCACCATGAGATAATAGATGAGCCATGGACGTATGGATACGGATATAACAGGAATTCATTGCAGTAATAAGGATGTTTCTTCGCGAATATCTTGGAAACTAAAACAATCCGACATTTTTGTGCAAGAAGAAAATTATTCAAAATGTCGAATTCTACAAAGAAAGAATCCATAGAGAATTATTTCGTATAAAAAATGAGTGACTAGCTGTTACAGTAAAAACACAAAACACCTTCAAATTTGAAAATTTGCGATTTTTGTTTAATTCCGCTTTTCTTAAAAATGATGAGTACTACAAAAACATGACTTACGGATTCGTATCAGACACACAAAAATATATAAAAATTGCTTGTTAAAGAGTTTAAAATTGAATATTAACAATTTTTCTTATAATAACTACACTTCAAGTATAATTATGTTTAAACCACATTTCATAGATATTATTACAGTTATTTTAAATTTTATTATAAACCTTTGATAAAATTTGTTTACCTTTTTATACACAGGCAAAAAATAATTCAGGGAAAATATTTAAATGTATCATACAGTGTTGACGCGTTTGTACAATTCAATTTTCATCCAAACTTAAAAAGATAAACTACATGTATGATTTTTAATGTGGATAAGTGTAAGTAATATATAGTGTAGTGCAGAGTGCTTTGGTAAGTGTTTGAAGTGGACACGAGATTCTTATCAGCGATATCAATGACCAGGGGGATAAACGAAAAGCTGTCAGTAAGCGGTTGCGGGTATTATCGAAAGAATAGCAGTCATATCAAGCATCTAAAATTGTCCTTTGTACCTTTACCAGTTCGTCTCATCGATATGTGCGTCGAAATTTTCGCTAATCTTTTTGTTTTCTATTAAACATCGCAAACACGTTTTCTGCGTAAAATCAAATCGAAGAATTTTCAAAGCTGAAACAGTGATCGAAAAAACTTTATATACGTGGATCATTTCCATGTTTTTCCAAAATTGTTTTTCTACTTTTAGTGGAATTAAATAATCGGATAAAAATAATTAGGGACTCAGTTTACAATGATTCATTCGAAAATATCACTTAAAACTTCATGATTAATATGGTAATAGTATATCAATGAAAGCTGTGAAACTTTTCTGTTTAATAACATACTGTTTCTAGCAAGTTCCGCCGAATCATACTGGTTCTAGCAAGTTTACTTCAAAATTCATTAAATGGTTCAAAACTCGTAATGTAAAATTCAACTACTGAAATATTGTATAAATATCATTTTGTATTTTTCGACTAGTGAACAAAATTCAATTACTAATTATAAGAATCATAAAGAAGTAATACAAAATTTTCATCAACAGTAAAATTAGTATACACGATAAAACAAAAAGAGGGTTCATAACTTCTAGGTTAGCCAAAAAACTAAGTAGTAGTTTCAAAATTATAAATAATTGTTTGTTTCGGTTTAAGCGAATAAGAAAATTACTTTCTTCGGAAGCTATTGTGAAACCAATAGATTATCTTCTCGTTCTTTCTCTTCTTTGTTACAGAAGGTAATCTACATACGTCTGTGTAGTAGAACGATAGATAATCCATTGTTTCCATACGGTAGCACACGAATTGATAAAGCTACTTCGCTTCAACCGAAACAAACAATTGTTTATAATCTAGAAACTATTTATTTTTCGACCTATGTTTATTAACCCCTTGCCATACTTTGACGAGTCAGACTCGTGACGCACCTTACGCGTAATTACCTTAAGTGTAATTACAACTATAATTGGTATGGTATACTACCGTTAAATGTAAATTATATATAATATTAGAATTTTCTTTGTTTGTTTTAATATTGCAATAATACATGTTTAGCTTTGTCTGACGCACCTCTGCCAAAAATGATATGCCAAGGGGTTAAGATTGCTTTCCAACGTTTGGCAAGTGCTATCTGTTCTAGAAGTTACGAACTCCTTTTCTGTTTCACCCTGTAGATTTACATAGGTGAATCAACAATAACCTGTATTAGTCATAATTTCATGAATCGATCATTCATCAGATTCCTTTGTTTTTTTAATGCCATGGAATTGAATGGAAGACAGAAAGACTTTTCATTTATCAATGATTAGTATACAATCTTTCGAACAACGAGAAACACGTGCGGTATATTTTGTTTGCAAACTAATTCGAACTATACATATTTCAAATGGAAATCGCAGTATCCTTGTTTCTGGCACGCGATATTAAACGATGTGCATAAAGGTTTATTACTTCCATAAGTTAAAGTTCCATGAGTTATTTTATTTTGATTTGCAGCTCTTTAAAAAACATGATCGTAAGGAAACAGTTGCAACTACTGATTCACGTATTACAAGTTACCTTCCTGTTCGCAACCAATAAGGATAGTTTAATCAATCTGAAGGAAAATGAAACGACGGACAATTCAATGAAAATCTTATCGATAGATAACATTCAATATTTAACATCCTCTGAATCAAAGGATGCGTATTTGGAAATACCCAGAAATGTTGAAAAATCTTTCAATGAAACAACCAAATTTAATCAAACTAAAGTTAAACTGGAACTGATGAATGATTATCCGAAGAACGATGATGCGATTTTCGACGTATCGGTGGATGATTTCGCTCAAAAATTTGAATACCTTTTTCGTACATCCAACGAAGTAGAGAATAAAAAAGATTCAACAGAAACTTTGGAAGATGAACTATTCTCATGCAATGCAACAGGTACATTTATATACATATACAATAATATACTCATAAGTTCTGAAAATATATATTTAAGAAACGTGGAAATTAAATTTCGTTTTCTACGAAGAGGATTATTATTATGTATAATCAAAGTATTTTACTAGTATTTTACCTATCTCTTTATAGATGATAAAACAATACAGAATTTAACAGTTAATTCTGTGGGTACCGAATGGATATTTCTATCTTGGCAGCCTCCTTGTGAGAAACGAATTAACAAATATTTTACGTACTTAATTCATGTGTGTTCGGATGAAAAATGCTTTCAAGCAAACGAAAATAATACACGATACAATGCTACTAATTTAACTCCGTGTACCGAATACACATTTACTGTAAAAATTATCGATAATTATTCGGAATCTGATGGAGTTAATATAACGGCGAAAACGAATTACAACAGTAAAATCGTATTTATTTTAAATTACATAAAACTTTATTTAATTTATCTTTATTACGACAAATAACATAATAACTGATTAAACTTTATTCAATAATTGAAAATAGTTTTTTTTTTATTTATTTATTTTTATTAATCCTAACAAATATTTAAAAACATCACCTTCTAAATCTTGAAATTACAAATTTTTCTAAACTATATCACTATATATTTTAGTTACTGAAATTGGAGAAGTTCAAGATTTGTTAGCACACACCACCACTAATACAATTAATTTAAGTTGGAAAGCACCATCAAAATATCCAATGTGTGTACATAGTTATCTGATTACAAAATGCTTTGATGACATTTGTAACAATATCACGGTTGTAAACAAAGAATATGTTGCAAAAAATTTGGATCCATGCAAGAAATATTTGTTTATAATTAGAGCTGTATCATATGTAATTCAATCTGATGGCCTTAATATTACATTAAAAACAAATTCGCCAAGTATGTCATTAAATATATATTAATAATAATTAGTTTTTACTTTATAAATAATAATCATAATTTCTAATAGAACCTAGTAAACCTCAGGATCCAATCGTGGAAGCCAGTGCATATTCCTTATTCATTCGTTGGCAACCGCCAGAACAGGGATCAATGTGTGTTACACAGTACCGTGTAGCTATTAATTCGGAATTAACAATGACTACCTTCAATCAAACAAATATAACAATAAATGGTTTACATGCATGTACCTCTTATACTGTATATATTAATGCGATAGATCAAGACAGTAATGATGGAGAAATGGTTACTATACATACAGGGACGGTACCAACTGGTAATAAATTTATCATAAATATACTTAATATGTTACAAAAACGTTTTTTACAATTAAATATTTTATTTGTTAGTATCAAAACCACCAATATTGAATGTCAAAGAATCTTTTGTTACAATTAATGACATAATGCTTTCGTGGAAAATTGAAAAAGGTAATAGTAGTTGCATTTTACAATCTCTGAAAACCATATGTAATTACACATCAACCACTGGACATGGTTACGAGATTGTAAATGGGAATGTTGAAGTATGTATAAATTCTTGCATCCAGGATGAATTTCTTATTGTAAATTCAATGATCAAGAATGTTAGTCCATTCACAACATACATATGTTGGGCATATGCCATTAATGAAGCAGGTGTTAGTCAATTAAGTGAATTAACAAGTATAACAACAATGGAAGATAGTGAGTAAAGACAAGTATATTAAAGTTACAATGGGTAAACCTATCTAAATTATGATTGATTTACATAATATTTTATGTAATTATAATCTAAAATGTTAAATATTTTAGTACCATCTGCACCTATAATTAATGTTACAAACACAACACAATTTCTACTTACATGGGAAGCACCAACATACCTAGCTGGTAATTTACAACAATTTGAACTTACACTTGAATGGACAATATGTTTTCCTATACCTGATTGGTGTCCTCGCAAAAGCCTACAAGATATCATATATTTAAATGGATCTATTTTCACTTTTGAATATTCTAAAGCAATACCATACACAAATTATACGGTAAAAATTAGAGCAAGAACAAATGCAGGTTGGGGAAACTACAGTGATAGTATAACATTTCAAACACCACCTAAAGGTACCTGTTCATTAAATAGTTAAAGTTAATGTTGATATTTTAACAACATCAAACTATATTTATCATTTATAATTTTAGTTTCAGAAATGGTATCCAACTTCTCATACTTAATTAAAAACAATGAAGATAACACAAATAAATTAGATACTATTTTAAAATGGGGTTTTCCTTGTTCCTCAAATGGAATAATAGAATATTTTAATATATATGTACATGGGACTAGAATTAATTATACACCAGATTCTCGTACAATTAAAAAAAACATTTTAAATGCTATTAACAAAAATGATATAATTTCAATTAATTTAAACGAGCTAAAAGCAGAATATAATTATACTTTTGAAGTATCAGCTAAAGTTAAAGGGGTTCAAGATTTTGGTGTGCCAGCAAAACATGATATTTTATATCCTGCTGGAAGTATGTATATGGCTCTAAATGCTATAAATTAATTTTACTAATGAATATAATTTAGCTATAGTAAATTATATTAAAAAATAATTTAAATGTAGTAAATTTAAAATAAAATATATTTCACTCTAAATACATTTGTTTTACTAAAATGTAATTTTACCTATTAGTTTCAATTTATTATTAAATTTTTGTACATATTTTAGTTCCACCTCAACCTAATGAAGACTATGTAAAATCCATAACGATAGATCCATCTAAAGCACGAAGATCTACTACATCAGTTACACTTTTACTTCCTCTATTTCCTAGTACAAATGGCGACATTATTTATTATGCTATTATAGTATCAAAAAATGATAACATTGCATCGAATACTAGATTTAATTTTACAAATAATACATGGCCAAATATATCATCCTGGGGAGAAGCTATGTCACAAGATTTTGCAATACCTTACCAAGCTACCAGATTATGGTGGGATCCGCATCGTAGGTGATACACTTTTATAACAAATTTATGAAATTTATTGAAAGTATGAAAATTAATATATATATTTTCTCATAGCACTCTATGTTGCTGATTATGGTGAAATGAAGGCGGTAAAATATACTCTTGGTGAGGATACAAACTGTAAAGAAATATCTTCTAATACTAAAAGACTATATTGTAATGGACCTCTCAAACCTGATACATGGTATCATGTTAGAATGCGTGCATTTACTCATAATGGATATGCTGATTCTACAAATTTTTTAATAAAAACCAGTTAGTACTTTATAATATTGTTATTATTTTTAACAACCAATTTTCTAATATTTTTCATCTAATTACCTTTATTTCATATTAGATGCTGAAATAAATGTTGGACTTGTTACTGGAGTAGTATTTGGTATTTTATTCTTTGGAATTTTAACAACAGTGATGTTGTTAGTTCGCAAATGTTCACCTCAAATGTAAGTACCACTTATTTTCCATACAACATTTCTTATATAAAAGATAAAAAATACCAACTAAATAAGAAATAAAATAAATACTGTATTTGATATCTATAAGAACCATGTATTAAAACTTTAAAATTTATGTAATAATTTATGCTATCTATTGTGTCATTACATGAATGATATGTTTGCACATGTATACTTGCATAAAAACATAATTTTACAGCAAACAATGTTATAAAATCGTATAAGTCACAACAATACAGTTAGAGAAAATAAGTTCACTAAATGCAAATGTTTATTATACAAGTAACATTATATATTACAGTATTTCATAATTACTTCTTATATGAAGATACTTTTATTATATGATAAAGAAAGATGTAACTATTTATTTAGATAGTTACATCATCTTTGCAAATAAGCTACACAAATAATAATAGCAATACTATAACTGTTTTCTCTCTCAAAACATTTTAATTGTACATAGTTAATGCAGTAATATAATAATGTTTGTTTTCTTATCATTCTTTCAGACTAATCAGACGATTCTTACATTCTGAGTTGTCTGGATCACCAGTTCCTACACCATTTTCAAAAAAAAAATTTTTAACTCACTGCCAACAACTCATTGATAACCCTGGAAAGCTAAGCAATGAGTTTCAATTGCTTCAAACTCTTAGTGTGGATTTACAAATGCCAACTAATACTGCCTGTTTGCAAGCTAATAAAAAGAAAAATAGATATTCTGATATTCTACCATGTAAATGCTTAAAATTGTGTAAAAAAAGATAGAAAACTATGCTTGATTATGTTTTACTAAACTTGTTTTATATTTTCAGATGACTTTTCAAGAGTAAAATTAGAAATCATTGATAATGATCCTAATACTGATTATATTAACGCATCCTTCATTAAAGTAAACAAATATAACATTAATACAATTGTTTTGCTAAATTTATATTAATTCTACATGTATTATTTTTAGGGATATTCTGGAGAAGACGAATATATAGCTTGTCAAGGTCCAAAAGAAGAAACTACATTTGATTTTTGGAGAATGATAGAGCAATATAATGTCAATATAATAGTTATGCTAACTGAATTAATTGAAAAAGGCAAAGTAAGATTCTTCTGTAATACATATAATACACGTAAGTAAAACATTATTATAATTGAATAATGAAAATATTATTTTATAGGAGAAATGTTATCAATATTTTCCAATAATTAAAGAAACCTTCAAATATGAAAATATGACCATAAGATGCACAAGTGAGCTAGATTATAGATTTTATACACAAAGAACACTAGTCTTAGAAAAGGTACTAAAACTGATATATAATATTATAATATATACTTTTATGTATAATTGCATTACAGTTAATTATAAATATGTTACAGGAAAGCAAAAAAAGAAATATAATACATTTACATTTTAAAGAATGGCCAGACCATGATGTTCCAGAGAGTTTTGATTCAATAATTCATTTTTGTCAGCTTATACGCCGTAATATTCTAGTTAACAAAGGATATATTGTGGTTCACTGCAGGTGAAAATACAAAAGATTCTAATGTGATAATACAAATATTCTAAATATATATTTTAATGTATGCTGAATTTTATTTTCTATAATCCTATTCTTTTGATACAGTGCAGGAATTGGTAGAACTGGTACTTTAATTGCAATAGACATCCTTTTACAACATTTACGTGACAATAGAAAATTAGATGTATTTGGAACAGTATATAGATTACGGCACCATAGAACAAATATGGTGCAAAAAGAAGTAAGGCACATCAAAATATTCTGTTTTAATATTAACATAAATTATATTTTATTTATAATTTTTCAATAAATTTTCAGAGTCAATATGCTTATGTATATAATTGTATAAAACAAGTATTAAAAAATCCTTACTGTTTAAAAACTTGTAAGTCTACTGCAATCACTATTAAAGAATGTGTTTAACTTATTCTCTTAAGTATGAATATTAAAACTATAATCTTTTTTAGGTAAACCACCACCTATGAATCCATTATATGCAAACACTTCAACAAAAAAATGAGAGTAGTACTAAATTCAAATGAAAATTTAATAAATAACTTCAACATAGATATATAAAATATATAATAAATAATGTGTAAATATATTATTTCCATTTCATGTAATGTTACTAATTATATATACACAAAAATAAAGATAATATCTATATATTTTGTACTTAAAAAAAGAAATTGTTCACCTCAATAAACAATTACATGCTTTAATTATAATTGTATTTAAACTTATTTCAATATCTTATTCATTTCTTGAATTGTTTAAACATACCTATAGTTCATTTACTTAAAATATTATTTAGAAAATGTAATAAATTATAAGAATTTTAAAAATAAATTTTTCTTGAAAACATTTCAAATGAATTTTATCATTGCAGTATAAAAGTATAACTTTTGTATGTTTTTAAATTCTGTACATTAATGTATGTTCATTATTAGATGAAAAATTGTAGTAAAAAAAAATTATAAGAGAATTACAAAATTACTATTCAAGGTTTCAAACATTAGCATATACTTATTTTAGAAGAAAAATATGTACAAAGTTTATTCTTTATTCTTGGGAAAATTTCATTCTCTGAATATAATTAGTTTTTAAAATTACAGGATAAAAAGATAAGAAATAATTTCTGTTAGCATTGGTTTGACTCAAAATGTAAAAAAAAATTGTTCTTTATACAATTCAATATAAAAATGACAAATAGAAAATATAAATAATACTTTATTTATATGACTTAAAATAAATGATACCAATATATGTACATTATGCAATACTATTTCTAATCATAACATTCTTTGATTTATTGACATAAATTCAGTTATTTCATCTTCTCATTCAGTTACAAACATCCCAATATAAAATAATTATCTTTCTTTGTGAAATTTTATTAATAAAATAAACTAATATCGATATTTTGTAGAATAGTCTTTAGGTGAAACAACTAAACCTCTACCTTTTCTGGCACCTCTATAAACTGTTTCAATAATATCAATCATTTCCTGCTTGTCTTCCAATGTCCAATTTATTTTATTATTATTTCCTGTTCCTAAATCAATCATTATATGTTTATTTCTAAAGAAGAACATGACTGTGCAAGGATCATATAATTCATACCTAGAAAAATTAAATCTGCGTTTTCTTCAAAAGTCATAAAATCACTTAAAAACTATATATTCTACAATCGAAAGATGTAATAAAAAGATTTGAAATGTGTACAAAATTGTTTCATATGTAATGATTAAGTTTGTTAAACTTACATTTTGTTAAAGTCAGGTACCTGTGTAATATCAACTAAATAAATAACAGCAAAGTTTTTCACTTTTTCAGCAATATTGTAAAGGACTTCATCCATCTTCATACACATTGGATCCCAATCATGGCCAAATCTAATAACCTAAAAAAGTATAATATAAAAATTTGTATTAAAAATAAATATTGATTTCGGAACAACATTCTATAAAATTCGAAACATAAATTTAACGATTTCAAACTTACAACTACTCTGTCTTCTTCTGATAAAATTGCCTGATCCACTTGCCACCCATTGTGAAGATGTGACAGCATATAAGACATTGTGTTTTTTGTATATAAAACACGTATCAAAAAAAGAACAGTCTCATTTAATACAATTTACTCTTTTCTTTAACCTCTAACAAAACACTTGTTTTACAACGTAAGTAAATAATAAGTATTCTAATTACCAACCATAGACTTTTATGTATATTAGAAGTCTATGTTTCAGGTAGTTTAGAGTTCAATAATTGAACTGCAGTTTTGAGTGAGTTATAAGTACAGACTTCTATGTATTATGTCGAAGTCTGTGGTTATAAGAGCCTTATAGTTATTTTGCATAAACATCTGTAGTCTAGTTATCACATTTTATAAAATTTATGCTGTTATTAATATTGAAAAGTAATATGCATCTGAAAAATATTATAGTTTGGTACTGAAAGTTTGTACTTATTAACAAATGGCCGCCACCACCCTTAAGGTAACAATTTGTTTTACTTAGCATGGCCAAATCCGCAATCTAGTGTATTATATACATGTCTCTACGTAACGGAGACTACAGTAACAATTTAAAAATTCCTAGATAGTAATACCATTCATTTTTATAATTTTATTTTATTTAAATATGATTTTATATTATCTTTTAATGCTCATTAATTAATTACAATACATATTAAAATTCATCAGATTTTGAATTAAATTTAATACATTTCTTTAAGTAATAAAAATAAATAGTTTATTATATCATACAGCAGAATTCATTTTTTAAAATTAAGTTCCGTTTTACCTCAAATTTAAATGTTTAAAACAATATATAACGTTTTATGCAATAATGCAAACAACATCAATATACTTATTACATACTCATATGTTAAATTTTTCTCCTTGTGCAGGAAGTGATACAATAAGAATGTAAACGTGTACAACTTTTTATTTACATAGCTCCTCATTTTTATAAAAATGCAAAGAAAGGTAAAAAGAAGTGTATAATCATACATAAAAAAGTAAAATCTGACACATAAGTGAAAAAATAAGATATTTTAATATTTTATATTATTATTTATAAACACTAAATATTTGTTTATTTATATTATAGTATAAATTTTTAACGAACGTATTAAGTATACAGATTAAATAAGCTTATTTTTAATTAATCACTTTGGTTTGAAAAACAATATATACAATGAATCTATTATCTATAAATTTATTTATGAACAATTTTTACTTTATATTGTACATGTATTAAATTATATTTAATACGTTTTGGATTTTATTAGTTATTAAATTATATATGTTACTTTAATATTTCAGCTATTTATATATTTACATATTTAAAATAATAATAACATACTATTATATATTTAAGAATTTTAATAATAAAACAATATTTTACAGATCAGACTACTCAATAATATTCACAATTAATTATTTGTGTGTAAAAAGGACTACAGTTATGATTAAACCACAGCAAAGTAAATATAAATTTTATGGTCATCATTAAAAATCTTTTATCTTATTTTACTTAATATATTATTTGATCGTTTATTTTACAGAAACTGATCAAACTTTAAAATATATTAGTTTAATTACTCTTACATTGCAAAATGCCATAGTTGGACTTAGTATGCGCTATGCACGTACAAGGTCAGGAGACATGTTCCTTTCATCAACTGGTACATATATTACATCTTTTATAAATTAATATACTTGAATGTGTTTATTATTTTTTATGAGATTTATGTATAATTTATTTTCTAATCATAATTATTTTCTTTAGCTGTTGTTATGGCAGAAGTTGTTAAACTTTTAACATGTCTAATATTGGTTTTTTTTGAAGAAGGACACTTTTCAAAATTTGTTAATTCTTTACAATCAGCAATTGTAAAACAACCAATTGATACCTTAAAAGTATGTGTGCCATCACTTCTTTATATTATACAAAACAATCTTTTGTATGTATCTGCATCTAATTTAGATGCGGCGACTTATCAGGTATAACAAACATTTTCTGTATTCCTGCTCTGTTTTTATTAACATTATTAATTATTTACATGTATGTTACTTTTTTAGGTAACATACCAACTTAAAATTTTAACAACAGCCTTTTTTGCTGTAGTAATACTGAAAAGGTCACTAAGAAGTACTCAGTGGGGAGCACTGATATTATTAATAATAGGGGTAGTATTAGTACAACTTGCACAGAGCACAGAGACTGTTTTACCATCTGGTATAGAACAAAATCATTTACTTGGATTTTCAGCTGCTCTAAGTGCATGCTTTTTATCCGGATTTGCAGGGATATATTTTGAAAAAATATTGAAAGATTCAAATAAATCTGTATGGATGAGAAATGTACAATTAAGTTTTCTGTCATTACCTTTTGGATTAATGACATGCTTTTTAAATGATGGTGAAACACTAAGAAGGCAAGGTTTTTTCTTTGGTTATGATTTATTTGTGTATTATTTAGTTGTACTTCAAGCAGGTGGAGGTCTGATTGTTGCCATGGTAGTTAAATATGCTGATAATATACTCAAAGGTTTTGCCACATCTTTAGCTATTATAATTTCTTGTATAGCATCTATATATCTTTTTGATTTCAAGTTAACATTACAATTTTCTTTGGGTGCTATTTTAGTAATTTGTTCAATCTTTATGTATGGATATCAGCCAAAATCCCCATTCATAGATACTCATTCTCCTACTAATAAAGTTTAATGTTAACTAAAGTAAAATCATCTGTAAGATAGATGTGATATCTATTATTGAATAGAGAACGTTTTTTAACATACTCATGTAACAGTATAATGTAATATAATTATAATTTCTGTGAAAAACGGTTACCACGTAGTATGTACGTTATATCGCTTTCTTTATCAGTATTTCGTTTTATCGCCTACACAAAAATTAAGATTTATTTCACAACATTCACTATAGTGTGATACGTTAACAGTTCATATTTCAAAATTTAGTACAATAATTTATAAAAAGGTTACTTATGGTTATCATAAATGTATTAAATATACATTTGAGTAAATATACGTGGTTAATATGAAAGTTAATAAAAAGTGTATAAGCACATTTTTATATTAAATTAACAAAGTATATATGTTAATATGTGAAAATATTTATAGTAAAATATATTGTGATCATTGAACTATGTTTACAGAAAGTTCTGTATAGACCATTCTCATCATAATTTATTTAAGTTTATTGTATTCAAACATGTCACACTCAATATTGTACTTTTTAATTTTGTTTAAAAATCGAACTATATGAAGATACAACAGTTTTGTAACACACATTGTAATATTTGATTTGCGTTATTTTTTGCTATTACATAAAAAAAAACTTCAAATATTATCAAATATTTAAAACAAAATGAATAATTGTTTCGACATTTATAAGATGTGGCTTACACGCAAAATCACACGCTCATAAAATTATTAATATTTCCGATTTTATCAACAAGTGATTCTTAGATATTTTTATATGTTGTATAGAAATTTGTAAACCATTTTTTTCTCTCTTTTGTAATGTTAACAGTTTTTGAGAAAATAGAATTTAAACGAAAATTGTAAATTTTACAGATATTTTACATGATTTATTTTTAATGTATATGTCCAACAACTCAACATAACTTACAACTATAATGGTTCTTAGTACCAAT
Organism: Anthidium xuezhongi; assembly: GCA_022405125.1. Classification (NCBI taxonomy): domain Eukaryota; kingdom Metazoa; phylum Arthropoda; class Insecta; order Hymenoptera; family Megachilidae; genus Anthidium; species Anthidium xuezhongi. The sequence continues at coordinate 10,014,304 of CM039648.1, forward strand.
GACCAGTTTGTTTGTACATATTGAAAACTTTTATATTGAAAATAAAACATAAGTTATACTTTTTTTATAACTCTATTTACAAAAATGTTCTCTTTATTGTATGTCATAGTCAAGTTCTTTCCTAAACGTTTAGTTTTTGAAATGAATTGAAATGTCAGCAAAACTTCTGCATTTAGGGTATTTTTCATTTTAATTATTATTTAAACATATTTAAATATTTATAATGTAATAACAATTTATACCATTTTATCTGGGAGAAATAAAATTAATAAATAACTATTATTGTAGAAACACAAAAGTTGAAAAATTGCAAATTTTCATTTAAATTTGATTTTTTGAAACAATGTAAACACTATAAAAAAAAATGTAAGAGTTTATATTTGACGTAAAAATTTATAAGGATCACTTGTACGATTTTATGTTTAAGCCACATTTTATAAATGTCAGGACTGTTATTAATGTTGCTTTAAATATTTGATAAAAACACGGATGCAATATTACAAAGCTGTCACATTCATACAATTCAATTATCAACCAAATTAAAGAAAATCAAAATGATGTACAATTTTGGCTAAGACTCATTGTGTATGTATAAATACATATGTACATATAGTTGAAATGTACTTAATTTATAAACAAAAGTTTACTTAAACTGTGATACATATGTATTGAATAATACACTCATAAATTACATAAGTATGTTTATTGATTAGAAAATGTGTAAAAAGCAAATACAAAACAAGTTTTCTTAAGTTAATAATGAGACTAAGATATAAAATTTTTATTTTAAATAATAATGTTAAATTTTAATTTAAATAGTTAAATATAATGTCCAATGTAAGTGGATTTCCTTTGACTGAAAGGAAATGTAAATGAAGATCTCCTACCATTAGCTCTTGTTCTTTATTATAAGAATAAAGTGGGGGTACCACCATGATAACTTGTGCCGTTAAACGTGTACAACATTAAACTTTATTTCAACTCTACTATAGCTTTATCAGAATAATGTTCTGAATAAGTTGTCCATGCTTGTTTAGTTCCCTCTTATTCCTAGATCCATACCTTCTATCGTCACACGTCGAACTGGTGAAACTGAAAGTTAGTACTGGAAAACTTTTTATTTCTTCTTAACTGAAAGAGGAACGTTGCACGTGACCATACGTAACAATTATTGCAAGTAAATTAACACAATTGATTTAAACAATTTATGTTATTGTATAATAAAATTTTTAATTAAATGAAAGTATTTTAGCATACAATTCATAAAGTCAGATTTTAGGAAAAAGTAATTTATATTGAAATCTTCGAATAATCTTAGTTTCAATAAAAAAACAATATAAAAATTATGTAATAATAGCAGTAATGGAGGGAAATGAGATGATAGTTTCATATAAGTTGGTAATCCTGTAAAATATCGTGAGTATTAATCGTTGCAGCATAAGAAACAGAAATTTTGATCTACGACCGGTATATAAAAGTATCGATAAGAATGAGTGAGCCTCAATCGAAGAAAGTCAAGATGACGAGCTCTTTGGCGCAGTTAAAAGAAATCACAACGATTGTCGCCGATACCGGTGACTTTCAAGGTAAATATAGATATAAATTTCTAATAAATAATTATGCTATTCATATCCATAGATACGATCAAAGGTGAAGGTAATTATCAAAATGTACGACAGAGGACTGCTAATAGCGCACTATTATTTTTCAAATCTTACAACTGATTTTACTTATTAAAAAAAAATTGCTTTGTACTAATTATTTTACAACATTTTTACGTTGTGAATAGAATATATATGCGAGTAAATAACACAAAATTTAAAATATTTTTAACAACATGTTAATTAAAAATGTAATAACAGTTTGAATTTAGATTACGTTAGGCGACACTGGTAGGGGAAATTACAAAATCTTCCGATCTTACGATTGCATTTTAATGATTTTATAATAAATTTATTTTCGCTTTCCAAAAATTAATAAGAACAAAATAAATTCCAAATTATTACTCTTTATCATTTTAAATTAATGAAATTTTTTACCTAATTACAATTTTTTTTTTTTTTTAATAAAAAAGTTTTAACAACGTACATATCTATATTTTATAAAAATTTATATAATGAATTTACTTAAATTTTAATTGTTTATTTAAAATAAATATATTGTTTACAAATATTACTATCTGATTTACTTTTTAAAAATATTTAATAAGAAATATACTGTGTAATACAGTTTTTCTTTTTATTTATATATAATTTCTTTTAACTGTTAAATATTTTATTTAGTTAAGTAAATAATTCTTTAGTTATTTATCATGTAATATAATCATAAGCATTACAAGCATTATAAGTTACATTGCTTTGACCTATAGATGTCAGAGATAACCCTTGAAATACATGTAAATGTATTACAATAAGTTTAACATGGTTATTAAAATGTAACTGATATATTAATAAATTAATATTAACTATTGTAAAAAATATTGGTAAGTTAAATAATTTAATGTTAATTATTTTCAGCTATGGAACAGTTTAAACCAATAGATGCAACTACAAATCCTTCTTTGATTCTTGCTGCAGCTAATCAGAAAAAGTATGCGCATTTAATAGATAAGGCAGTACAGTATGGAAAAAAGTTTGGATCGTAAGTATATTTTATATTATGACATTGAAATATCATATTTGTTTAAAGCAGTATCGTTTAATTATTTTATTAATGAATTTTTTATTTTTTAATGTATATTAATTATAATATCACAAAAAATAAAGTATTTTATGATTTATTTTAAATATTACATTGCAATATACTTAATATTTTAGTATCATCAGTGTTGAAATAAAAATTACATGTTTTTAAATGAAAATATAAAAGTATTGTAATATGGCTATTATTTATATATTTCTTAATTAGTTAATGTTATAATTATAAAAACCAGATTTTATTTTAATATATAGATCTAGATGTAGAATTTCTAGCATAGTTAAAATTAATTTAAGACATTATAGGCATAATGCAGAAAAAATGATAGTTTGTGAATAAAATACAGACGTTAAAAAATATCAAGGAATGAAAATAAAACTAAATAATAATGTAGATAATTTTATTAAGGATATTATTAAAAATGGGAGTATGTTAAGATTTATAAAAAGAAGATAATGAAGCAGAGTACATAAAAAAGAAAACTAATCCTACTGAAAGTGGTAATAGTGGTAATAATGAAATTAATTTAATAACAATGTAATTTGGAAAACTTCTTAAATGAAATAAATTCTTTGTTTCAGCACTTTAGCAGAACAAATTGAGGCAGCATTAGATATTACATGTGTACTTTTTGGTAAAGAAATTCTAAACATCATACCAGGTAGAGTTTCAACAGAAGTAGATGCTAGATTGTCTTTCAATAAAGAAGGTAGCATTGAAAAAGCAAAACGGCTAATTGCTTTATATGAAGAATTTGGTATAAACAAAGATCGTGTCCTAATTAAGCTGGCTTCTACGTGGGAAGGTATTCAAGCAGCGAGGTAAGCTATACACATTCTATATGCAACAAAATATAAGTACAGTATATATAACCTCAAGTTTATGAAATACATTTTAATAGAGAATTGGAAGAAAAATATGGGATACATTGCAATTTGACATTGCTGTTTTCTTTTGCACAAGCGGTAGCATGTGCAGAAGCAGGCGTGACCCTTATATCACCATTTGTTGGTAGAATTTTAGATTGGTAAGACATTAAGTAATTTAATATATTGGAAAGATCTTTAATATTTTAAGTAATATATTTTTAAATATATTATTTATAATAAAATACTTATTATTTACTAACATCTAAAAATACAATATTTATAATATTAAAACAATTTCTTAGGTATGTATCTAATTCAGATAAAAAGTCGTACGAACCTAAAGAAGACCCAGGAGTTTTGTCTGTAACTAAAATTTATAATTATTATAAAAAGTTTGGATACAAAACCGTTGTTATGGGTGCATCATTTAGAAACATTGGTAAGTATTAAATATTAAAAAGATCTATTCAAAAAATTCCTACAATATTGAAATCATACATTATTTACATCAAGGTGAAATTAAGGAACTGGCTGGTTGTGACTTTTTAACTATAAGCCCTAAATTATTAGAAGAATTAGAAAAAAGTAATGAACCAATTCGCAAGGTACTCACATTAGAATCAGCAAAAAAAAGTGATCTTCAAAAGATCAGTTTAAATGAAGCTGAATTTAGGTGGCTTCTAAATGAAGATCAAATGGCAACAGATAAATTAAGCGAAGGTATTCGTAAATTTGCTGTGGATGTACGCAAATTGGAAAAATTATTACAAGAAAAAATACAATCTTAAACATAAGTGAAACATTTTCGAATGAGTTTATGTACTGAATATTGTGAACAACAATATGAAAAATAATTATTTTAAGCAACAAATTTTATTCAAAGATATATTCCACTATACAAAGTGTGAAATGTATACAGAAATTGTAACATAGGTATTATTATTATTAAATAAAACTGGGATTTCTGAGGGAATATATAATTATTTTATACAGACATGAATTTGAAGAACTATAAGATACTTTTATTTCAAAATCATTAAGCCTAAAGTTCCTGTGGCGAAGTACCAGCGGTGGGTTAAAAGTAATTCTGGTACAATATATTTACAAGTACGGTCGTAGAATGGTTAAATATGTACAACACATATTTATATTATACTTTAAGTAATATTATCAAAACATTAAAATACGTTTTGGATTGCTGTTTATTATGAAAAAATTATTTTGCCTGACAAACTATAATAGAGTATCAATTATTCGAAATAAGCTGAATCGAGGTGGTTTAAAAAATTGAATTGTTTGAATCATTAAACATACATTATTACATACACGTATTACGTACATGTACATAAGTTACCCAATTTATAATTATAGAAATGAAGCCTAAAATTACTTACTGAACACAACAGCATTACCTACTGCTACAATGTTAAATGTAGTATTTATTATGCAAAATATTAATTCATTTGTAAAGCAACGTTTAGAAAATATTTATTTAAAATTGATTGCAAGAATTGATAGAAATAGTAACAATGCAGCTCTGACTAAAAAAATTGACGATCTATTAGGAGGTAAAGTAGCGCTTCTATTGGAATAGGAGTGAACTATTTTTTTTTTTAGTGTATTTGTAAAAAAACTTATGATTACGATTTTTGTATTGAAAAAAAACATACCGGTCAATGTATGTAGAAAGCACTTTTTTGATAAACTTGTCAAATAAAAGAATTTTCTGAAAGCGCGTTTCTATCAAATTTGCAATGCGACATGGTACAAATCGTGTCTTAAAAAAGAATCATGAAAACATATTGCTTCGACGCCTGAAAAATTGTATAAACTTCATTGCTAACAAAGAATAGTTATACTTACGCTTTAATGGCAATGAAATCTGGACGGTTTTTATGCCAGTATGGTTGACTTTCGTACTGTACCATCGCAGCGCTGTCATCGTTTCTTCTTCCAACGTTGATACTGTTACGCTATCACATGAACTTAGCTTCACTATACGTAGCGCCACAACGTGAAATACTTTTACCACACTGCTCGATTCATTTATTTTATGAATATTTTCGACAGTGTCAATAGTAGTGTTGCGATCTTGACGGAAGTCACAGATATGATTGTAACAGATTTTTGGAATGTAGGAATTTCAGTTTTTTGTAGCATGAGTTTCATAGAAAGGAAGCCTGTGGATAAGAAGTATCCAAAGGTACTGCACAATTGGATTAGGACTCTTAAAAATTTTAAATTTTTTAAATTGTATCTGTGCGATCTTGGATTTTCAGAATTTATTACGCGTAATTTTAACCAAGATGCACTTAAACATTTTTTCGGCCAGATCAGGCAGCATGGTGCTCGAAATAGTAATCCAACGTGTAGCGCTTTTCATTTGTATTATCAGACGTTGTTCCTAAATTCATATTCGCAATTGGTAGGTGCGGATACAAATTGCGAATCTGAAAAATCCACAGGATTTCTATTTAATTTAAGAAAATATATTTCAGTTGCCCCACATACATCTATGGATGAAACTTATTTAATTCTCCTAAATTACAATGTTTCCAGTGCACCTGAACTGTTCAGGCTGCCATATAGTATGTTTCGCGAATTGTTAGAAAAAAACGTGATATTTGTAAATTTTGTTTAACGATATTTTATGAAACAGATAATTTCATAGAATATTTGTCGATGCATAATGAGTGCAAATTTTTAATATCCACAGTCGTATCCATGTGCTATGGTAATATTTCAAATATAGCACACATTCCTGATCTTGTTATGGTTCTAGAGTTACAAATTTCGGAGTATATGAAATTTGATTTTGACATTGGTGAAAACGACACTGGCGCTGCAAGTGGAAGAGGGTGCGAATTAAAATCAGCTTCACCACGAACTATGGGATTTTGGGGGCCCTAGTTATAACTTAACTTACTTCAATCCCATTTTTCTATGTTCTATAAACGTAATATGTATTTGCATAAACATTATCACGTTTTATAACATTTATATTATTGTATATTATTCAATATATAAGTTATATTGAAAAATTATTACGTATCTAAAAAGTGTTGTAATACAGATTGTAATGAGTATATTGTATAAAAGTCTGTGACTTGTCTGCACTCATCACATGATGGGTCTTTTTCCACAAGCAGTTTTATTCAGAATTTATAATCACAATTGTGTAAATACAATTATTTTATATATATAAGATAAATAAATTATAATAGTTACGTGAATTAGTGTCAAACGCAACAAAATGCCGAAGAAAAAAACAGGGCAAAGAAGAAAAGCTGAAAAACAAAAGTTAAGGCAGAAAGAAATTAGAGCAGCGAAAGATCAAATAAATTTAGCGAAATTTCCTTGCAATGCAGTAATGGCAAGTAATTATATACTATAAATTATTAAATAACATCATACTTATAAATTAGTTAATCTATATATTATTTCAAAATTTAAAGTATGAAATTATGAATGTTCACTATTAAGTGAACTCTCCTACATTAGAAATTAATTCACAGATAGTCTATTGAAAACAATTTAAAACAAGTTATTATTTACAATTTTTATATATTCTGAGGTATATAGATAATTCCTTTGTGCTTCCTACAAATTTTGTTATCATATAAACAGAAAAGATAAATTGTTTTTGAGATAAAGATAAATGTTTTTATATAGTAAAATTAATAAAGATGCTATATATGTCATTCTAATGCAAACAATTAATAATTGAAATTGTATTAAATTAAATATGTTTTATTCTAAAAAACTATAAAAACATTAAATTTGGAACATATTGTATTTATATAATTGTATGTTGTTTTCTAATTTATGTTTTTATAAATTTCTTTTCAGGAATGTGATAAATGTGGCAAGAAACAAAAAAGTAGAGCTTTTTGTTATTTTTGTCAAAGTGTACAGCGGTTGCCTATGTGTGCTCATTGTGGGAAAGTAAAATGTATGTTAAAAACTGGAGATTGTGTGGTTCGTCATCCTGGTGTATTTACAACTGGCATAGGTATGGTGGTAAGTACATATTTGATATATAATGAAAATGTTTTAAATATTATAATCATAAATATTTAAATTATAAATAGGGTGCTATATGTGACCATTGTGAAGCATGGGTTTGTCATGGAAGACGTTGTCTTACAACCCATGCATGTATGTGTCCATTAATGGATGCAGTGTGTCAAGAATGTGAAAGAGGTGTATGGGATCATGGTGGTCGGATATTTCGATGTTCATTTTGTGATTGTTTCCTTTGTGAAGATGATCAATTTGAGCATCAAGCTTCATGTCAGGTTTTAGAAGCAGAAAGTTTTAAATGTAAGAACACAAAAAACGTATTATATATTTAAAAATTAATGTTTTTATAATTATTTTTTATTTGTAACAAATAATTAACATTCTTAGGTCAGTCTTGTAATCGTTTGGGACAATATTCTTGTTTGAGATGTAAGACATGTTATTGTGAAGATCATGTTCGAAGAAAAGGATTTAAATATGATAAGAACAAATCCATACCTTGCCCTAAATGTGGCTTTGAAACATCTCAAACTAAAGATCTTAGCATGTCAAGTAAATAATATATTTAATCTTATTTATAAATATAAAATCAGTTTTTTACATTGAAAACATACAATTTTTAAATAACTGTTTATATTTGTTTACTTTATTTTATTGCAGCAAGAAGTCATAAATTTGGAAGACAAAATCAGAGCGGGTTCTATGAATCTGATGATGAAACTGGATATAGTTATGGTAAAAAAATTTATTTTAATAAATACTTATCATTATAGAATTTATCATGTTATGTTGTTTTGTATTACAGGGAATCAATCTCAAAATCATATTTCGGATAATTATACTGTTTCTGATCAAGAAAATGAACCTGAAGATGAAGAGGATGATTATGATGGTGATGAGGACGAAGATGATGATGAAGATGATGAAGAACAAGAAAACGAATCATTAAGCGAAAATGAAGAAAATGAAAAAAATATATTACTTAAATGTAATCATTAATAAAAATAATATATGATAGAATATTTAAACTTTCATTTGTTATTTTTTTATTCGATAACCAACGCATTTTTCTTAAATTTATGATAAATTATAATTCTATTTATTTACACTTTATATGCATAACATATTTCACTTTTATATGAAATGTATATATAGAATAAATACAACTAGGAATGAAAAAACAGTGACTTAACGTTTAATCATGACACATGAAAATAATATTACATTTATTATACACTGATTTATGTAGAATAATTAAAAATATTATAAAGCAATGAATATAAATGTATCACATATGTGAATGTATGTTACACGCGTAAAGAGGTATATTCAGATGGAAATGCAAACGTATGAGATCCAAGAGCATTAACACTTGGTAAAAGTCCAGCATTTGGTATAATATTCCATGATAAAGTTAATGTTACGTTTTTATTCCCTCTGAAAGAACAGTTAAAAATAATTTGTATTTACTGTATGTACTAATATCTTATCTTACTTTATATAAATTTATTTATTTCAAATTACCTTAAACCATTACCATCATCCCAAAAATAATATTTTGTGTTCATATTTTTAAAATCAAGTACAGCATTATCTCCACGAAGTACTATTTTATCCCATAAAACTACCTAAAATAAAAAAACATTTGATTACATATTTCATTCTAAAAATTCATATTACTCATGTTATACATTATATACACACACCTGATTAAAATCATTATTTTCTGTTTGATATTCAGCAGTGAGATATAAAAATAGCTGTTTTACATTCCAATTAAATAATGGAGTGAGATGTATATTTATGTAAAGAAATCATACATATTATATTTGTGACATATTATTAAAGATTTAAAGCTTTGAATTATAATATATTAATACGTATAATAATTTCAAATTATTTATATAAAAAAATTTAATAAATTGATTGTCATATTAGTCATTGATGATCATGGTTCTATAACTGAATAATCAATAAAAGCAAAGAGTAGATAAATTATGAATAAAATTAATATTAAGCCCATGATGTAAAGCACCATGCTAAATGCTTATATTTGAAAATTAATCAATTGCATCCTTAATAATTGGAATTTTAATGTATCTTTAATACAATAGTCAAAAAGGAAAAATATTTATAAACACTTCAAATGTTCTACACATTCTAAAGCTTCTTATTAAATATTTGAAACATAGCTGCAAACTTTTTAGATAATTAGTTCAAAATTTGAAAAAGGATATCAGTTTGTAAGTCAAATGTTAAATATCCTAAGTCATTCTTTTCTCTTGAAGCACTATAATCTGGTACATTCTTTCTGTAAAATAAAATATTAATAATTAAATATATTGTTGAATATACATGCTATATCTGTTACAATAATTACACCACCATATAGTAATACTAATAATATTAATAATATAAAAAAGTATAACATTTTTAGTTAATGATATTTTCTCTATAAATTTATATGTTATAAAGATTATTTCATTAAAACAATATTTGAAATCTTTGTTTCATTATAAATTAGTACATCAAATTTTTCTACAAACAGCTACAAATAAAAACAAATATAATAAGCAAATAATCAACATCCAATCACCGTAAATTAATAAATTTAATTTTCTTAAAATATATAACATATTAAGTACATTATACTTACACAACTACTTTAACAGTATTTAATGTTGCATTTGCTCTATAGTCAATAAATACGGTAGATAGAAAACAACAAAATGTTAAACACGCTGAAACACTCAATGTATATGCTAAAATAGCATTACCACGGGTAAAAACTGTATGCATTATTACGTTTTATTAAGGATGAGTAATATATACTTAAAAGCACAAATAATGGATCAAAAAATTCTAACCAAAATCATCATCACTTCAATTTGATTTCTCAACGTCAGCAATTCGCCTCCAATAGTGTTCGAAAATAAACCGATATATATATAGTGTGTTCAAAAATAAAACAAGTCGATGATGATCGTCGTGGCGCATGTTCGTGTAAAAGGTTTATGGTCGAAAGGCTAGTTTAGAAGTAATTTGTAAAAAAAAAGAAATAATATTAAATAAAATTATTAAAAGTACAAGAGCAATATTATCTCTAGTATAATATTCTGTTTTGAAATATAACGAAAATAATGAAAATAAAGAAATCTAGAATAAAAATATTCCAAGAGTGGACAAGAAATTTAGAACACACAAAAAAAATTCATTAAAAATATCGTGCACAGAGCTTATATCAACTTATTTTTCACTACTCAGAAAATTATAGTAAAAAATTAGTAAATTTATCAATGACTTTAAAGAATTAAAATAATTTTATTTTATGGATTCATTAAATGAACAAAAAAATTAAATACATAGTTGTAAATATATAAGTTATAATTTAAATAAAGTTATAATTTAAAAGTTTTACTTTAACACCCTTCAATTACTGTTTCGAATTACAACCAATTATAGCTTTATAATACAATCTTAACAGTTTGAAAGTTTGTTTCTATTTATTAAAAAGAATTATGTTGATAATGGTTTACAACGTAAAAGAACAATTGAAATATACATATGACGCGAGAAAATTTGAAATAATATAGATTCAAAGTAAAATACGAAATAAGAATCTAATTAGTTGGTAAGGAAATTAATAAAATTCTATGGATAAAATAGAAAACTGCAAAAAATAATCGAGAGAAGTTAATACCACCGACAAGATACTACTAAAGTCTGCCAGCCCTGTATAAATTGCCGTCCCAGGAAATGGGCCTGGTGGGTCTGTGCTCTGTCGGTAAATGCATCCAGCGACATTGGTAAATGCATTGAACAGGTGGACGATGAACGAGTAGTTCGCTTAATAAATTAATATAGATCGCTGATATTATTTGTTGTATAACTACTTCAAGATATGAAATTATATTATTTTGCTTTATAACTTATTAGATTCTTATTTTCGTATTACACATTGGTGGAGTACTTTATGTATGTAACAAAAAGTAAGAATAACTAGTACGTAACATTGTAAAGGAACAGTTAGAATAATCTCATTAATATATTAGTAAAATTTTTATTAAAAGAATGTTGGAAGAAAAATTAATCATTTAGGACCACCCTAATTCTCAGTTCCATTTTTCTTCTTCTTCAAGCTGTCCCTTTCTACGTTCATCGACGTCGGCGAAATACAAACGGTTTGCAGTACTTCTATAAAATTAATTACTTGCAACCCCTACGTTCATTAACTGATTTCACCATATATGGAATGTTTTTAAAACTACAAAACATATTTTTTCAGTTTTCAATAAAGACTCTTAAACAATATTTGAAGAAAAGCGGTCTTCATTGCTTTATTTGCAACCCTGACTTGTTATACCTCGCCGCTGGCTGAACTGTGCCGATTGTATGGTAGCGACTAACGACTAAAACAACAGATGATACAGGTTGCCGACGAAACAGGAACAGATACCCATCACTGAGAAAGTAGACCTGATAGCTACCATCGTATCATTGTTCTGCCACCCGATACAACACAGCATCAACATCATCTGGCTGCACATTGGAGCACCAGCAAGAGCTGCAACAGCTACTCGTACAGAATACTTCGAATTATGATTATGTTATTACTTTACGTTACCCTCACCTACAATTTGTTTTTACCGAAGAGCTGGCGCAACCAATAACTAGAGGTTCGCCTGCAGGGTTGAAAAACTTTCGATTTTTAAAGCGAAAGGAAATTTTTTAAGTGAAATATAAATAATGCTTTGGGTATTAAAACAATTATATTAGGTTTTCAATATTGTACATATTATGGATAATTATACAAATCATTTTAATGATTTTTATTACAGTATATTTATGAATTATTTTTTAAAAAAAATTATTTATATTATATATGGTGACAAGAATCATAACAGTGTAAGTTATATTCGTACTGCAAACCTTTTTTTGTACCTCTACTTTTTCATACAAATATATAACTTTAATATGTATATAGAATTTTTTTAAATAATAAAAGCAATGCTTCATGTTCATACTGAAGTTGTAAAAACACATCTCTGATTTAATCAGCCTTATTTTGATAGCATGAGAATGATTGATTATAAAAAAATATTAATATATTCCGTGATTATTTACTTTTGTCATATTGGTCATTAGCTAAATAGAAGGATTTCAGGTGGAAACTGTGTTTAAGAAGAATTTCTTTCCCACATTTTCACTTATATTGCAGCTAACTTCTTCAGAAATTGCACTGATGATGATAAAAATTGTATAATAAAGTTGATAAATGAAAATTTTATCATTATAATTATCAGTATGTTTTTTAACCTCTAAAGAAATTTTATTGATAAAAATGGTATGTTCTAATTAATTGTAAAAATAAAGAAATAATGTCTGAAAATTAAAAAGTAGTAATATTTCAGATTTTCAAAATTTGAACTTAGCTGTTATAATTCTTCATACTCCATACCAACAATTTCAAAAAGCTAACATTAATAGTAACAAACATTGTAATTACAGCTAAACCTATTTTATGAATTTTAACTTATGCACTACCCATATTTATTGTTAATTAAAAATATTTTATTTATAAAACAGGATCATGTACAACTTTTTATAAAAAACTGTAGGAATCAAAACATAAAATCATAATGTAAATAATACAGTTTTGAGTATATTTTAATTAAGGCATATTGGCAATTATCTTTAGCGGTTGGTCAAGATATCTTGCTAGAGCCTGTGCCTTTTCTCTTAACAAACCGAATCCTACATTTTCTTTTGCATATAAACACAACAATAGATTTGCTACTTCAGTAATTACAACTTTCCCATCCTATAAAAAATGATTGAATAAATAAACAATGTTTATAATCGATAATTACATTTAAAATAATTTAAAATAATTGTACTATTTCATATAAAATATTTAATTTTAACATATGGACTTGTTAATTAATGTTATTATTTTGAAGATAAAATTATTACTTTACAGAGTTTAATTGTAAAATTCTACTTTCTTTTTAAATTTTAAAACTAAAATTTTGATCAATTTTTATAAATAATGTTTATAAATAATTTTTATAGATAAAATTTATAAATACATTTTATAAATAAATTTTTATAAATAACTTTTGAAAGTAAATCTTTTTACAAAAAAAGGTTTCTTATAAATTAAATTCTATGGTAATATTAATGTTCATTATCAACATTTATATTAATATATATTTATTTTAAAATTGTATTATTTATATATGATGTTTAATATAGTTAATATTTAACATATTTAATGTAAATAATATAAAATATATTCTTATACAATGAAAATGTATTATCATGATAAAAATTAATAATTATATTAATAGTTAATGATAGTTACAAAATCCATTATCGACAATAAATATATTTCATTCAAAATATTTTAGCAATATATTATAAAAATTTTCTATATACAAATAACAAAAAAAGAAAAGAATAAATGATTATTAATTACCGCACAATCCATCAATACAAATTGTAGCTCATCTTCCTTAAATGCATTTCGTCCATTTTTTTCATACGCTGACCAAATGTTGCTTGTAATAGCAGCAGTTACTCTTGCATCCTTATCTCCATAACCACTATAAGCTAATAAACCACCGTCTCTATTTAATAATCTGAAATTTTTTTATTTATAGTAGTACTGACTGATACAAACTTATACTAATTTTTATTGTAAATTTATTAACAAAATATTAAATTATATATTCACTATATATACTTATAAAACATATTATATCATTATTACATTATGTCAAACAAATATAAAAAAACAATAATTTAATAGTTTGTACTCACAAAGTATTTTCTACACCGCCTGTATTAGCCTGACTAAGTACTTGAGTAAGAGCTTTTGGCTTTAACATGATTTTATAAATAAAAATCTTTTTTATTAATTATTTCTTCAAAATTGTTTAAATTAATTTTATTTCAAATGTAATACTATACAATAACAATGAACATTAAAACTTATGCACCTGAAGGTCACAAAATAAACAAATACACTGTCAGCCGCAATCACTAACTTCTATATTACCTAGAGTGAAAACGCGTATATTAGAAACCGACATAGCAGTTAATAAGGTATGTTTTCACGCGGCAGTAAAAGTTGCAACTTTTGTTATTATGATTCATGATTCGTAACCACTCGTAACTAAAAAGATGGCAAATATCGAAAAAATAATCGATGTAACAAATATCGAAACTTTTTTAGAAGGTGAGAAGGTATCGATAAATACTTTTTAAATCTTTATTTTAAAGATTCAATGTATATTTGTTCGTTGTTTCACTTTTTATCTGATGAACTATTTAAAAAAGTAATTTGATCAAAATTGTAATATATGAATTGTTAATTATTTTTTGGAAAAAAATCTTTTGACTGATACCAACGGGACTCCAGCAAACAGAAATTGTTGTTATACAATAAATAAATTAGAGTAAATTTCTCTTAAAATCTGAATAAAGAAAGGCACTTTAAATGATAAATAATTAGATATTTCAATATCAAAGTTTGCAGAATTTGATAAGCTCCTATGTTTTATTTTTGAATTTCGAAATTAAATTATTATGATAGTTCTATAAACTTATTAATTCATTTATTTCAGGTTCAGAATCATTGAAAGAATTTATTGCTCTTGTCAATGCTAAAAGATCCATAAAACAGTTTTTTTTAATATCATTGAGAAAGCAAGTAAATGTGCTTGTTCTTTATTTTTAAATCTCTTCTTTACATCTTTCTTTAAAGATTGTAATAAATTAGAATCAATTTTAAATTTTGGTTCTGATTCGTTCAGATTTTACTCTAAACAGTTAATTAAACACAATCTTACTTATTGTTAGATAATGTTCACCTAAAAATTGTTTAGCTAGAGTCTGCTAGAATTTCAAGTGAATGTTATACATCAATTACTTTTTTGGGGTTTTCCATTTCAACAAGAGTTAATATTATTAGAACTTCTGGTTTTACTAATAGTATACTGTTTATTGGTGCAAGTTTTGGGATTTTTTCACCCATATAAAAAATTAAGTTTCATCTTGTTAGAATATTTAAAACTCACTTCAATTAATTGCTAAAAATTAATCTAGTATTAGCAATTTTATTTACCTAAATCATTTATTGTTTTACTTATGTTTGTTCCATTATCTATCATTGCAGTTATTTAATTGAATTCTTTTATAGCAAGTCTATAAAAACTATTATTATTATTATCATTGCTGGTTTGGGCCAAAACCGGGCACTCAGTTAGGTTGACCATTGTACCCGGGCCAAGGGCAGCCTCTTCCTAGCCGAGTCCTGGTATGTGTACCTCCTTGGCGAATTTCAGAAGCGCCACCACCGTGTCGGCTGTAACTTTATACACTGAGGGGTCCGTATTCCCTAGGAATTCTTTCCTTTGGCTCGTTAGCTCCCTACAGCGTATGAGGAAGTGAATGGGTGTTTCGTCCTCTTCACCACACCTGGTGTACAAGGGCTCGTTTGCAAGCCCTATATGGCAGAGGTGTTTTTTTGTAAACCAGTGTCCTGTCACTAGGCCCACAAGCAGGCGTAGACATGATCTGTCTAGGAGAATCAACTTTTCCCCTAGCTTCGAAAAGCGAAGATATCTTCTTTTCACCGACGAATATCACCCGGTGCAATAGAATTTTATACATGTTTAGCGTTCATCTAAGCGCACCAATGAGGTTACTGATAAAGTTAATATGGCGTTAAACTAACCTGTTGAATACGTTAAACGGGCTCAACTTTACATACTTTTCGACAATGGATTTTTAAATTTGAAACTTATCTCTTTAGATTCTACTTGTTGAAAACTATAAACTAATTTAAAACAGAAGATCGTTAATTTTTGGTGCCTCAAAATAATTTATTGAACTTGAAGTTGTTAAACATCGATGGTTTCGATATATCGATTCATTGACAAAAACGTTGATGCATCGTTGCCATCCGTAAACGCGGGCTACAGATGTATGTGAAAACAAAACCTCTATTTTAATAGATTTTATATCTTTCCAAATTTTTATAATTTTCTGTATATTGTAATGAAGAATGAAAAATATACCAGGATATTTTATGGATACTGTAAAATCCAGTGATAATCAAGTACAATCTAATACTGATAAGAAAAAAGAAACTAAATCAACAAGACATTTTAAACAAAAGTCTATTTGTACAGAAAATGAAATACTTGAAATACCTAAAATAAATTCAGAAATTCATAAAAATACATGTGATATAATAGAAAGCAATAGTGATATAATTGATAAAAACAGTAATCCATTTAAGGAGATTAGTACATGCCAATCATCTGAAGAGACGTTTTCTTCAAAATTATCATCACTAACAAAATATAAACTACGAAATCATAGTTTAGATTATTTATCTTTGAAAACTATTGGTACCTTCAAGACCAATAATAAAAAACAAATCAGCAACAGTTCTCTAAATATTTCAAGTGATAAGAAACAGTACAAAACAAAGTTAAAAATTAAAGAAACTAATATCAATAATATGCATTTAAATGTTATGCGTAGAAATAAAAAACGTACTAATGGCATGGATTTGTTGAATATTCATTCTAATGATGAAAGTAATGATAATCATGAAGAATCGAATGCTTTTCAAATTCTTATGAGTCGTAATAATTCAATACAGTGTCTTACGCCAACAAAAATTTTTGCTCAAAATCAATTACATACTAAAAAGTCTGAAGAATATAGAGAAAGCTTAATATCTTCACCAGAGAAATTAAAAAATGATAAGAAAAAATGTTTTAAGAGAAAAATTTCAGATGTAGAAAGTGAAAAGATAGAGAAAGCTATTCAAAATCCTATGAAACTTTTTAAAAAGGAAGAGAAAAAAAATAATTTTGTGGATACAACAGTTTTATGTCAGAAACAACCATCAGGCAATTTATTAGATTATTTCAGGTAATAAATTAATTTTCTTTTGTCAAAATAAAAAACAGTGATAATTAGAAATTGTTTTCTTTATTTTATTTTATACTTAATAGCAAAACTTCTGAAAGTTTAACACACACAAATATGTTGGACATATCCACTATTATAGTAAAAGCTGACGTGCATGTGTCACAAGACACTGTTGAACGGGATACATATAATTCAGTTTCATGCAATGCATTAAAACCAAGTAAAAAAAATAAAACATCAGATTTACAGTTCTCTCAGTTAGATGATATTAGTATTATAGAATCTAAAGACATTGATATTTCAAATAATGAAAAGAAACAAAAGGGTCAACAATCAAATAAACGCAAATGGTCATTACGGATTAATTTTCAAAATTATGAAGATAAAACTGTTTTTATAGGTAAGTTAAAGGTAATAAAAATAATATTTTTAATTTAAACTTATTCTATAAAAAATTATATACATGAAGAAAAAAAATGTGTGAGTCTCCCAAATATTGATATTTGGTTGATGGCAATGAATTTATACACTTTGATCGCTGATTTGTTAATTTTAATCTTTTATATTATAGATTAATAAATTAACATTTACACATACACACATTTTTTCTTTTTTTTTTTTTTCTATAGAAGATAGCAGCGACGAAGAATTATTTTCATTTAAACATAAAACTAAATTAAGTGCGGAAAATTGTATGAAATCTGGAATAAATAGGAGTTCATATTCCAAAAATTTACAGATGAAAAATAAAAATAAACAAATTATTGAACATACGAAATTAAAATTAAGAAAACAGGAACAATCAGAAAATTCAGAGAATGTCTCAATACAAAATACTACATATCAAAAGGCCAAATTTAAGAATATCTATGAAATTACTAAGTCTGATGAATGCAAATCAATTTTTATAAAGGATAAAAGTTTAAATAGTCATAGTAATAATGATATAGAAGTTATTGGAGAATATGAATATAATCAAGAAGACTGTATAGTTATTAGTCAAACTAATTCAACCAAGAAAATGACTGGTAAATTGGCTCCTATATTTACAAAGCAACGAAAACTAAATTCAAAAGTGATGTTAACAAAACAGTCACTTCAACAAACAAATATAAGAGATAATAGTAATAAAAATACAAATCAACAGATAAACATTTGTAGTGTATTACCATTCCCACTTATTAGTCATGTTACACAATCAACTAATTCAATTAGTAATGAAATAAATAACTTCAATTATACACAAAAGATTTGTAACAAATTGTGTATTCCAGATTTAAATATAAAGCATTATAAACATATAGTAGATTTTTCTAAGACAAAATTAAAAACATCAAAAAATATTAATAAACCAAAAGTTGAAGAAGTATTAAAAGAAATTGAAAAATATTGTTCTGATGTAAGACAAATGTGGGATATTATTTCATTTATTGGTAAAACACAATCTAATAAAACAGTGTCTCCGAAAGTAAAAATTGCAAAAAGTAAACAATTGGAAAAAGCAGGAGTAATAGAGTATAATAAAAATCAAATTGAAAACATTTGTTGGACTCACAAATATAGGCCAAAATCTACTCAAGAGATAGTTGGAAATGAAAAAGCAGCTATAAAGTTGAGAGAATGGTTAGATGGATGGAAAATAACATTTAGGGATAATGATGATAACAGCGAAGATGAATTTTATTCATCTGATAGTAATTATTCAAAGGTTGGTGGAGACAATCAAGTAGCTGTGTTGTTAGGACCTCATGGAAGTGGTAAAACTGCAAGTGTATATGCGGTAGCTGAAGAATTTGGTTACACGTTAGTATTAATATTTATTTGCCAAATAATTTTATATGTAAGGTATATAACATTCAATAAGAATAACAAATTTTTATTTAGGGTATTGGAATTAAACGCATCATCTAAAAGGACTGGAAAAAAGCTATTAAAGGAATTAGAGGAAGCAACAAAATCATATCAAATTAAAAAAGAGAAAATAACATCTATTTTTTGTAATTTAACTTCAGATGATATTACACAAAAAAAAATATCAAAAAAATCTCTTATTCTTATAGAAGATGTGGATATTATATTTGAAGAGGACGAAGGTTTTATTTCTGCTATATATCAGTTAGCGTCAAATACAAAATGTCCGATTGCTATGACGTGTAAGGACGTTTGTCCTTACTTAAACAAATTAGCACCTCGGCAGAGTAGAATTTATTTTGAAAGTGCTGTTGGTAATAAAGTTTCTGCTTTATTAGAATTAATTTCATTAGCTGAAACTGGTTATAGACTTCCTCCTAATTATATCACAGTAAGTATTTATAAATTATTAATAAAATTAATATTAATAATTTCTATAGTATTTTATATTTTTATATTGCATTTATTATAATGTTTTAATAATATGAAAAAACAGTAGAAAACACAAAAGGATAATAAACAATTTTTTATTTATAGAAGTTATTACAAAATGGTGATTTACGAAAGGCTATATTACAGTTGCAATATTTATTATTATCTGGTCCACCGCAAATCTCAGACCAATCTATAAATTTTAAGAACTTATTTTGGCAGAATATGCAATACCATTTGTACAGATCAGCAAATATAGTAAGTAAAAAACAAAAAAGGAAAAAGACATCAAGTAGCAAACTAATAAATAGTGACACAAATTTATTAAATGATGTAACAAATAAGTTAGATAACATAACTTTGGTATCATCTTTAATGAATACAGGAGAGTCTGCATTAAATTTACAGCAACTAAAAACACAGCCTAGTTTATCTGTAGTTGAAAATAATGCTCTATATTCAATGTGTAGTGATGTAAGTTTAGAGATAGCTGAATGGATAGGTAACAAAATTATGTATAAAAATCATGATTATGATGGAATACAATGCCAAAATAATATTGCATTAAAAAGTCATTTTAATAAACAAGTAAATTTAGCATTATCGCATACTACGTCGCTATTGCTTGATCATCAAATTATAGCTGTAGATTACTTCCCATCTATAAGAACAATATGTAGAGCAGAAGAATATAGAGCTAATACGAATAATAAAAGAAGAAATCGTTATTTTCATTATCTTCATAACTTGAAACCATCTTCATTGCTTGGACCGAATATTTTAACAGCTGCGTGTAAAATAATGCATGATAAATCTGATAGTGATATTTGTGTAAACAATAAATATTAATATCGTGTAATAATTAAGGTTTTAATAAATATATTATGAATTATAAACATATATGCAAGTACTTCATAAAATTTAAATATTATGTATCCGATTTAAATTTATACATGCTATCATTTCAAACTACCAAATTATAAACTTTGCAATAAAATAAGTATTTATTATCTCAAAGTGATGATACAAACTGAATTTTCTCTTCAATTTAATCTTTAACTTGAAATGTATAATAAAGTGACAACGATAAAAAAGTATATATATAATTAAACCACTAGATTAACTGTAAATTACTAGATTATCTCTGTAAATAATAATTATCAGTTATTAAAAAACTTACATGTAAAGAAAAAACATTTTTTTTTTATGTTTAGTAGTTAAAGAAATAATAGTATGTATATATTTACACTAGATATGTTATATATGTTTAAAAATGGTAAAAATGTTATTAGTCATTTTTTTTTTTTTTTTAACATAAAGCGAATTATGAATTGAAGGTTACATATATAATTTTTTTTTTTTAAATATTGAAAAATGTACTAGTATTTAAGTAAAACAAATTTGTCTTATTTCAACTGACAAGACACTTGATACAGTTTTTTCTTGCAACTGAAATATTGTTCACTATTAATATAAGATTGTATTGTATGTACGTGCCTTTAAAATATATCTGAAAGAGTTTAATTGTAAGGTTTTAAAATTCATAATTATATAAAATAAAACATACATATATGTTATTAATCAGTGTTTTTATTTTCTTTTACTTTATATAATTTTAAAATAATTAAATTTTAATATGATGTAATTTGCGATTCAATTCTTCAAATTTCAGAATTTTTCGAATAAAGAAATCACCATAACGATGTGCCACCTTTGTATCCGCAATATGAATCATATCATGATCAATATAAAAATCCAACTGTAACAATACATGTTAGAAAATTATTTTTTATTCATAGTTAATATAGAATAGCAATAATTAATTCTATATTAAAAAGTAAATTACCTCAGAGCCAGATTGGAATTTACCATCCAAACCTGATGCACCTTTTGTCCAAACAATATTTTTCATTTTATGTTTAAAACATAATAAATGAATGGTTAATGCACTAACTTCTTTTTTCAAATTCAAATCTTCATCAGGCCTGGTATTGCTACACATAAATGTAGCTAGTTTACTTAGTGGTAAAGTAGTATACAACTTTAAATATGAGCGAATTGTTGGTAACATTTTCTGTTGAACAACCTCATCCATAAAGACTTGTGTTTGATGCTTGATTGCTTCTCGAACATAATCTTCATTTGGATTTTCAGGATTTGGTGGTGTGAGTGATAAAAATTTTGGACATGCAAATAGAAAACATGATTCAAATTCAACAAGATCTCCATACTGCATCTTATACATTTTTTCATGATAATTTTTATCTCGTAATGCCTGTTGTAAGCCTTCATCTATACACTGTGGATGAAGAACGAGGCAAATTGCTAATAAATGATACATCTGTTCTGTTTGTTTATTAATTTGATCATTTTGGAAGCTTCTTGTTGCAAATAATTGTTTTGTTCTTTGAATATACAATAGTATACCAGAAAACGTTCTGATTGCATCTGCATATCTACGCATCATCATATAAGCAAAACCAACATAATATGCTGTTGATATTTGACAACCAGGGACATGAGAATATGCACTTTTCTTATAAAGTTCAACATTTTCTAGTACTTTGATAGCTTGATAATAATCTCCCAAAAGGGAATGTAAACGTAACAACCCTACGAGAGAAAAGTACCCAAGCATTTTATATAAAGAATGTCTTCCAAATACACCAGCTACAGAATCTGGATCTCCTCCACTTGCATATACCTCTAACTGACTTTTAATTTTTGATTTGTCCACTAAATAATGTAAAACATTTAAAACACAAAGTATATCCCATATCTTATTATGTGCATTTAAATTTTCAATTTCCTCTGGTGTTTTATTTGATAAAATGGCACGATATTGTGCAAAAGATTGAAACTGATAAACAAATTCATCAATAAGTTCCCATAACCACTGATCAGGTAATTCTAGTTGTACAGGTGTACTTGGATGTAAAATGTAATTAAAGAGATCACAGTAATTATAAAAGGAACCAATACGCTGCTCTAACGTTGGTCCTTGCATTCGAGCATAAATATGACGATAATAAAGTTCTTTATACAACGTCAGGAATACTGGATCATTGTCAACTATATGTGCAATTGTTTGAGCATCAGGCCAGGAAGACTTATCAAATAATTGTTCTGAAATTTTTGGGAACGAAGTTTCGTACAAATTTTGTATATCAAAAATCATTCCTTCGTTTATGCAATTTCGTAAAAATACTAAAAAGTTTCGAACAACTTCTGGTACTTGACGATAGCTCAATCTATCATACTGATCACTATGAACATCTGGTGGTCCATACTCGTCGTATGTATCATACTAGAAAAAATGTAAATATTAATTTTTGTTAACCTAACAATATTTTAATATTATTTCTTATTTAATATTTACCTCATTATACTCGTCGTACATGGTCATTGATTTTACTGTATTTATATAAAAAAATCGACACAATCTATATCCTTTATAAAATTGAAATTATGTGTAATAACCACAAACCTTCTTAAACCCCGTAAAACAGTATAATCATAAAATTTTGTTGACCAAGATTTACTTCTAAGTTCTATTTCAAACACGGTGTAAGCCAGAGTACCCAAACTCTATTCTTGTGAACTTGAAGTCAATTTTAACTCACGCCCGCTGCCGGAGCAGCGCCAGTATCGCTTTTATATATGGTATCAGTAGAAATGTGTGGTTATTTCGTGTTACCAAAAATTTACTGTTAGTTGATTTTTTTTAAATAATGTCTCTAATTGTTATTTTTTGTTATCAAACACATATTATTTAATGAATCAATTTCTGTTTTTTAAACAGCCTCTTTAATATTTATAGGTGATGATATAAGTAGCATATTTAATATAAAATTTCATATTTTCTAATAGCAAATAAACATATTTATTATTATTTTCAACATTTTTTATTAAGATAGTTTGCCTTTTTAGATATTTTCTTTCTACATATTAAAGTATGAATAAAGTCGAAAACACTTTTTAAATACTCCAGTATTATCTAAATAAAATACTAACCGAAATAAAAAAATGATTTTCATTTCAATTTTAAACATTTTATTTGAATAAATATTATTTATTTGATAGTAAAATGTGAAATATCACAAACAATAATTAAAAGTAATTAAATCAATATTTTATTAAATATATCACTTTGAAATGTATGTGGTTTTAAACGCTAAATAATAGTGCCGTATATTGTATTCATTTTATGGTAAATAATATATAAAAAATTAGAATGTAATTATTATCATTAAAGTTTAACACGTTTTTAACTTGCATTAAGTATTTTGAAACATAGAAATTTGCCTTGATTTTAGTTTCTCATAGTAGTTATCGTTCATTATATAACCATCTTAAAAGTGGTAGTTACTTGATGAACATACATACCTGATCTTCGAAAAATTTGACAGCAGACACTTTAACAAATAATTAAGAATAGAGTAAATAATACAGTGAAAAATGGACTTTATTCTTGTTTTGTTATCGTTTTATTCAGAAATAAAATAGTCGATAAAAAGCCAGCACCAAAAAATGTTGTCGACGCATAAACAGTCGTAACGTTAAGTGCAGTATGGTTTGATTTCCAAACAAGATTTATGAAGAAAGTTGATCCATCTACAGATCTTAAATAAAAAAATCGTAAAAGAGACGATCAGTGCTTATAGGTTTACGTACAGTATGTTCAGGATTGGCAGTATAATATTATGGCTACAGGTGAAGCCAATACAACAAAGTCTCGACAAGAAAAACAGTACGATTATCTGCTGAAATTTTTGCTGGTGGGTGATAGTGACGTTGGAAAGCAAGAAATCTTGAGTGGACTAGAAGATGGTGCTGCTGAATCTCCGTTTTGTAGTGGCAGTGGTATATTTCTAAATTATTTTTTATATGTATTTAATTTTAGTCAAATCTTGTTTTTCTATAATTTTGTATACTATATTTTAATATTACGTTTATTTTGCATTAAAATTTATATATCTTATTTGAAACTTCCATTAACTAAGCCTTCTAAATTTATAAAGTATGAAATACTTTCTCAATTATACAGAAATCATTTTCAGTTAATAAAATCTAGTTTTATTTTATAAAAAACAAAAATTTACCTATTTATTAAAAAACAGTATTTTTAATGTTGTTTTTATGTGGTTATACTTAAATTACTTTGAAATTATATGTATATTATTTCTATTATGTATGTAATATAGTAATACATGTTTTATAGCATACAAAACTACTACTATCTTATTGGATGGAAAAAGAGTAAAATTACAATTATGGGATACGTCAGGACAAGGTAGATTTTGTACAATTATTAGATCTTATTCTCGTGGAGCTCAAGGTATATTTTTAGTCTATGATATTACCAATAAATGGTCTTTTGATGGCATTGACAGATGGTTAAAAGAAGTTGAAGAGGTAATTTAACAATTTGATATGCAAACTACAGTTTTACAATATATTTTTGTATTATATAAGTTTGATCACATTTTAATTAAAAAGATAAAAATAAAGTTGTAAGCCATTATTGGAGAAATATCAATATTTAATACTTAGAGTTGAAAAACTATAATGAATTGAAATTACTCAACAATCATGTAAAATAAAATATTTTTCAAAACATTGTAGCATGCTCCTGGGGTGCCAAAGGTACTTGTCGGCAATCGTCTTCACTTAGCTTTTAAAAGACAAGTAGGAGAACGTGACGCAGAAGCATATGCAGCTAAAAATCATATGGCATTTTTTGAAGTTTCACCTCTGTGTGATTTTAACATTCGTGAAAGTTTTTCTGAACTCTCTCGAATGGCATTACATCGTAATGGTATGGAAAGATTGTGGAGATCTAATAAAGGTAAATAGTCTAAATTCATTTCAATATCAAAAATGTGTAATCTTTTTTTGTTAATAAACTGCATGTAACCCAATTAAGATTTTATCAGGTTACAAATACCTTTATAGATTGTGTAATTTTCATTTAATAAATTTAACGTTATTTTTTTTTAATTCAATAAAATATCTTGTTTTTTTTTTTTTTTTGTAACAAAAATGTATATACTTATGAGAAAACATGAAAAGGTCTCATAGGGTTGCAAAAAAATATTGATCGGTCATTTCTATTGTAATACTTAAACATAAAGTTATATATAAAATTATCTTATCTTTCAGTTCTTAGTCTTCAGGAACTTGCTTGTCGTGCAATAGTAGCAAGAACAACAGTTTATGGTATTGAACAGCTTCCATTACCCAAATCAATTAAATGTCATTTAAAATCTTATGCAATGACAACTACATCTCAGTTACGTTATAATGGAAATAGATCATTAAATTCTAATAAAAATCTAGGTTCTTATCATCGAAAATTGCGTTTCGTTGGTGTAGGTCATAATGGACTATCAACTCCAAGTAGTTCACCTAATAGTATAACAGATTCACGTACCAGTTGCGTTGGTCGAAATTCTTGCACAGTATCTTGAGAATAACTCTATAGTTATAGTTATAAATACATACCACACTGTTAACACTTTCTCTTTTTATTTTAATATAAAACGTTTATTAACATATATTGTCAGATCATTTTATTTAAATAAGATTATCTTCTTAAATAATTAAAATCTTTTTTATAAATAGAATACCCATAAATAGAATAAACAAAAAACGTGATTTATTTACAATTATTAACTCTAAACAATTAGAATGCATTTATATATTTAATGTAAACAAACCTGATGATCATTACAATAATAGGATTAAGAAGAATTAACTCCATGTAATAATTTGGCTTTACCAAAGAACTGTTTTATTAATATTTTAAATTACAGCTTATACCATACTTTTCATTCTTTTGGAATTTTTATACTTAATATATTTATATAAACTATTGACATTTTTTATTGGTAATTGAAAATGATTATTTTATCAATTTTCTTGGATAATATTTTTTGAAACAAATGTATATTGAAGCATAACATGTTGAAATGGAAAGTACAATTTCACTAAGTCTGCAAAAATTATGGTATAGACTAGAAATACTGTAAGTTAAAGGAATTAACATTAATTAAAATGTTAAACAAATCTTTAAATATATTTAAATTTCTTGAAAAGTTTAATTATAATTCTGATTTTACATAATATATTATAAAAAGAAACTATTTTAATCAGATAATTAAAAAATGGTTCTTAATATCTATAGAATCAAATTCGAAATTTGTGGTAAATATTTAGTGTTTATTTTCTCTGTAAGTTTATTTATTATATAGAAATAAATAAATTTACATAAAAATAAATAAATTTTTGATAACAATAAAAATACTGTATTTAAATAATGCTTTTTAACTTTTCTATCATATTTAAATAATTAAATGTAATTACATATTGTTTTTCTTATATGGTTTTAATTATATATTATGTGGTAATATTATTATTGTGTATCATGTAAATATAAGAAGATACATCAATGATGAACGCACTCATATTTTGTTAAATTTCAGTACAATAGGATTAATAACATTTTTCAGTATAATAATACAAATTTAATCATATTGTTTTTTTTTACGTTTATTTTTACAATATTTATTCATTATTATTACTAAATCAAAGAAATCTGTTATTGTAAGAAAGTAAACAATATTGTATTAGCTTTCGATAATCAATTATTATCAGTAAACTTTATTATGTTACATAAAATTTAAGTTAAATTATATATGTATGCAGAAGCAGCCATATGTGTATACAAAATGAATCTGTAAAATGTATTAAAAAATTCGAGATAAAGACTGCATAATATTTACAAAATAATTTTAACAATGTTTTAAAATGAATTGACAAACTTACAATTGAAAGAAATTCCATTACTCATTAAAAAAATTCAATAAAACAAATTTAAAACACAAAAGAAAAAAATATTGATTTTATTATTATTTATATTTGATTATTAGATATCAATACTTCTAGTAATAATATAGAACCTAAAAAAATTATCACTTAAATAATTTTAAAAATTTTTAAAGTCAAAGAAAGATGTTTTCTTAACATTATTTTTCAGGAGAAACTTGTTCATACTTTGTCTTAGTAATTTAATTAAAATGGAGTTGAGTGTCAATTATCTGAACTAGTGCTGTATTATCATCGCTACTAATTTTTGGAATTAGTTTTGAGAAAAGCAATTGTTCAAAAGTGAATTAATATATTGTGTGATATACACTATATTTTAAATTACATCAGTAGCGCTCAATAAGTAACTATGAGTGATTTTATATAGATAGACACTAGTATTCAATGAGTAATTTTAGGTTTAATTCTTATAGTTATAAACTGTGTTAATACATGCAAGTTTAGTCATCCAAATTGTTTGATTATTTGAACCACCTTAGTATCAATTAATTCAGATAATTGATGCCCTACTGTAATGGTGTAAATAAATAAGATTATTTCTGTTAAATATTATACAAAACAAAACACGTTAGTTCTTTTTCAGTTAAACTCATTACTTAAAAGTACGAATGTAAATAATGAAATTTTTCTTAATGAAAGTGTAGTATAGTTTAATATTCAATCGATGTACGTATACAAAAGTATCCTAAATTGCATTGGATTCATTAATATAAAAAAAGTATTCTATTGTAATAGTCGGATACAAGTGTGATAATTAAAAAAAAATATGATTAAATACTTAAATTTTACCTATTTTAGAATTAGATAATATATTTTATATACTTATTGTTTTTGTGTACATGTAATAGGGAGTTCCTTATTTCTCAAATTTTACTTTATCTGTGTTTCACTCTCTATTTTATCTTTTCACTATAGGAAGACATAAAAATCCAAAAAACAAATTGATTAATTATTAACCCATGCCAAATTCAAATTTGTACGTAAAACTTATGTAAATAATTGTACAATTATAGATGTTTAATAACATACAGAATTCAGATGTTATTATTTGAAGCATGTAACTTATAAGAAAAAAAATTTCTAAACTAAAAATTAAAAATTATTCACTCGTGATTCAAATATAATAAAAGTACAAAACATTCTCACATTTTTTTTCTAATTTACTTTTTTATCTTTTAGTTTCAATCAAGTTAAATCAAGTTAAAAGTATCTTAAATACCCATATTCAAACATCTTACGACTTTAAATTATAATTTTATTAACCTTTATTATTTTGAATAAATAAGAACTTTATATTGGCATGGGTAAATAACATCCTACAGAAATAAAGTTTGATAATTGTTATTAGGTCAACATAATAATAAAATTTAGGGAGTGAACAGTTGTCTAGAAAAAATTGTCTCAGTTAAGAAATAAGGAATGCCCTAATATATCGTATAATGCAAACGTAAAATTTATCTATTTTATATCTATTTCAAATATTCATTGTTCAATCTCAAACTTGAATAGCATATTTTAATGTAAAGTTTTAATACTGCATTAAATAGTGTTCTAATGAAATTTTATGTTTCATTATTATTTACTTCTTGAATATATATGTTTATATGATAAAAATAAAACTATTTGTTCTTTATCATTTTGAAATTGACTGATTGAAAAATTTGAAATGTTTAACTTAAAAAACTTTCACACATTAATTATATTATTCATAAATATTTTTTTAATTTGCATTTAGTAACATTAATTTTTGTTTAATATTGAATGTTAAAATATAATAGAACTCAGATTTTATACATGAAACAGAACTGTTTTATTGATATCATATACGTACATATTCAAATTTTATACCTGTATACTGTGTATAGAGTGTAGATATACATGTATTCGAAATTTTCAAATGTTTTAAAAAATGACTAATGTAATTTAAATTTGTTATAAACATTTGCTTTCATATTGTTTTCTATTATTTTTTAATGTTGCCAGAAAATTTTCAGCAGAAATTAATTATTGTTCGTTTTAAAGAATATGCGTTTGTGTAATAAAAGAAAATTAAAAATGGCAACTAAAACTGAAGAATTTACATCTGAACAAAATTTTCTTCTCCCTTTGCATGGAAGTAATATTCATATTCCAAAGCAGTTAATAGAAGTAAACGAATTGCTGAAATCAATTAATAACAGATTAGAAGATTGTGCTTTGGAATGGCAAGCAGAAGTTTCTCGTAAACAATGGAAAATAATCAACTCTAAAGCAATTCGAAACAATTTATCTGAACAGTCGTTGTTAACAAGAACATATTTTAGTGAAAAATGTCTTGATGAAACATTTCAACATTTACTTGCTTATAATAAACTCTTTTCAGAATATTTAAACACCTTCATTGGCAAGTAACTACAAATACCATTAATAGTGACGATGAAAGTAAAAAAGATAAAAATGTATTACTCAAAATTGACTTATTTCAATAATTTTTTAGATTTATTACAGGATAAATTATCTAACTCAACTTCTGATGAAACAGAAAACAAGATGTTAAATGGTGATAATACAGAACCAGTACATATTTCTACATTGAAAAATAAATATTTAAATAAAATACAAAAATTTCAGAATTATACTGATGATATATTAACAGCTCAAAATTTATATATCGATGTAGTTTCAGCAAAAGATAATTTTGATACAAAACTTTTGAAATTTGAAGCTGTATTAGGTAAACTTGCATCTATTCCAACAAATACAATTTATCATCATTGGCCCAATATTTTGGTAAATATATATTACTTCATACTGTTTTTTAAATATTTTTAGAACATAACTAAATAAAAAATTTAATTGTATATCTTAGAGAACTACTACATCTACTAAAAATAAATTTGAAAATACAACTGTTAATGAGAAAAGTCGAGTAATTATAAAAGCTAAATACTTAAATAGACCAAACAAATTATATAAGAAAAAAGACGTGAAAAAATCGTCTTCGTTAATTAACAATATTGGTGATCAATTATTATTTAGATCACATACAAAATTTTGTTAATTAAATTTTATATTGTTTTACAGTAAATTTATTATACATAATTTTATAAAAAGTTTTTGTTGCATTCATTATATTTAATAAAAATGCTAAAACCTAAGAAAAAAATCAAATAGATCATTATTCATTAAAGAATCAAATTTTAAACTAGAAGATTTAAACAATTTCATGACATGTATTGTTGTTATATTAAAGATATTAGATAATTGTTTTTTTAAAGACATTATATTTAATAAGTAATGTACAATACAACATGAGTTTACATATTTTTCTTACACTTATTTCAATTTTAGTATTATTATTAATTTTTGTATTGTTAATTTTAATCTTACACTAACTGCTATGCACACAAACATAAAATAAATATTAAATTGTATTTATTATGACAGTTATACTATGTAAATATTTTATTAATCATTTATACAAATTCCTTAAGTTTTATTTTTTAACTAGTTATTACATCAGTTCTAAATATATTTATAAATTCATTTATTTAAATATTAAATTTAGAAGAAAACATTTACTTTCAAATGCGTATTACATTAGCAATGCTTCAAATTTTATAACTTTATACCTGAAAAACATATTCCTTTACTTGTAGTTATTTACGAATAAATATTAATAAAACGATTCTGATTTACATACATGCTAATGTAACAATGTTTAACATTAAGAATGTGTACCTGGAAATTTATATTTTTGTATATAAAAGAATATAAATATTTTAATCAATACAATAAAGAACTTACATATTTTCAATATTTTTTGAAATAAATATATATTTTCATTTTATATTTTAAATAACGAAGAAGTATAAACTCTAAATAATAGAGAAGTTTTATTTTGATAACATCAAAATTTGTTGATTTTCCTTATAAAAAAATAATTTTTGTTTGTAGAAAGAGATTCGTATTAATTTTTAATCTTTAATAACTTACTAAATAAGTATATTAATTTAAATTAGATTGATCTATATAATGAATTATCATAACTTTCTATAACATATTTTATACTTCAGTGATATTACAGTACGAATTCTATAAATAGCCAACTTGTATCAAACTTCTTATTTCATTAATATTATAAATATACATAGATTTTTGTTCACATAGCTCATTAAAATTTTACCATTTAAAATAATATTATAAAATAAGACCTCCTTAGAATATTTGTAAGAATTCAGATGTACAAGACAAAAATTAGGTTCACTACACAAATCAATCAATTAAACATCTTTCTAATATACATTTTCTTTACACAGATCTATTAATCAGCATATAACATTTGTTAGATTGGTATCATACTGACACAGAAACGAAGTATTTGTTTAAAACTTTAATATTTTAAAATCATAATGTTAAAATTATTTGTATGTCCCAATTTGATTTATTTTGCTACATCCACACCAATTCCAGATCTCATAAATATCCGTATATAATACTTAAAATAAATCTTAATATTTAAACTTGTGCATTACATCCTATAACATGCAATTCTAATATAACTAATGTATTTTTTGTTTTTAATATATCACTACTTTTGTTTTAATTAATGTATAATTTAATCATGTAAGATTTTTATGATACATTTTTACTACTCAGTAACGTTAAATAAGAAAAGAAATACCCTACCTAAGCTTAAGGGTATGTTTTAATTATATGTAACATGAATAAATGATATTACAGTCTTACAATACATAAAAATATCAAATAATTAACAACACTAGTTTCAATAGACAAAGAGCATCAATTAATTTATTTCATAGAACATCTTACACCGAATATCATTAAGAACTAATTTACAATCAAGCGTATCAATGACTGCAATTCTTTGTCATTTTTCCAAATACAACTTTCTCGTTATAACATGTCTAATGTTTATAAAAAGTATATAGTATTTAATATACATTGTGTATTAAAGAAAAAATAAAGTACTTTGTTAAAGTAGTTTCACACCAAATAATTTGCTTTTAAAATAAACAATTTAAAAATTGTTATTATGTATCAATTGAATTAAATCACTTCAAGGATTATGATTTTTATGAGATCTGTATACTAGGATAGGCAAAATATGATTTTGAAATTGAATAATTATCGATTTCACCTAAACTCATAGATCTGTATGCTATGTTCTGGAACGTGTTTCAAATTCAAAGATTGATACCTAGAATAATAAAGACATCTTATAAAATGTGAAGGTATTATAGATATTAGTATTAATATTATATCTCAATATATGATTTACAAATTTAATAATGAATGTTAATTATAAATAATGACAAATTTAGTAGTAAATGTTAATATCAAATAATATATATAATTTCATCCTCTAATACAGATCATTATTTATAATTGAAATATTTATGAAATAAGTTAAAAGAATTGTAAAAATGTACACTGTTACAGAAAATTAATTCAACTTTTTGTCATAAAAAATATACTGCATGCAAAAAAAACATGTAGTATCTTCTCTGAGGAAAATGCTTAGATACGTCTTTTATTAATATACTAATATACAAAGCAACATTACCATTCAGAACTACGATGATAATAAAAACCCTCAATTGTAGCAGCAGATTTTTGAAAACAAATATAATAAAATCCTGCAAATGAAGCACCATTGATGTCTTTAATAGTATGATCAGGAACCAAAAAATGTTCCTTCCACCTCATAAACACAAAATCAGTTCCTTTCAGAGCTTCATAATCAAATGTATCTGAATTAAATGTTTTGGCATACTGACAAAATGACTCAAATTTACTCTGTAATAAGAAAAAGAGACAATATATAGTATAAAAATTAATGATAACAGACAAAATATGTAATAAAATACGAACCCAATGTTTTTTATCAACATCCTCATCTGCGTCCCATTTACGAGTTAAAAATGGATATTTCTTTGATATAATTTCTCCATCAAAAAATGTGGTTAATGTGGGAAATTCTTCTGTGAGACCTTTGATCTTTAAATATCCACATAAATAGCTATTTTCTTCATTCACATGCTAAAATACAACAATATGTATACAAAAATGTTTAGTTGTACATTTACTTAAATTAATACTTATCACTCAAATATTAACTACAAATGTTTAATTTTTTGGTTGCTTAATAAAATTGTTGTAAAAATATTTATAAACAAAAAGCATAAAGTGCAATTGTAAAAATCATTTTAATAGGTTATTTAATGTTCCCAACTTTTTGAATGAGTAAATATAATTAATTGATCATTATGCAAGAAATCATAAATATTGAAAATAGAAAAACATCAACAATAATATAATTAACCGTTATATGTATTAAGCGGATGTCAATGGTGTAATAGAAAATTAAGACATTTGTGACGCAATTTCCAGAGAAACATAGAACTAACCTGCAAAACTACTTCTACGTCGTAACTGGTACCCTTAGACTTTTGAGAACCTTGAAACCGTGAACCATTATAAAGTAAAGATTTTGTGACACCCGGCTGCTTTGAATTTGCAGGTGGTGGTGGTACTACGTCAACTTTCACCGGCATTCTCGGCTCAAGTGAACGCTTTTAAAATTTGCCTTCCTTCGATACCAATCTTCACATCCCAAGACTCTCGCAATGACTGCTGGTAATTTTCAGGACATACGTATATTCATACGAAGCCTCGAACCCAGACATATTCACAGTCATAATCTTTATCTGAGAAATATGTTTGAAGTATTTTGAAAAACAAAAATGTATATTTTATATAAATAATTACTTTAAATTATTTTTCTTAACGTAAAAATAGTCCATTTTTATTAAAGTGAAAAATAATGTTTATTTGTTTTATTAATTTATATCTATTGTTATGTACGAATCCTAGTTGCATTTTGCCGGATATACAAATTCATGCTATTTGCTGATAATTTAAATGTTTATTTTCTTTCATTTCTTGAAATGCTATATTTTATTATTAATTTTCTTAATATCATTTTACCATCAATTCATAAATATAATGCATAAGGCATAACTTTTATTTTTTAACAAAATTAAACAATTTTTTTATTTTATAATTAATTATTTTATATTTGCTTTCCCGCCAAAAGTGTCACAATTTTAATACTAGTATAGTATGTGAAACAAAAATAAAATATCAAAATAATTAAAATATAATATTCATTAGTTATTTTAAAAAGTATTATAATTCAATTTTTATATCCAAAAGTACACTATCGAGATATTGATTTGACCTGTCCCAAACTCTGTGAACTAAAAGTTGGTTGTATCCAAGCAAGTATGGCGGATTTCAGTGATATAAATTCACACAAAATGACAGAAAATCATGTACAAATTCGGTGTAATAATCAGTGGGTTCGATTAAATGTTGGTGGTACATATTTTTTAACAGCAAAAACTACTCTAGCCAGAGATCCTAATTCGTTTCTTTATCGATTATGTCAAGAAGATTCTGATCTTATCTCGGACAGGGTTAGTTGCTTTTTTTTAATAACCGCGAACTTTAAAATATAGCTAAACATTATTCAATTTATTATTTTATGTAACATAATACTTGCATATATTTTAAATAAACAAAAAACATATATGTAAACATTTTTATGAATACATTTAAAATATTTCGGAGTTGGAATAGATACAAATTTTATATGAATGTTAAAGGTGTCAGTAATTTTTAAAGATTATACAGAAATTACATTTACTACGTACTAAATTGTGTACTGTACATGTGTATATATATACGTATGAGTGTGCGCGCGCCCACGTGTGTATATATATGTGTGCATAAATATGTACTTTATGTTTATGTTGATACATACACATACAAATATTATTTTATATAATAAGATAAAAATAATAATATACTTTTGTATAGTAAATATTTTACATACATGTATAATTGAATTTATAAAATTTAATGTAAAAATCTGAATTACTTATAGCAAAATAGTAAATAGTAAATAAATTTCTTTATATTTCATTACACAGGATGAAACTGGAGCATATTTAATAGATCGTGATCCAACGTATTTTAGTCCTATTTTAAATTATTTACGTCATGGAAAATTAGTAATTAACAAAGATTTAATAGAAGAAGGTGTTTTAGAAGAAGCGGAATTTTACAATATTACAGAATTAATTCGACTAGTCAAAGAAAG
This sequence comes from Anthidium xuezhongi, assembly GCA_022405125.1. Taxonomy (NCBI): domain Eukaryota; kingdom Metazoa; phylum Arthropoda; class Insecta; order Hymenoptera; family Megachilidae; genus Anthidium; species Anthidium xuezhongi. The sequence goes on from CM039648.1 coordinate 10,050,241, forward strand.
AATTATATTAAGGGACACGAGACCATTACGAGATTCAAAAACACATGTATATAGAGTTCTTCAATGTCATGAAGATGAATTAACTCAAATGGTTTCAACAATGTCGGATGGATGGAAATTTGAGCAGGTATTATATGCATATTCTTTTTACTTCAACTTATCAAAATATTTATGTATATCATTTCATATAATAAAAATATTAACATTTCACCAGAATTTAAAAAAAATACAAATAAAATGTAGTTAATAACATTAATTTAAAGTTTGGATATATTTTATTACTGTTTTAGTTAATCAACATAGGATCTCAATATAATTATGGAAACGATGATCATGCTGAATTTTTGTGTGTGGTTAGTCGAGAATATGGGGCCAGTCAACTTGGTTGTAAGGAACAAGAATCAACGGATCGTGTTAAGGTATTATTATCGCATTCAAGTTTTCCAAATCATTCTTTTAATCAAAGCAATCACATATAACATTTTTTATAGTTTTTTTCACATAATCATATAGTTTTGATTTCACTGTACTTGTTATTATGCTGCAGTTTTTTGATACAAAATAATACTGTTACTATTTATAAATAAGTGTTCATATTTTATTACTTAAAAATTCTAATCATCAAAATGTCACTATATTCACAATAAGCTATTACAATCGTAATATTTAAAACAATTTATGAATAATTTATAGTGAATCAGTATTGCATTTATTTTTATAAAAATCCATTTGTAATAAGAGATAAAATAATGCATAAAAGTATTTTTAATAGTGAATATTACAAATAAACAGTAAATGTAAAAGCTAAATATTATCATACAAGATTTAGTAATATTTTATCAATTGTATAAAATTGTAACAAATGTACATTTTAAAAATTTATACAACTCATCTTATTACAAATAGATAAAATGTATAAAAATGCTTTTAAATTGTTAAAATGCAACAAATTATTATTAAAATAAATTAAATAACAAATTATAATTTTATTTTTAATGATAAATATCATGATAAAAGTACGTTAATCTTTAACCCTTAGTTAAGATATATAAGTTATATTTTTTAAGTATTCTTTGATATATCATTATTTATTATTTAAATACCAAACAATATAAAGTACCTTATTATAGCTGGTAAATTTAGAATATTGCAGTTTATTAAAATTTTTATTTAACATTATTTTTATTTGAAAATTATAGCTGTTGTTATTATTATATACTTTTTTTTTAGTTTTTATTAATTGAACAAACTGTTACTGGTAATTAATTTTGTTATAATAATTATATTATTTTAATATTGTTTAGTATATATTAATACAGGGGCCAATTTTCATAAGCATGTTCTGCCTCTGATATTTGTTGTATGTACGATATCATTATTTTTGTATCGCATGCTATGCATCAAATAAAGATTTTTCTCTTTTGTTGGCTTAATTACTTTGTATCCCGTATCCTGCATGATTCGTCATTGCATGACTACATTTTTTTTCGTCCATTTTATCTTTTATTAAATAAAGTCACAATTAATATTAATATTAAAATTAAATGTTTCGTAAAAATCTGTACAATTTTAAAAGTAGAAAATATCAAGTAATTTATAAAACTAATAATGGTATCATAGAAATTAAATTAGTTTTACATTATTTATATTGAGATATATTTGTAATATATATAAAGATTCAACCTATATAACAAATTGCAGAGGCTGAACAGTGCTCAGTAATCATTCATACATGTTATACAAATCATATAATAAATTAATCATACTTATTGTTATGTTTGTAAAATACAAAGTTATAGTTCCTAATCTAAAATTATTAATATAATCTAATTAAATTTCAACCATTGAATTATATTCTAGGTTCTACAGCAGAAGGGTTCTCGTATGTAATCTTTAAATCCGTCCTTTCCTTTTCTTGCTTCGTTTCATTAAATCAACTGCGCAGCGACAAGATGAAGACTGTTTTTATTTTTACACTTAAAAGTTTAAGTTTATACAAATCTTCATTGCCCCATTTTTCTTACGTATTGATCATTGCAAAAAAAAGATGTAAAGGTTTATTATCTTTTATAGGTATGTAGCTATTACATAACAGCATGAAGCTTTAACAATTGAAAGTACCATGCATAGATGAGTGATTATGTATTTTTTTCTTTTTGTTGTTTATTCAGCATTCAATACAAAAATGATACAAATTACAATAACAGTAGCGATTTCATGTGGGGTCATGTATTTTATAATTATAATGAAAATTGTACTGAAACAAAACTTTCTATCGACATTTTTCTTTTGAGAAAAATGTATTAAAAATAAAAGTATTAATATATGTACAAACATCAATATTAATATGCTGTAAAACAAAATTGTTATTTAGCTGTAAAAGCTATATTTTAATTTTATTAAACAGTTTAAAAGACAATAGCATTCATAAAGGCAATTTTTTTCATATAAATTTCTACAATGAATATTAATATTCCCTAGCAGAAAATAGATTATTTTTTTGTAATAAATTGTATAAATGTATGTTTTTTCTAATCATGTCTTTATCATAACATTACTTAAAAATTACATACCTTTGCACTGCCGCTATAAAACATAAAATGATATTTGAGCATGATATTTCTGATTATTTGATATAAAGTTATAATCACAAGTTTATAGAATTGTTTTAAAATAATAATGTGCATAAACAACTTTTTAACAAAACCAGTTGTTTATATAATTAACATGTGATAATCTATAAATAAAACCAAGTTTAAACAAAAAAAATAATCATATTAAAAGAAAGAAAAAAAGAATTAAAAAGATACAATCACAAAAATTTCAATCATTTAAAAGTAATTTCCTAAATATGTATAATTTTTATTGTTAATCTGATCAATGCAATTAGACTTATAGACTTGAAAAAGAAGATATATTACAGGATTTATTTTTCACCTATTATATTATGTGCACCTATTTTTGTTTTTATAAGTATTTAAGATTATAGTAAATTGCTATTCTAATTACAGAAATAATAAAATTTTTAAATAGATATTAATAATATAGGTTGTCAATTGCTGAAGGCCTATTAAACAAATGTCATAGACAATATATTCATATTTAAAAGAATTATTTGCGAGTAAAAAGATATATGTAACATTAAAACATCATAAACACTATTAGAATTATGTATAATATATATTGTATATTATATGCAGGACATTCAATATGATGGTTTGTACAATTTTTAAAGCATCTGAGATGACTTGATAAGAAAATATTTTATACAAAAATTTATCTGTTTTATTGAGTAATAAATTATAAGAAACAAACTATATTAAAAATATCCTGTTTTTTAAATTGTATAATACATAATTTGTTTGAAAATGCTATAGAAGATGTATAATCTAATATAACATTTTCATTTATATTTAATATTAAATTAAATTTGAAAAATTTAACATAAGTCTAGCTTTTTACTGACAGATAGGATTTTGAATACTTATAATTTATTACGGGTTTACCAGGAATAAATAAACTTTTCTATAAAATATTTTTCATCGGGTTAACACAAATGTCTCATAAATCATATGGACTGTTACACTGAACACTTTATACACATTTACATAGATGATAGTTTTCCAGAAAAAGATTGTTTTTATATTGATGCAGAAGAGTTCTGTCATATCGTTAATTAGTTATATTTTTACATAAATACAATGTGTTGTTAAGCAAATACTAATGAAAAAGTATAATTGCATATTTTAACAAAATACATAATTATAAGAATACAATGAAAAATTTATCAATTGGCTGCTGTTATTGTTTATATTAAAAAATGTTTAAAGAATTACGACCAATATAAATTTTTTACAATATTCAATGTTATTTGCATTAAAAAACAATACTACATTGTATTTTAATCATGTATTCATAATTACTATTAGTCTTCACTACTGTCATATTAAATATAGGAATATATTGCTACAGTGAATCATAAAAGTATTTATATCCTATTAGTTTCTTCTTTCATGCCATTTATATTTATCATGGAAAAACTTTGTATTGTTTTAAAATGTTTGAAATTAACGTTGTATTTAGTTTTTTCTGTATTACTATACGTCTACTTGAATAAAATACATTAAATTTACTTTTATCTAAAAATATATAATTATATATTTTTAAAAGTTAATATTTTTATCTAGGCAAAAATTAAATGCTTAATTTGATTTATTTTACTAATAAAGGATTTTTACAAGTTATATAATCATGAAAACTCTTTTCTCTTAAAATTCTTCTACATATTTCACTCCACAATATATAGTTATTCTTTTGATATTCTTTGCAAAGTTTATTTATAATAAATTAATATTATATTATTTACATATTAAATTCATTCCTATTTATAAAAACTGTAATTTTCAAGTATGATTTATTATTGTTATATTGCTACATAATCACTTTTTAGTTACTTCAGAATTATTATTATTATTACATAATACAATTTCATTAATTTTTCTACTCATTACTGAAAACAATTATTTCTGATAATATACTACTTGATATTAATATAAAATATACAGATATAAATTCTATAAATAGTTAGGTTTTAAGCACAAGAAACTGATAGAATACTGAATGTTATCTTAGTAATTTTTCTTATTATTTTTAATACTAAAACATTATTTTTAAACATAGTATATATTATTAGAAATGTAAGTAACATAATATTATATTCTGATTATTGAAAATTTGATGGTGCTCCCTTTAAAGAAATAATAAATTGTGGAAGGTAAATAATTAAAGGGCTGCAAATACTTTTATGATTCATTATATCAAGAATTTGTACTTTCATAGATATATTTCTGTATCTCTCAATTGTGTTTAATTTTTATTGTTAGGAAAGAAAGTAATATTTATATGAATTCAGAAATGAATTTTAAATACTAGTAATTACTTTAAACTAGGCAAAGAAATAAAAGCGGAAAGACGTATGTATACAATGTATAAGTAAAAATGATACAAACAAGCATTTGCTGCAAAGAAACCACTACAGCTTAAAAGAAAAGAAACATTCTGTTTTTGATGTATACTCATTTAATTATTATAGTGCTTTCCAACTGATGTGTTTAAAGCAAGAAAAAAACTCTTCATTCTTTTTCTCTATTCTTAGAAAAGATTTCATTCGAAGCATAAATTCCCTAATGCTAACAGTTATCACGAATTCCATTTTACATAGATTCATTTATTTTCCTGCTACCTACCAATGAAATGTGATAAGGGAAAAAGCATGTAGGGATCTCCTTTAATAGAAAGCACTGATGTGAATTATTATTTGAATTATTATATATCTTTATTGGAGTGTAAATATACAAGTTTATGTGATTTTTTAAAATAGACTTCTTATAAAGCTGTTTATTCTACTATTTGTTTTAATTATGTGCTTGTTATATATGTTCAGAAATATGCTTTTTATTACATGTTTATTGTATCGCACAGTAAAAAATGACCTTCAAATAATTAAGGTGTTGAGGTGCAATACCTGCCAAGTCACAAAAAATAAAAAATTAAGATAAGCATAGAAATAACAAATTTTTGACTTTCTTTACCTACTTCATACACTGAAATTAACATAGACAATTTCTATTTTAGATTATGTAATTGTAAAATTGTATTGTAAATTAAAAATATGTCAAGTAAAAAGAATTATCATTTTAAAAACTACTAAACTTTTAAAGGATTTAAAGAGCTATTACATTCATGAACATTTCATTAAAAAAATTATATAGATCTAAAACTACATAACATTTGTATGATAATATTTTTGTATCATATCCAAACATAAACTGTCCATGTATATTTTAATAAACATTAATTGACGAATTCTGAGAAAAAATGCTAATAAAAAGTTATTACAAAAACTATTGTTAAACTGTGTTATTTTTTATAAATTTTTTGTTAAATAAATGCTTTCTGTTTAATATATAAACATTTTGATTTGTATGCTTATTTTACAACAAAATCTATGTAATGTAATATAGTTTACACATTTTACAAAGGAAAAAATTATACCTCAAATGTACAAGGGAAGAGCAAATTCAGCAGGCCAAATCTTGCATATGCAATAAAAAGGAGTCAATTCTATTTTTTAAATTTAAATGTCATTTTTATCATGAAATCTTGATTAAATATGTATCATTGAAAAGTTATATTTCTTATTATAATGTATAAGTTAATCTCATAAGTGCAGTTAATCTAATTTATATGTTTCTTTTAGAAAAAGTTTATTGCATCTTTATCAAAACTCCATTATTGACTTGGTAGGACAACACTTCAATTACGTTATGGATTAAAATATAAAATATTACTTTCATTTGCAATATTATGTAGATGACTATTTCAGTACAATAATAAAATTGAATTATATATTATGGATGCTTCTGTATATTGACACAGCTCACTTACTATATGATTTTTTGTAATGTAAATATTGTAAAAATTGATATATACATATATAATATAAAAAGTACTTTAATATTATTTCATTTTTCTTTACATAAAAGTCATTAAAAAAAATAAAATAAAATAAAAAAAAAATCATTTTAGTATTTATGATACACTAGATAAATTAAAATATAACACACCTGAACACACCCTGCAAAAAAATTATATATAATAGTTATAGTTACTTACAAAACTAAGCATTAAGCATATAAGTATATTAGTAGTTAAGATTGGAGACAGGATGAATAAAAACACAGACTTCTACTATATAATACACTAGACTGCAAATATACTATAGTACGTTGCGTATAAAAGTGAGGCTTGGCAACCAACTGTTAATAATACATAGGCATTGATAGGCATACAAATACGGCTTCTGCCGGAGAAAAGACTAGACAGAGGAAAGATCTCCCACTATTCGGTTCTGGGAAAGTTCCTGAACTCACGTCCACTGTACAAGAATTATATTTGAATTAAAATTTGTTTCTGCATTCAAGCAGTCAATAATATTTCAGGATTAAAGTATTTACAAGCAGAAATACCAGTGAATAGAAATAGGATATAACGTTTCTTTTTTACTTATTATCCTGAGTGGTTTTCTCACACGAAATGGCATAAGAAATAAATCATATGAATGATATATTTATTTTCTTGCTGTCCCTCTAATGAATATACAGAATAAAATTATTATTTTAATTCTCTAAAGTCGTTAATAGATTTACTAATTTCTTGCCATAATTTGTTTTTTTCTTTTAATGATTCAAATATCTGTAAAACGAGATAAAAAGGAACGCTTTTTTTATTGGAAAAACCCTTTACATCAAACGGTTACATAATTTCTGTAGTTTTTACGGTATTGTGAATATTTCAACATGCCGGTATACTGTTTTGTGATATAAATGATCAGTAACCAGCCCGGGTCTTGTACCGTGTGGTGCAGACACCTCCTACGGCACCATTTTCCCTAGAAAAACCTATAGACTATGGTCCTATAGTGTCCGATATAGTACTAGAGTCGATTGCATGCCGAATGAAAACCAATGTATGCGAAATGAATGAAAACTCATTTGTCCGGCGATAGTATTCTTTCATGAAAGCGACGATGTGTATTATTAAATATATATGTTGATATACGCTATACGTAACCGTTAAGTACATCTTGTTTGCAAACGTGAGTTATTTTTACATGTTATAAATACAAGATGGGTATATTAGAAAAAATATCTGAAATTGAAAAGGAAATTGCTCGAACGCAAAAGAATAAAGGTTTGTTATATTTTAAATTTACAATTGTTTCTAACCTCATTTTAAAGTAGTTTCATATTCATATTTTTATGTTATACGGAAATTTATAACATTTTAAAACTTTAAATTATGGTTTTGTAATTCCAATGAATTTTAATGATAAATCATAAATAGCATATTAATAAAATAATAATTATTCATAAATATATTTAATGGAAATTGCTAATTTGATGCAAATTGATAAAAAATGTAAAAAAATGGTATATTCCTAGAACAACAGCCAGTTTAACGGTCGTGATAAATTATACGTCTTTCGATTCGTTTTATTTTACGAATATAATAATGTAATAGTAATTTGTATTTCATTATTTGTTGAAATTCGAATTTTTGTTTAAAATTGATCGTGTAGTTTCAATAAAAAAGTAAGGTTATGTATGTTTGATATGTTTATGGGTGGAAACAAGTTGCTGTCATATTTTTAAATCAGTATGTTTTATATATTTATTGTGTTTATTTTTCTAATGTGTACTTAGAATAATGGATAAAATTACATTCAAAACAAATTTATCTGCCTAACTTTTGAACTTTCAGTTGACAATCTTGTATTTTTAACTTGAATCATTGTTCTTTATAACGTATTTCTAATTTATCTTCATGAGATACCTTTCAAAGAGTTCATCCACTATATAAATATAATTGAAAATCAAAATCTAAAGGATTAAATTTGTCCATATATACATACATGTGTAGATACATGTAAAGTAATAAATGTTACAATAATAGTTAATTTTTTTCACTCACAAACGCATTAAAAGGTACTTAATTTTACTTTCGTATTGAAACTCTACAATTAACATTTCAACAAGAATTTTAGTATTTTGATGATAGCAATATCTACTCTTTTATAATTATCATTAACACTAGAACTACCAAGTGAGTCAGAATGATTTGCTTCAGAATTTTTTTTTTTAAATTACCAAATTTATTAAACTACTTTTGTTGAAATATAAGTTGGCTTTTATTAAGATAAAGAATTGTTTTACATGTTTCTTTATGTTTTAATTTTCATTTTATTTTAAATTTGGAAGAAAGAGTACACTAAACGTAGGTAGTTTTAATGTTAAAGTGTTATTATCTATACTTTCAATAGGCATGAAAGATTTTTAGTTTTATTCCTTTATCCTTATAATATTGTCATATTGTAGTCAAATCAATTTTTTCTTTATTAATATCTTGTAGAAATGTGAAAAGTAGAGTATAAATAATTAACAAACGAATCAACATTTGTAATTTTTTTCTGTTTTAGAAACTAAAACTTCTAATTTTCTTCTATTTTACAAATTCTATGTGTGTAGTAATTTATGTTGAAAATAAGTGAATACATACTTAAAAAAATATGGAATTTAATTAAAATTTATAAGTTTTGCCAAAATTGAGATTAATTTTTCAATAGTCTATAGAATAAAATATTGATAAAAAAAGAAATGAATTGTTCACAAAGTTATGAAAACAAAGAATGGAAGTTAAAGATAATAATAAGCTAATCATTCCAATATTTGCAAATCCTAGCAAGAAACTATTATAACAGAGTGGATTAAGCCAAGCTTAATATCATCATATCTGACAATTGGAAGGCTTATAATGCATTAGAAAAAGGTTTTAAACATTTAAAAGTAAATTATAGTACAAACATTGTAGATCCTGTTACTGATGTTCGTATGAATTCGGTTGAAAATACTTGGAGGCACATGAAACATTTTCTACCAAAATATTGTCGGTTAGTATTTACAATTTTACTTATATCCTTTAACTATTATGTTTTGTACAAAATATGATATTAGTTTTATTATCTATATAGCAAAAGGGATAATTTCATGGGTTGTTTAAATCACCATGTTTTCACTAAATGGGTCAGAGATGAAAAATTAAATTTATTTAACAACGTATTATTTAAAATGACAATAATATCATTTAATTCCCTTGCATATCAAAATATGCCAAATTTGAAGGATTGAATCTGTTTATGTATGAAGAGTAGATATAATAATGGCAGCCACTTGTTTCTACTCATAAAAATATCAAAATATACTTTACCTTACCTTTTTGTTGAACCGTTATGGTCAGTTTTAAACGAAAGAAAGAAGTTTCACAAATAATCATATATAAATTAATAATGTACCGAATAAGCCGAATCAAATGACGTATAAATTGTCACGATCGTTACTTTCTAGGAACGGTTCCAAAAATTAACTTCATTTAGTAATAAATAAAATTGTATGTTATACCTACAATTGTAATTGTCAATAGGTTCCTGTGATCATATTATTATACTTTGATTATTATAGTTTATTGTATGTATTTTATTTTTAGCAACTGAATATCATCTGGGACTATTAAAAGCAAAACTTGCAAAATATAGGTCACAGCTTTTAGAACCTCCAAAAAAGTCTGAAAAAGGAGAAGGTTTTGATGTGTTAAAATCAGGAGATGCTAGGGTAGCATTGATAGGTTTTCCTTCTGTAGGAAAATCTACCTTGTTAAGTACATTAACCCATACAGAATCTGAAGCTGCATCTTATGAATTTACTACTTTAACTTGTATTCCTGGTGTTATTGAATATAAAGGAGCTAATATTCAGCTTCTTGATCTTCCTGGTATAATTGAAGGTGCTGCACAGGTAACTATAGGTTTGCAATAATGAATGTATTAAATTCCTATTTTTACATATAAATATTTCAGGGTAAAGGAAGGGGAAGACAAGTTATAGCTGTTGCGAGAACAGCTGATTTAGTTCTTATGATGTTAGATGCTACTAAACAAGATGTACAAAGACAACTTTTAGAAAAAGAATTAGAATCAGTCGGTATAAGACTTAATAAAAAGAAGCCAAACATATATTTTAAAATTAAAAAAGGAGGTGGATTGGCTTTCAATTCCACATGTCCATTGACAAAAGTAGATGAGAAATTAGTTCAAATGATTCTACATGAATATAAAATTTTTAATGCAGAAGTTTTGTTTCGTGAAGACTGTAGTGCAGATGAGTTGATTGATGTAATTAATGCTAATAGAGTATATTTACCATGCCTTTATGTTCACAATAAAATAGATCAAATATCAATAGAAGAGGTGGACAGAATTGCTAGGCAACCTAACAGTGTAGTAGTTAGGTAAACTTTTCTACATATCCTTCATTGGTAAAAATAAAATAAAAAATTAGTTCAAAGTATTTTTAAAAAAAGTGTTTATATATTTAATCTACAAATCATATAATAATTGTTATAAAATATTTCATACTATTTTTCTTACAGTTGTAATATGAAATTAAATTTGGATTTTTTGCTTGAAACATTGTGGGAATACTTATCATTAATAAGAGTTTATACAAAAAAACCTGGACAGCCGCCTGATTTTGAGGATGGTCTGATATTAAGAAAAGGTGTTACTGTGGAACATGTATGTCATGCAATTCATCGCACACTTGCTCAACAATTTAAATATGCTCTTGTATGGGTAAGAATTTAAAATTATTAAAAATAAAAAGAATATCTTTTGATTAGTAAATACCTAGAAGTAAAAGTTCTATTTAAAACATAAAAATGATGGTTTTTCTTAACTACCCGAATATAGTAAGGAGTTTAAAAGTGCTATCAAGATTATTAATACTACATTAAATTTATCTTATAACATATATTGCTATTTTCAATCAATATCATTTAATTTACTTTTACAAGATTTTTAACTTTTATGAACTACATTTTTACAATTAATATTTACAAACAATGCAAGTAATATTTTTAACTATTAAATTATGTTCATCAAAACTTTTTCTTAATTTGAACTGAATACGTCTCCGTATTCCACAGTTCCGAAATCCGTGAGGAGTCACTTGGCCAGTACAATCTTAATAATAAGCATTAAAAAAATATACCGGTATAAAGAGGTTCGTGAAATGTTGGGAGGACGAAACTATTTTTTGCACGCAGTGTCAAGATTCGATAGGGAAAATGGCATCCTTAATGTTCGAAATAATACTAAGGAGTTATTGCTCATGCTTAATATATATACATTTTTATATATTCGTTGACAACTTAATGTTTTCAAATAAATGCCTTTTCATTAAATAAAATCAGTTATCGTCGAATACGAAAATTTATACACTGTCGAGCATGCTACACTTCTCTAGAGGAAATGGGGATATAGAGGAAAGAGGCTTTATCATTTGTCTTATACTTGAAAGTTATGAGGGATTCATTGAAATAAATGAATACTCGGTATGTAGTATGTAGTATTTCAATGGAACATGTTTCCTCCGCGACGCCGTTTTCCTCAAAGAGGTTTACCATGCTTGGCAATGTGTACTAGGTTAGGCGTATCGTGTCATAATTATTTAGTATTATAACGAGTAGAGAAGGAAGCACTATTTTCCTTAAGGAAGCCTATCGTTCTTGACACTACCATATGTAATTCATTAAGGATGAATGGAAGTCTTCTACATTCCTAAAAGGTTCCAAGTAGACTGGATTTTATGTGATTAAATTGTAGATTCCAACAATGCGTCAGGTCTTCAACTTTGTTGATTCAGAGATATAGAATCGTGCTGTGAGGACCATGACAAATTATTCTCTGACATTTCCTACAGTCCAGTATAAAACTTATCCCACATCTCTAAGTACTATAGGAGAAGCATCAAAACAAATCCATTGCTATGAGATATGTGATTATTTTTTCTCCCATACACTGGCACATATTGACTATTATTCATTTTGTTGAATGCCTCAAACCGTACCTATAGAATAAAAAGGCACAGATACCGCGTTATTTCTAGTCCATTATTGTCTTCCGCAAGTTACTATTATAATTATGCATCAAAACACAGTCGAAACGGGCGTACGAGGCAGTATTCATATCTATACTTACAGAAACTTTCAAAGGCTTATAAAATATTTTGAAATGTTAAAAAAAAAATTGTTAGATTATTATATAACAACTTGATATTTATGCTTTGTAATTTCTAAAAATAAATGAAAGTATATTAAGCAATATTTAGAACATATTATTTTTGTTTCAGGGTACAAGCACTAAATATTCGCCTCAGCGGGTGGGATTACAGCATATTATGCACGATGAAGATGTTATTCAAATAGTTAAAAAATAAAATTTACAAAACTATAAATTAATGGTGAACATCTAGATGGCAAAGCAGAGCTTTATATATTTTTGTTTTGTACACATTGATTATTAAGGAAAAAAACAGTTAAATTAAATCTGGAATTTATTTTATTTAATTTAAACATGAAACGTTCAAAACATATATTTTAGAATGCTTCAGTAGTATAATTACTTGATAAAATTTATAATACACGATTATAATGATTTGTTATGCGCGTAAATACTGTGCAAAAATGAGAAGTTGGTCGGTAAGACAGTACAAGAGCAGCAGTGGTCCTTTGTTGAATCTTCTCAATTTTCTTGCATTGCATGAATATATTAAAGCTATATAAATTTTAATACTCAAATAATCCGCATAACTTGAGATTTGAATATTTGGATAATTTGAATAACTTGAGTATCCGAATATAGTGGTGTCGCGTTAATCGTCCGAAAATGGATTATAGTAACGGCCCCCACCATTTCTTGGAACTAACTTGGGAGAGTGAACTACCAGCGATTTATATAGCCACAGCTAAGACCGTGAATACTTGTCCATACCCGAATCAAGACAGATATAGGAAAAAGATGGAATGAGAGTCAGAATAGTTGAAAAATTTAAAAGTCAGCGTGTCGGTGTGACAACATGAACTTACAACGATATTACTACTACTTTTTTATGAACGGAAATTTTTTTAACATAATGATAAGATTTTTTCTGATTAAAATGAGATCAAACATGGCATGATTTGGATCATACTTTTTTTAAATGACCTGTTAAAAATAGATTATTGTAATAAGAAAAACGTAATAAAACATAACATATAATTTAGTAAATATACAGGTTACTGGTGCCACCCTCGATTTTGTTGAGCTTTACATGTTGTAAATATATAATTGTAACTTTTTTTATAACGGTCTACGGTTTCTTATGGTTCTTGAGATACTTAAAGTAAGAGGTGGTGCCAATAATATGCATATTTTAGATCCTACGAAATTACTCTATTACCTTTTTTTAACATAGTGGAAATCTACGATAGACACCTTCTATTGTCTGGGTGATCAATGCAGGGTAGTTTAGTGTAAATGTTTGAACGTCTCAGTCTCACTCTGGCCCTACCGAGGTTTTAGTTTATATCAGACGGTATTGAGTAAATCAGGACGAAGTCTATATCACAGTCCTGGCAGAGGGATCTGCCTCTCAAAGAGTACCACTCCCGCCAGAGCCAGCGCTGTGGATAGAGGGGACAACGATAGCTAGAGCGAGTGGAGCCAGGAAGCCGTGTCGAAAATAACGGGCTGGTATCTGGAATACCATTTCCGGGACAACACCTACTGCACCCTCATTTAGAGTAAAAGATATAATCTAGTGGTGTCATTATTTGACTTCACAGAGGTACCTGATGCTATTAATCATCTGGAAAATAATCCTATTAAAGTGCAAAATTATCAGTAAACAGAACCACCAGGGAAATGTCCTCTACAAGATGCAGAAGGTTCTACACAGATTATACAGAAGTACACCTTTCTTTTTTGAGAACATCCTTTTTTTCGAAATCAGTTAAAAAAGGAAAAAAAATAAAGATTTAAAATAATTCTTTATTATACAAAATTATATATTGCATATGAATGAAATATGTAAAGTTAAAAAAAAGAATTGGGGACGTTCTATTTTGAAATATTAATTAAATTCATAACTGGATATTTTGCAAATGTCCATCCAACATGATATAGAAAATCACTTTTATAAACCATGACCATTATGGTTTTTAATGGTTTCCATTTATCATAAAAGACTAACATTAACGGCTTTCAGAGCACTAACTATCCATGCAGGATATTGTCTGTCCGGATATACATTTAACATATACTGTTGTATAAATTCTGGAAATCTTTGTTCCTTGATACTTTGTCTAATATTTTGCATTAATTTCATTTGAAATGCAATGTTGTGAACAGATAGTAAATGACAAGCAACTGTTTCTATCGTAACAATATGATGAAGATAGGCGCGTGTATACGTCTTACATGTATTACATTCACATGATTCATCTATTGGTCTTAAATCTTTACTATATTGAATTTGCTTTAGATTCAGCTGTCCTGTCTGTATCAATGCACATCCAAATCTCTAAAATATAACACATACATACATTAATGAATTATTAATTTGTGATATTCTATGAAAATTTCTGTTGATTGAATTTTATTTCTATAGTTACTGCTGTTCTTGTAGGAAACACACAGTCGAACATATCTATTCCCAAAGCTGAACAAATAATTAAATCAATGGCAAATCCAACACCCATTAAATAACGTGGCTTATTTTTTGGAAGTATATCTGTAGAAAGATGTACCATTTTCCAAAAATCATCCTTACTTTCTCCACCACTACAAATAATTGATAATAAAATAAATAAACTCTTCTTAATAAATTAATTTTTAAGAACACAATATGAGCTATTACCTTAATCCACCTACTGCAAAACCATTTACTTTACGCTTAATAGATTGTCTTGCACTTTCTGATCTAAGTTTAGGGTCAAGACCTCCTTGTACAATAGGAAAAATACTTTGTTCGTTTGGTCTTGTATGAGCTGCTAAACATCTATCTAACCATCTACTTGTTCTAAATTAAATACCAAATATTACAAAAGTGCATGAATTATATATTTAATAAATAGGTACCTATGCATCGCTTCTTCTACTCTTGGTCCTGTTAATGTACTTTTAACTACATCATCAAGTTGCATAATTATATTTGCACCTATTATATTTTGTATTTGTATGGAATGTTCAGGCGTCAACATGCAATCTGATCCTAAAAAATATTAAAAAACCAATCTTTCATCTCATTTCTAATAAAATATAGATTCATTTTTTTAATTTTACATACCATTGTATGGTGATTTGAATTTAACACCTTCTTCTGTGATTTCAGCAAGATCTAATAATGATACCATTTGAAAACCTCCAGAATCAGTTAATAAAGCTCTTTTCCAATTCATGAATTTATGTAGCCCTCCAGCTTTTTGCATAACATTAAGACCCTGCAAAATAATTTTCCTTTTAGTTAAATTAATATATTAAATATAATATATAGTATTGAGAAGTTAATATTGAGATATAGTATTAAGATATAGTAATGATATAATATTTTGAAATAAATAAATTTTCACACTATACATTATTTAATTCTACTAATTATGAGCATTTCTTATTGTAAATTGATTAAAAGTAATTATAACAACAACTTACGGGTCTTGTTCCTAAGTGATACGTGTTTCCAAGAATAATTTGGCAATTTAGTTGTTCCAATTGTTCGGGTAATAAACCTTTTAAAGTACCCTGAAATATTACTAACATTAAGTTTCAAAAAGTAGTAAACAGATTTTTTAATTTGTTTATAATTTACTTGTGTTCCAACAGGCATAAATACAGGTGTATCTACACAATAACTTGTTAGGGTAATTTCTCCAGTTCTGGCTTTTGTTGTTTGACATTCATGGAATATTTTAAACGACAGAGCTTGGTTTGCTTTACTTCCCATTTTTTTAAACTAATAAATAAAGAATAATTTGTATTACATTTTTTCATATTAAAATAAAGATTTAATATAAATACAATTTTATTACTCAATAAAATTACATTTTTAAGAAAAATATTTGCACTGTATTTTAAATATAATTTGTTGATATAAATCTATTCAAAATTATATTATAGTGATACATTAATGTGGCAGTATATTTTTATAATAGAATAAATTTTTAATATAGAATCAAATGATTTGAGCTTTTTAAAATGCTGCAGAATTACATAGTTTATTAAATGATTTTAGTAATTTTGCCAAAATTGCAATACAACTGGTCTGAGTCGTTTATAATGGAAATTTAATTCATAAAATGAATTATATACGTGCTGATAATAATTTTATCAAAATCGATTGATACAGAAAAAAGTTATAAACATCAAAAGATATTCAACACATTTGTCCATTGGTAACTCATAGCTTTATTAACCTATTTGTATGAACTTTTCAATTCATATATAATTTATATAAAGTCATACAGCTATCATAAGACGTTCTTAGGCAATATAATTAGTGTAGATGGTGGTTTTATTTATTAGAAATTAGATCCTGTAATGTAAATTTATTGAAATAAAATTACACTTAAGCTGGATTAGGATTAGGTGTTATCTATAGTGAGTGTCACCTAAAATTGTATACTATAATATCGTATGTACTGCTTTCCAGATTATCGTTTGAAAAATATGGTTATCATAGAGTTAAAATGAAGGTCTTTTAGGAACAAATACTCTAACATACTTATAATTAATATATAATTATTGCAAATAAAAAACTTTATTGATAATAAGAAAATTAAACATATTAGGAAATAATGTACAAAAAAAATACCAATCACTGAACATCGTACATGTACAAAAATTTATTATTATGGTTAATAAAAGAAAAGAAAAATATATATTTTATTTTGTGGGGTATCCACTATTATTTTTAACTACTACTAGTTGTTGTGAGACTTACATCTTAATTGTTTATTAGAAACGCAGTGTTATAAACGTGAGTTAGAAACCCTTTTTTCTAATTCATGCCACACATGTCTTATAACATTGATGTCTCATTCATTTTTTTCTGCACTTTGCTCTACATTATTTTTTAATATATTTAAATATCCCTATTTGTCCATTTTTTCATCAATAAACTAAATTGTCAACACCAGAGGTTGAGATGCAACGGACATGTTAATCGAAGATTTTGAACTTTCATTTCTTCATTAGACTTTCACCATATAGGTATTGTTCCATCCAATTAAAAAGTGTTAAATTTAGATTCACCCGTAAAAATAACGCGCTTCCAAAAATTAGGATCTTTTTTTAAATATTCTTTTGCAAATTCTCTTTGTTTTCATTTATCCTGCCGGTTGATGTACAGCTTGTTACGTGCAACTCATCCATGATAGTTATTGCTTTTGATAATCCTTTTGAGGAATCACTTATTTTTGCCTAAATATTTTAGTAATCAGTTTTGGTAAACTAATCTTTAGATTATCTTTCACAATTCTCATAACCCATCGCTCATCCTGCGAATCCAATTTTTTATTTATGTAACTTTTGACACTTTACTTAATACACGATTGCATTCATTATATCTCTTAATTATACAGGGTGTCCCAGAACTCCTGTAGGAGCCGGAAATGGAGGGTAGCTGAGACTATTCTGAACAACAATTTCCTTTGCAAAAATATCGGATGGGGCTTCGTTTTTGAATTATTTAGCAAAAACACTGACCAATCAGAGCGCGTCTCGGGCGCGCGCTCAGTACCGTCAGTGTAGCGTCGAGCCTAGTCGCCCCGGGACAAGCGCCTCGGTAGAACAGGAAGCGTTAAGTCCTGGGATCATCTAATTTGAATAGTAGAAAGATGAAACATTGTATTATTATAAAATAATGAATTTAATATCGTTCAAGCTTTATTTTTCAATTGTTTTAAAGAGCAACTGAGGACGGTACATGAGGAGTTACCGACGAAATTAGCGAAACAGAAAATTGTGTTTTTTCAAAAACCAGGCCACTTTTCGGATAAACTAAAGTTATAGAGACATTTATAACAACAAAATATTTTATGTAATGGTGTTAAAAAGCCGATTTTTAATAAAATAATTTTTACCGACTTTTTATTTTTACCCCTGGCGCCACCTGCGAACAAAGTGCTGAAACTACTCAATAATTACCGACTGAGAATTCCGAAACATCGTTAAAAATGGCGGGCTTTTCAAAATGAGTAATGTACTATTTTGATATTTCTTAAATAAATTCCTTATAAAGGTTTATTAATTAAACTTCTGCTCTAATTATTAAACTAGAAGAACTGGTGTATAATTTCTGATTGTTTCAATAAGAGAAAAACCTACATTTATGTCTTTTCTTCATTAATATAACTTTTAAAGTTGTATAATAAACGATTCAAAGCTATTAACATGGATATCGTTCTAATTTTATCATTTTCAATGCTTTCAGTACGATTGTGTACAGCATTTTATTAATTTAAGATGTTTTCTAAGCTGTAAAAAATTAATAACTTTGGGGAATACTCTGCTACTATTATAAGTACTCAAAAATCACTTCTGTAGTTCTTAAATGAAGGTTTTTCGTTTATCTAAACTATCAGAAATTATACACGAGTTCTCCTAGTCTCATAATCAAGTAGGAATTGAATAAATAAACCTTTATAAGGAATTTAATTAAGAAATATCAAAATAGTACATTACTCATTTTGAAAAGCCCGCCATTTTTAACGATGTTTCGGAATTCTCAGTCGGTAATTATTGAGTAGTTTCAGCACTTTGTTCGCAGGTGGCGCCACGGGTAAAAATAAAAAGTCGGTAAAAATTATTTTATTAAAAATCGGCTTTTTAACACCATTACATAAAATATTTTGTTGTTATAAATGTCTCTATAACTTTAGTTTATCCGAAAAGTGGCCTGGTTTTTGAGAAAACACAATTTTCTGTTTCGCTAATTTCGTCGGTAACTCCCCATGTACCGTCCTCAGTTGCTCTTTAAAACAATTGAAAAATAAAGCTTGAACGATATTAAATTCATTATTTTATAATAATACAATGTTTCATCTTTCTACTATTCAAATTAGATGATCCCAGGACTTAACGCTTCCTGTTCTACCGAGGCGCTTGTCCCGGGGCGACTAGGCTCGACGCTACACTGACGGTACTGAGCGCGCGCCCGAGACGCGCTCTGATTGGTCAGTGTTTTTGCTAAATAATTCAAAAACGAAGCCCCATCCGATATTTTTGCAAAGGAAATTGTTGTTCAGAATAGTCTCAGCTACCCTCCATTTCCGGCTCCTACAGGAGTTCTGGGACACCTTGTATACATATATTGTATAGTACTCTTTTTCCCATTAATAATTTCAGCTATTTGATTTAGGTTTTTTTCATTTTCATAATGGTAAATAACTAATTCTTGCTTTTCAAAAGTAATTTGCTTCATTTTAATTTATCTTATTTATTGTACCCTAAATTATGGTTTTTACTTATGTACATAAAACATTTGATTAAAATTACGAACAAACGATAGCAATTGTTAAAGAAAAGAAAATCGGATTATTCCCCTACTTTTTACATTTATATCAATATGTACAATTTCTAGCGACTAACGTTTTCTTATTATGAATAAAACTTTCTATTCACAATCAATATATATTGAATATAAGTACGTTTTAATGTATTCATTTCTAAAAGTCTATTTTAAATCTATGGCAACAATATTTTAAAATGATAATCTAGCAAGTCTTATGGTGTACGATTTTGAGTGACATTCACTGTATGTTTATGTGGTTTTAATTTTGTTGCAGTGAGAGTGAGAATGGCCAACTGGTTACATGCCGGAATAAATGTAATCTGTAAAATTATTTAATTTCATTTTATTTTATAGACAGCAATAAATCCTAAAATGTAACATCATACATCAAGATTCAACATAGATGCGAGTGATGGGTGCAACGAAGAGTGATCTTCTGAGTAGAGCACACTTCGCCGCGCATGAGTCGAAAAGATGGGTGGCCGGGGAACAGAGAAACAACAGGGGGGGGGCTCCTCCACTATTTCACGCAGTTCTTGTTCATTTATTAAAGCAAAAATTGTAGTGTTGTTGTTCTCTCTCCCCCCCCATCTCTGTCAAAATAAAATATGTTACAGTTCTACTTAAATATACGCCTTTGTATAGACACACGCCATTTATTCTCCTATAATGGGATAAATGGTTCGGTACAAAGGTAAAATAAAGTGGCACTCTGTCCACCCATTGGGTTGGTTATTCATACTACCAGAATAACTGATTCAACTCGGGGTGTCATACATTTTTGGCTACAGAATATCTAACTATAACTTTACTTTACAACAGTAGAATGTCAACATTATCTTCTATTGTTCCCCTGGATAATGAAAAAGAAGAGGTACGGAACAAATGCTAACGTTATTCCCGCTGTACCAGTGCGGAAAACGTCGAAGACAGTTCTGAAAATCAAAGGAGGCTTATGATACCTTTTAACCTTGCAACAATATCCTGGGGTTACCAGAAACCCCTCAAAATTTTAATCTTATCATAAAACAAAGAATTGTTTAAAACGCTGTTGAGAATAACTTAAACTGCTTCCGCAGAGTTTTACTCGACGACGGTTTTATTCAAGCGGTTCTTTGCAACCTATTCTGTTTAACAATAGAAAAGTTAATTCGAAAAGCTAAAATCGAACCCTGTCAGGGCACATTCAAGATATTGCAAACATGCAAATTACAAAAAAAAACAAAAAAACAAAAACCTTTTAAAATTTACACCTACCTTGTCGCGGTGAGAAAGCTTTAATACTAAGAGGTGTATAAATATAAAGCACACATTCATTAATCTAGAAGTGATATTTTATAGTATGCCCCCCCCCCCCCTCCCTCCCTCTAAACAAATCCTGTGGGTGCCCTTGAGTGCAAATGATCCATTTAGGAGCCACTTCATTTCCATCATTTAACAACTTTCATGATTCAGCGATTCATGAAATGACAGCAACAATAAATGAGTCTTTCAATTTTGTCTGCGCTTTTTAAGATTTAACGTAGGCAATTTTCAGAATTTAAAAACTTTTAAATAGTGAAAAATATTAAATAACTTCGACTTATTCGTTTTGCCGATATATCGAGTGATTCGGTTATTTTCCTTATTCTGGAGGTACGGTTAATTTAATATCATTCTTAACTTTTATTTTATTCCACATTTTCGATGTTACTTATACTTAACGATTAAGTATAAGTATAAGTATAAGGGCCCAGGACCTGTCCTACTCCGCAAGCGAGATGGTGGCCTACCGAAAGAGGCCAAAACCCCAGAGTGGAGGAACCACGTGCTGGCAACGCGAAGACGAGCGAAAAAATTAATTAGCGACACGAAGTGGAGCTGAGCGAGCGAAGTAGCGATTATATACTCTCGAGTTTTTTTCTTTTCCTTGTGACCGTCGGGGTGGGGGCGAGGGTCCGCTCACTCCCTGTGTTGAAAAGAAGTTCATTCGGCACAACCCGAGTATTGGGCGCTAATGCTTATGTACGATTCTACAGTGCTCGCCCTTCCTGCTGCTCAAGGGGCGAGGTCAGAAAACAAAAGAAAAAGCATAGTTCATTCCTACGATTGGTCAGGAGGCAATTTTTATTCCCGGCCTAAAGGGGTACCGGCTTTTCCGAGGAATTCCGCAGTACACTGAACGCCCGGAAAAAGGGGATATAGTGTAATCG
Organism: Anthidium xuezhongi; assembly: GCA_022405125.1. NCBI lineage: Eukaryota > Metazoa > Arthropoda > Insecta > Hymenoptera > Megachilidae > Anthidium > Anthidium xuezhongi. The sequence goes on from CM039648.1 coordinate 10,072,433, forward strand.
CGGGGGTTCACAGCACAGAATCCCCGCGACAGTGCAATCGGAAGAAAGAGAAATCGACGCGTCAAAACGCGAGCCGGTACAGGCTCCGGCGATCTGACAATTCCGGACGGCAGAAGATCACCAGCTGGCGCACGTGGAGAGCTGGCGAAAGGGATCCTTATGGCCCTCGCCACCGAGTGTAGTCGTTGGTTTCGGTGAGGTGGGCGCTTGTGGGGCCCACACACACACACATTCTTCCACTCTCTTAGGCATTCTCGACACGTACTTACAAAAAAAAGCGAGGAGGGGTTGGTTCTACCCGAATATTGCCGACGATCATTTGCTGTACAGGGTGCAGACCAATTTCTATTAAAAAAATGGCAAGTAAAAGGTAAAAGAAATAAGAAAGTATTTAAAAATCATAAACGTATTTAAGAAAGATTAAAATTCCATTTGGGTTTATTGTGGACTTGCCAAAATAAGGGTATGGTGCTAATAAATTGCAAGACAAAAAAAATTAAAATTAACGTTAGAATTTTACGAAAACAGCTAGTTAAACGCGGCTTGCAAAAAATATGTCAAGTATTCTTTTCTCAAACACTGCCATATCTAAATTTTTTTAAACGTTCCAAAAAATTAAGATATCTATAAATTATTGTTGAATACCCTATGGACAAAATAACTCATTTTATATTTTTAATACATTCAGTGTAAATTAAAATAAATATAGGAATGGAGCTACAAGTTTAGTAAAACTAGAAAGTTGGGAAATAAGCGATTAAAACAATTTTATTATAAAAACAATAAAATTTAACTGTTAAATTACATAAAAACAATATCACAAGCAGTTTTTAAAATATAAAGATATCTTATAAAATATACTTTTATACTTTTATTTAAATACTTTTTCAAAAGATTTTTGTACGTTTTACATGTATTTTGAAATTATTTACTATGTAACTTTTCAATACAAACACTAAGTTGTTGAAGACGATGCAACAAATGACGCATGTTAGCACTTGAGTGACGAAGACCTGATTGTTCTCCTCCAATATCTTGTCTTTGAACTAATTCGAAATGAAGTCTAGCTAGGCGTTCTTGCTGTTCTCTTATTTCTGTCATTTGTTCCATACTACAATCTTTTCCTGAATTAAAATTTTATTTATTTTATTACTTCATTATTGTTATAGCATAATATTATACTTAACATACCAAATGCCCGCAAATTGCCACTATGAAAATCTTCCAACAATTGTAATAAAGCTTGTTCCATATGTCGAACATCAGGAACCTCTGACAAAAAGCAATGATGTTTGCATGGCATCAAGGCTATATTTTATAACACCAAAACACAACCAAAAAATGTAATGAAAACATAAAAATTATAATTTTTCATGAGATGATGGCAAAATAATTGAAATAAAAATTAAATTAACATAATTCTTTATAAAAACAATTTTGAACTCCTGTTAAATACATGCAAACTTGATTAATTCAAAGATTTTCATTAAATATTTTTATGATATATTGTATATTTTATGCATATTAAGTCTTAAATGGTATAAACTGTAAAGCAGAAAACAAAAACTAAATGTTTTTAAATTATTATTCTATAATAATTATTTTAAATAAAATTTTAAAAATACTATTGCAACATAAGCTACCTTTATGCTGACGATTAAGTTTTGATAGTTCTGGTCGACTTGGTTTTTGTTTTTCTTTCTCATTCATATAAATTAAACGAGACTGATTTCCATGATTTGAAAAATTCACAGTACGACCAGAAATCATAGATCCTTGACTTGTTGCTTGACCAGAACTTCCTTTACTAACCATAGGTGATGCTTGTACATTAGGCTCCCACAATACCTGCTGCTAAAATGATATAAATTTTGAACAAACAATCTTCCTTAAAGATTATCTATCTAATTATCATATTCGTTATTTTATCAATCTTTTTTAAACGTGCAGTGCATAGTTTTATTTTTAAAACACAACCAAAAATTGATAAATATTAAAAAATTAAGATACAATACCTCAAATGAAAGAAGGAAATATTAGTTGTTAATGAATAATTGGCTGTATAACTTATGCAAAGAAGCAGAAGACTGCCTACATAGTAAATAATTTGAAGGAAACTGATAGGGAAACATGTAATGACACTTCTTTAACAAAGCAACTAAATTGTTCCAAATATAGGGAAAGAGTAAGAGAGCAAGGGTAGAAGAATGCAAGGTGACTAATCAATTGATTCTGTAAACTAAATCCACTTTTTGACCTGTTGACTGAAATTAAGTAATGAATAATAGTTTTATCACCGATTTGTAATATGCATGAAGATGACCTAAATAAAGGATTGGAACATTGAAAAATATAAAAAATATCAATATTATATAAATTTATACCCTACCCATTTAGGAAGCTTCATAAAATAAAAATCATGAAATTCCATACAGTTAATCCAAAAAATAACATTTCCATTTATGGAAATAATAACATTTTCATTTTATTTTTAGAGTTTTTAGCAATTCAATGTATAACGTTATTAAAATTATTTTGTATATTATCATTTTTTGTTTAAATTAATATACTTCTTAAAATTAATTCATATACAGTAAAAATTAGAATGTTATGTTTTTATAACTTTAAATAAAACAATTGATTAAGCAATATTAAATTCATACCGATACATGAGAACTATGTGTATCATTTTTATTTGAATGATAACACCTTGCTGGAGTTGAAGGTGGAGTAGCTTCTCCACCTTGACTTAATGGTTCTTCGCATTCCTCTTCTTGTACTAATTGTTGTAATTCACCGCATCCAGACTTTTCAGTCATTTTGATAATTTATGATACTGATAATAAATATGTACTAATTACTTCTGTTTTAAGTTAAAATATTTTTTTAATTTAATTTTTGTTTTTGAATAAATGTTTGTGTGTGTACATTAAAAATATTATTAAGTTAGTTTTATTTGTTATGAAATTATTCATACACTCTTTACAACAGATTAATTTTTTTAAAAGAAGACCAAATGGTTTAAGCTTTTTCAAGAAGTGAGAAAAATTGCAAGTAGTTGAAGTTATGAAGAAAATAACTGTTGAAAAGAAGAAAGGCTGTTTTTTTCCAACTGTCTGATCCTATAATGAACATTTAAAATATGCAATTTATGAAACTACAATTATATACATAGTGAAAATTTTACACAACTGTTGACCTGTAACTGCTATAAATTTAACAATTTTTATTTTTTTCGATGTCTATATCTTTTCTCTAAATCAATCGATTTTGATAAGAAATCTTCATAATTGATATAATCCGAAATATATTTTTTAAATTTTCATTGCAAGCTTAGAGAAAAAGAGTTATATAAAAAATCTTTGCTATTTTCTTATTAATTTTGACTAACAATAATTTCTTTAAACTTTTTTATATGTCATATAACGAATTAATCATTCTCGCTTTTCAAAAAATTTATCGTTTAGTTCAAATTAAAAAAGAAATCATCCTGTTTTAAAAAGTATATGGAAATTTTAGACTTGTGCTGTATACCTGCACTTGTGATCGTCATTATAATTTATTGTTTTTTTATAAAATTGTTTAGTAGTTATCACTTTTTCAAGCACATACTGTTGACATACTATACACCACTGAACTTTGGTTTGAGGGATCCAAAATTATTATTTTTATTATTCGTTATTTAGCAGTTTTTGACGTGTAGAATTCAAAAATGTCAGTCTCAATTTTGAAAATTTAGTGATTTGAAAGCTATGTGTGCGTAAATTTGAGCATTTTTATCGTATTTTGCACATTACTTTGACGCCATGTTGGTTTCTATCTAAAATTTGTACAATTAGTGGCTACCATTTTGGCGAATAAAATCAAACGTTACTATCGGTATAAAATAGAAACCTGCAATGTACGTAATAAATAATAAACTCGTTTATATATTGTTAAAAATACAGTATAATTATGAAATTATTATTAGATACAACAACTATAGCGTAGCTTCAATAACAGATATGACAAAAAGAAGAAACTAGAGAAAAAAAGTTATTGAACCGGCGGATTTGAATTGTGGACTTCTTAATTTTATGTTAATAAAAATTGAACTGTTAATATTTTGTAAACATTTAGCCGTCTATTTTAGAAATATTCTTTATAGCATTCTGCGTTATAGTCAGCTATAGTATAAAGCCTGATTTTGTAATTTTGTCTTTAGAACTAGATAAAAACACGTTTTAAGGAAAGAAATTTTTGTTTAACAGTTTTTCAAAAAAAACCTTTGTACTTAGATCAATATATTTCTCCTGAATATAAAAATCATAATTATTATTCGTTTTTCCATAGTTATGCTTGATAAACGGGAAACTTTTTTATACTTCACTTTTATGTACTCTGCAGTACTCCAATAGAGGCGCCACTTTACATTCTACACAAGACCCGTAAATTAATTGTAATTTTCAAAAAGAAACCCTAATGAAATACATTTCTGCAATCATTTTATGTATATACAGTTCAAAACGATAAGCTTCAATCGATAAACTTTACTATTATGTACTATTTATATTTATGATGTGTTTTATGATGTTTATTAGTTTAAATTTAACCTTACTTACTTATTAAGAAAATTGATATTTTAAAATATGTACAATTGAAATACTTTCTCAACAAAAATTTTAGTATACTACAAACAAGTATAACATTTGTCTTATGAAATAACCAATATATATAGTTAAGATTCGATTAAAAATTATAACAAGGATAATTTGAAGACATCCCTTTTTAAAAGAGCAGAATGTTTCTGGCAATATCTTTGTCTTCAAAAGGTTTCTCGATTACTGTTATAAGGTATATGTTGAAAGTTGATAATAAATTTTTTTAAGTGTTATTAGACGATTGTAATTTATTTGTACAGTCCTGAAGGAAACGTTACAAATGTTGATGTAAATCCAGATTTTACTATAGAGAAAATCAAAACAATCGTACTAAAACATTTTTATGGTAATGAAGCAACAAAAACATCATCTCAATTCCGCTTGATTCATTCATCCAAGTTTAAACAACTTATAGATACTTGTACTGTAAATGATGAAGAAATTAATGAACGTGGTAAAATATCAATTAATTAAATATTTTACATTTGACTTACACACAGATAAGAAAGATAAGAGGAATTTTATTTGTTCCAGATGAATTAATATTAGTAAAAATTCAACCAGTATCAAAAGAAAATTTAGCTGAAGAAATTTTAAAAGGCCCAAGTGAAGAAGAAATATTACAAATAACAAATGATTTACCAATATGTAACCCACGTCAACCTGTTTCATCTCTTTACTGTTCTGCAGATGTAAATATATATATTTATACATACCATTTTTTTAACGTTTACATATATAACACAAGGCTGAAATGGTAGTACTAGTAGTAAAAAGAAGATTGTTTGAGGATAAATAAGTCAAAACTGCAGAGTAAAAGTTTTTATTATGAAATTAGACTTGTAAATGATATAACAATAATTATCATGTTTATAAATAATATTCACATAACTTTTTTGAATGATTAAATTAAAAAGAAAATACAAAAAAAATACGTTAACAGTTTTTTTTATTTTCCCAGATAAGAAATTGCTTAAATAATCAAAAATTGCTTAGAAAAAAAACTGCAGTTTTGATTTGCAACAGGAATCAGTTTCTTGTTAGTTGTACCAATACTGACAGTATTTTATATATACAGGGTGTTCTACTTAATTTTATTATCTGGAATATCTCATTTGTTTCTGATATTATTAAAAAATTATTCAGGAGCAGGTTAAATAATTTTAAAGAGGACATAATTTGCTTTTTTTTGTGGTTGGATGCACAAAGAGTATATGATTATTAATATTTTTCAACTGGAATCATATTGTATCTTTTAATACATTATTCCACCCTGTTGAATGTTTCCTACAAACAGGTATTCACCTATTTGTACCAAAAAATCATTAATTTAGAAGATATTTACATTTAATGATTATTTCTAATAATTTATCATAAACTAAGCTTAATTTATAAACTAATAGTATTTTGGTATAAATAGATTAATAGGAAATATCTAGTAGAGTCAAATAATGTATTAAAATGTATGTGATTCCACTTAAAAAATCATTGATGACCTTCATACAAGCAAAAGTCTAGTGGTGTAAAATTTGTTGAATGTGGTGACCGCGGAAATTCTCTACTACGACTAATCCGTTTTTTTCCGAGCATGTACTTGTAGCTTTCAGATAGTAAATACGTATTAAAAATTATTTTATTAATATCTTGTTGGTTAACTATTAGGCTTGAACATATGAAAGTTAATACATTTTTACTCAGAATTCGATACCCTATCGATTTAAAAGGTCCAAGTGACTTATTTTTTATATTAACGTGGTGAGGGAAAGTGCATTATGCACCAGCCCTAGATCTTAGATGTTGTGCGATCCAAGAGTGTGGAACCCACCCCCATTAAAAAAAACCGCACCACTTCTCTGCGCCTATCGGGATATCTCATGCCCCCGGGACCACCTCTTCGATACTATTTCAGAGGGAGGTCCAAGTGGCTTTAAAGTCTCTGAAACGCCTGCATAAAAAAAGACATATAGTATATGTATCCTTTAAATGATGTGTTCCTCAAAGTCAATTAAGTTTCATGTATTATATTTTTCATAAAGTATACTTTTTAATAGTTATTCGGTATGATCAGATTAGCCGAGACACCCTGTATATATATTAAACATTTATTAATTTTCTTCATATAAAGATAATTTGTATAGTACATATATTGTAGTTTCAGTGTGAAATACGGAAAATTTTAATAACTCTTACAAAAGCATCAGCAAAAATTTTGATGTATAGTTCAGGAGTAGAAAAGTTCTATGATATTTTGAAAGAAAAATTAGAAGTAAGATGTAGACCTACTCTTGATCCAAATACTATAAAAACTCTCATGGAAATGGGTTACCCTCACAAAAGAGTTATACAAGCTCTTTGTTTACGAAAGTACATAATATTTATCATTAATAATAAATTAAAAACATTTTATATGACAAAGTTTTCTTTTATTTTAGATCAAATATATCAGAAACGTTAGAGTGGTTAATAGAACATCAAGATGATTCAGATAATGATGATGATGATTTAGATTTCTTAATGGAAAGAGATACTGATAAAATTATTTCAGGTCCCAGTTTATCTAATAATAAAAAAGAAAGATCATTAAAGGATGTGTGTATTGAATTATTTAAAGGAGGTAATTACTTGGAGATTATAAAAGCTGTGGACACACTTATAGTATAATCAAGAAAGCAATGATTATTCATTAATTTACAAAATTTTTTCTATCATTCGAAGGTTTGATATTAAATTATTTTAGAAATTATTATTTTTATTTATATCAATATTTATAATCTTTGTAAGATATTAATATAGGAGATTTTTCAATGTTACAATATCATTTACTTATTATAATCAGGAGTTTGCATTAAATTTTCATACAGGATATTAAAAAAAAAATTTTTAATTTTAAGAGCTTATAGTACTTATCAAGAGGAAAATGTGATGAACTTGTAGATTAGATACTCAACTTTAGATTTCAATGATTTTTAAATATATTATAAAACGCGATATTTTAAGCACAATTTCAAAAAAGATCCTTATCATTGTTCAGAATTCCGCGTATACGCACGTGCCTGTAACAATGCGTATGTCAGCGTATTGCGACCGTTCATTTGTTGTTTCTATACATACTTTATGACGGTCGGAAAATAATTTGTATAAGGTGTGAACTATTTGAAAAATATTTTATGAGGATAAACTAGAAATATATTACAAAGGACAGTGATCGAAGATGTTATTCCATTTGACAACCTTGCACTTCGATCGCTATCCTTTATAACATATCTCTATTATATGCTTATAAGACACTTTTTTTTTACGATTATTTGTAAGTCGCCGTGAAACAGGAGGCGTACATAAACTTCTTTTTTTCTATCAATATCTCAAAAACTAAGAGTCCGACTTTTTTGCAAAAGGAAAATGTTGCTTAAAATATGACGTTTTAAAACATTCAAAAATCATCAAAACCTACAGCTGAGTAGTTAATATACAAATTCACTGTATTTCAATATATATAATATATAATATTTATATATTTTAAATAATTATAATTATATTTAATGAAATACTAATTATATAGAAAATCAGGGTTTGAAGAAACAAGGAAGTTTAGTCAATATAGTGGATCTTTTGCTAGAAAGCTTTCATTTCTATAAAAAGATGGGTTTCAAACCTAATCATAAAGCAATGCAGTCACTTCTAGAAATGGGATTCGAGGAAAAAAGTATCATTAATGCACTAAAAGTTACTGGAAACAATCAATTTAATGCTGTAAGTATTATGGCTTTAATTCAATAAAATTTTTTATTCAGAACCTCATTATTTTTAGTGCGAATGGTTGCTTGGAGAACGAAAACGTAGTTTGCAAGATTTAAATGAAGGATTTGATCCAGAGAGCCCAATTTTTAAAGCAATTATGAATAATTCACATATTCAACTAAGTCTTACTAATCCAAAAATGTTACTTGGTAAAATTGTTTTTATTAGTAAATTTTAAAAGTTGTATAAAATTTTATATTAAGAATGTAATGTTTGATTTAAATTTGATTTTTAGTGTATTTATCTATATTAGAAGCACCAGCATCTATGAATATGTGGTTAAGTGATCCTGAAGTAGCACCTGTACTTAATCAAATTATTAAAACGTATCATGCTGAGAAACATATTCTTCATATAAATCAAAAAGTAACTAATTAATATTAGTACCATGAAGAATGAAATGAATATCTGATTATAAATCTGTAATAAAAAGTTTCCAGAATACTTGTAACAATGTAGTTTCTCATTACTTATGTTAGTAAAGGTATTATAAAATTATTATATATTCGATTTTGATATATTAAAATTGGATGAAAAAGGTACGCACATTTTCAAGCATTCTTTAAAACAAAATAATTTTTTTACTATTGAACTTTTTTTTTTTTTTTTTTTTGAGAAGCTATAATGGTTAGTTTATTAGATAATGAGTTTTCGAAGGTTTGAAACATTTATACTTGATTAGAGACGCAAAAAAAAATATTGAAGATTGTTTTTTATAACTGCTTTATTTGAGCGTGTAATGAAAATGAAAAAATAAAAAAAAAGTATTTTGTATTTTATTTATATACACTGAATGCAAAAAATTTCCAACACTTTTAAAATTGCAATAAAGAACACCAGCTTGTTATGAAGTTAGTAGAATTAATCTAATATAGATAGTGCATTTCAGCGATTTTTATAAAAACTCAATTTGTTAGAATCGCGAAGTAAATAACGAAGATTGCATTTTACAACTTTTTTATTCGCCTGTACCAAAAATTTAAAAAAATATGTTTTCTGAACTCAGGTAAATCATGTATATATAAATTGAAAATTTGATCAAAATCCATTAAGTAAAAAAAAAGTAATAGATATCGAAAGATGTAAGAATTTTTAGATTTCTAATAATTATAGGCTAAAAGTTGTGAAATGTATGAGTTTTCAATGTCAATAAAAAAATGTCTGCTTACCTCATTTCTGCCTCTTCTTTTCGCTGATTTTCTTCAGCTTTTTTTTTCCGTTTCTGCTCTTTTAAAGGCTTTTTCTTAGCTTTTTATTTAGTTTAATCCTGCTATTCTCTTTCTGCTCTAAAAAAATTAACCATTTACAAATTAAGCTACTTCAACCAATTACAATGAAATTTTTAGCATATACATAATTTACTTAAATGTACAAAACATATTTTTTAAATTTTCATTACATGCTCATACAAAAAAATTTAAAAAAGATGATCTTTACCATTTTATTCACGATTTTGACCAATTGCATTTTTTTCAGTATTATTAAAGTACGTCATTTAATAAACTAATTTTTCTAATTTCATAAAAAAAAATCAAATCGTTTGGTCGTATTTAAAAAAAATTATTCTGTTTCAAATGATGTACGTTTAATTTCGTGACTTACTGTATGTGATATGACGTTTATCGTAGTCCGGTTTAAAGTTTAAAAAACAATATTGAACTAAGTATTGAAATTACATCGTATCTTTAAGAATGGTTTATTATTTTCTAAGTGAAGGTATTTTTATTTCCCATTCAATTCACATTTATTGTGTATATCGAACTTCAACTATATTATACCACGTTAATAGAAATAATAGCAATAAATTAGGTTAGAATAATGTTTAACTTTAAATTGCAGTTGTACAACCACCAGTAACATTGTTTATGGGAGTTGATAAATATGAAAGTAAGTTAGAATATAAAAGTTCATTAAATTATATAATTTCATACTTTTAAAATATATAATTTTATAGATGAAGATCTCATTAAGTGGGGTTGGCCAGAAGATGTTTGGTTTCACGTAGATAAATATTCATCAGCTCATGTATATCTGCGTCTCAATTTTGTAAGTATTTTTTGTTAGAAGTAAACATATCATTACATTTTATTTATTACATGCACTTATATATAAATTATTATATATTTATAGGGACAAACAATAGATGACATACCTAGTGCAGTTTTAGAAGATGCTGCGCAGTTAGTGAAAGCAAATAGTATTGAAGGACATAAAATAAATGATATTGATGTAGTATATACAATGTGGTCTAATTTAAAAAAAACACAGGGTATGGAAGTAGGTCAAGTTGGTTTTCATAGAGATAAAGATGTTCGCAAAATTCATGTTGTGAAACGTGTAAACACCATAGTTAATCGATTAAATAAAACTAAACGTACGGAACAAGTAAATTTTAGAGCAGAAAGAGAAAAACGGGATCAAATTGAACGAGAAGATAAAAAGAAACTTTTAAGAGAACAGAAAGAAAGAGAAAAGGCTGAAGAAAAACGGCGAAAAGAAGAGGCAGAAATGAGGTAAGGAGAGGTTTTATTCGCATTAAAAAGTAATTAATTTTCAAATATTTTAAAAATATATTTATTATTTTTTTAGGAGCTACAATTCTTTGTTTAGTACAAGTAATATGACATCAAACACAGAAAACAGTGGATATGACTCAGATGATTTCATGTGATGAAATTACTAATATTTATAATTTATATTTAATTTATTATAGTTTAAAACAATAGAGAAATGTTTTGAAACAAACAAATCTTGCAATTTAAAAATCTGGTTCTTCATAATTTAATAAGCAATTCATTAAGTTTCAGGAAAACATACTTCCTTATAAATTTTAAAATGATACAATTTGTATCATTTATTTTTGTCTTATATCAGTATTAATATAACATCAATAAAATATGTAAATACGTTATTATATTATTTATAATGATAAATAAGAGTATTCTAAAATAAATTTGAAATACAGAACTGTCACAATATAATCTGTACAAAGATATAGTTCAGTTAACGCTTTGATTTGAATAAAATTTATATAAGTTTATATAAATTATAACGATAGACCTTGGAGTACTGAATTTTGTTTATACAAGGTGTTTATTGTAATAATTAGCATGAGTGTGGAAACTTTTCTTTTCTGTTAGTATATTAATCGACATCATTGATAATTATTTAATAGTGTAGGTTCAAATTACTGATTATCATCTTTTTCTCTTTTTTCCTCAAATTTCATTTTTCAATAAAAGTTGAACTTTGATTTTATTTGTTATTTAATACATTTTGACGCGTAGTACCCAAAAATGTAAATTTTAACTTTAGAAATCTAGTACTTCAAAAGTTGACGCCATGTTGGCTTTTATCCATAGTTCGTCAAATAATTAATCGCCACTTTGGCGAGAGAAATCAAATGTTTCTATTTGCATAAGATGAAAACTAATCCATAATATGTAAAAACCACAGTCTTCTACATAGCATGTACGTTGGTTTTGCACTGGAACAGTTTGCGATCAGGAAGATTAAAAATCTCATTATTTGATTAGAAGAAAAGATAGTCTCTTTAGCAATAGATTAAAAGATCCAGATGCGGAAACTTCAAAACCAACAGCTTGATCCCAGGCATTTCTATTGACCACAGTAAGCGAATTACATGTGTAATATGGAATTAGATTAGTAAACACTGTCCAGATGAGTTAATTGAAATGTCATCAAATATGATCTCTATAGAATGTATGAATATTTTGGAGACTAGGAAGAATAGTTTCCAAAATACATATTTTGTGGAGAATATATTAACTTTTCGATTAGTTCATAATAATAATATTGTACATATCAGCTAAATTATTAAAAAGTGATTAAAAGTTATTAAAAGTTATTAAAAATCTCAATATAGTTGGAAATATCTAAGCTGAAATGATCAATAAATGAAATGACGGGATCCTGATCATGAAAAGATATATTTATTTTTGATGTAGCATGCTAGGACTGTATCAGAGAAGTTGAGGAGTATGCCAGAATATTTTGTAAATTTCCTCATCGTTTGACACAAGTTATTAAAGTTTAAAATATTCAAGGATCACACTAACTGTTTCGCAGCCTGAAGTTTGTACTATGTAGGACACTTCCAATACACTATTGAGAGCATATTTATGCAATAGTATCCTATGATAGACATTATGATATAAATGGTAAGATAGAGGAAGTTATTCTTTTCCATTTCTCATTTTGTGTACCTTTGTTCAACATATTATGTTCCACATATGTATTCCTTTTCTTATTTATTTTAGTAGTAGCATCATCTGTGGTATTGCTAGATCATCAGTGGAATGAAATGCATATACATGGAAGATCCTGTAGCAGTACAACTTCAGCTAAACAACACAAAAGCAATAAGCTCTTTTCAGAGCCGCAATTGCTAAACATCGGAACAACTTGGAAATAAAGATCAGTGTATTTTTCCTATCCTCTATTTATTCTTTTCCAACTTTTGTGCTTTTTTAAATTGGTAATATGTAGTATTATGGAAACATTAAAACTTCTAAATAATGAATTGCTTTGAAAAGGGGTGTATTTTTATGTTTTGTTACCCCTGTAAACATGAAAAAAATATATCAAAACATTTCAGGAATTTTTTGGGATAATATTCGTATGCTTATTTCCTTGGCGTCAAATCTTGCTTACAGGAACATGAAGAGTACTAAGAGCGCAAGAGCGCAAGAGTACATCCCTGTAGACAGAGAGAAATATATATATTCTCATGCCAACGAATTTCGTCATCTTCGCTTGCGTATTATTATTAGCACTTGTAACGAAATGCATGCGACAGTATCGGTATAGAATAAAATGAGATAATTGCGCTATTGAAATAATAGGAATTATAATTGAATATCGAGAGAGTCAATTGTTTTCAATACAATATATATGTGCTCCCTTAATGCACGCACTTTCAGATTTTTAAAAATGTGAATATAGGTTTGTTTCTGTACAATAAAAATTGATTTACAATTTTCATATCAAAAAAGGATGTATGTATCAAAATTAAAAATATTTCCGAAAACAAAAGTTCATTTACATACTTGTGTTTGACTATAAACTCGTTTTTTTGCGATTTTCAACATTGTTACTTGTTAATAAGATTGAATTTAGCAAAATGATGATATAAACTCACCATTATTTCGTATAATTACAACATATTACAGTTTTATTTTGACTTGCTGTCAAAAGTGCACATGTATACACTTTCTGACTGAATTAACTTAGTTCTTTTTAATTTTTATATTACTCTTTCGAAGTACAAATATTAAAAATCGCATGACACGATTGTTTTAGAATTAAAACGCAAAAACTGAAAATAATGATCACATTTTTTGCCCGAAATATTTACATGTTTGTAATTTTTGTACTTGGAATTTGCACCGAAAAATTTGGAAAAAAATTCTTTAACACACATCACATCTCATGCTATTTTGTAGGAACAATAAGATAGAAACTAATGATCCTAATTTACTCTATAACTACCCTTTTGGTCGAAGCAGAGTTGAAAGTACATCTTTTATTGAATGGTAGGCTATCGAACGATATATCATCAGTTTAAATTTTGATCTCCTTATCTTGCTATATCCTTTTCGTACAGGTACTGAGCAAATGGGCACCATTGGTGTAACTAAAACTTTTGTCTAGGGTGGTTCAAGTTCTTCGTCCAAGAATTTTAGGTACAGTCTTGTTTAAAGTTGCTTAATTCTGACAGTTTTAATTTATTACTTAACGCAATGAAAACATTATTGTATTTTTTTTCATTATCAACCGTATTCTGGGAGGATTGACTCGTACCTAGTTACACCAATGACGAACATCAACTCGTATCGCCTTTTTCTAAATCACAAAAACGTACAACGATATAACAACAATTTATTAGTTCATTTGTTAGTTAATTATCATAACAAAAACATGTTAATTTAAGTATCGATAATCTGTAAACTATTTACTCATCTATTTACATTCAGAAAATTCGGAACCAAACGTTTGTACGGATACTGTAATTCGTAAAGAGGGGTTATCTATGCCCGACATGTTTTTTGATAGATAAAAGTTACTAAAAAATTAAAAAATCTATTAATAATTTCTAATTTTCTAAATTGAAATTAGAATAACAAATTTAAGCAATAATTTGTTTAAACAGATTATTATTAAAAGTGTACAGAGTGAAATACATAAAACGTATCGTCATTATAATTAAAAAATTATAATTTTTTAAACAAATTATGATAGAACACAAAATAAAATTGTATATTAAAATTTAAAGTTTAAAGTTTTTAGATGATTTGTGAATAAAAGAAATATATATTTTCACTGTTAACATTCCTTCTTATAAAAATAATAGCTTATATATAGATAAAATAATAATACAAAAATTATTTGCTGCATTCGAAATAGAATGATTTGTTTGTACTTACTTATTAGAAATATATAAAGTCACTTGTATGTACCTAATGGAGACTGATTAGCTTAGATTTTCCTAATATCAAGATTTCCCAATACGAAAACTCCGATTTTAATAAAATCTTGTAAGCTCAACGAGGGCTTTAAATTATTTCAGGAAGGTTTTTTTTATCAGCTAATATCCATTTTAAGCAGGTGAAATTAACTCTCTTTTGTCAAATTTTATATTTTTTAGAGAAACCTTCCTTCTTAAAAAAACTAACGCAGGCAATACTATTGGATAACGTTGAAGTTCCCTGTTTTATAATTTTTTTTTAGGAAAAGATATAAAGGTGTATTGCCTGATTGTTTATCAGAAGTTTTTCATTTTGCTCGAACAAGAAAGACACCGATTTATAGACTAAAGGCTGTCGTATAATTTGTTTTCCGACTGCTACGAATCCACCATTGGTCCTCTTTTCGTATTTTTACGTTTTCTCCAGAGAGGGCAAGAGTTATTAAAATGTTCAAAAAATTCATTATATATTATAATTGGTTTGTTCATATTTTCTTATTTATTACAACGAGTATTACATGTTAAATGTACTTTAATATATTTACTAAATAAAGAACACTTAGTTTTGCCTTCAGTTTATATTTAAAATTATTATACAAACAAGGTTGTATAAATCAATTTAAAATAATATGCTGTGGCAAAAGTTAATTTATGATAATTAAATCATAAAAGATTAAATCGGTAATGAAAAGTTTAGGAAAATATAACATAACAAATACCTCTGACATTCAAAAGAAATTAATTTATATAATAAAAGTTTTAAAACAGACTTAAGGTGTACGTACATTTATTAATTTAGTAATCGAATTGCAAAATAAAATGAATTTTTATATATAAAAGTACTTTAATAAATTAAGAAATATATATTTTACAAATAATTTTTATATCTTATTTATTTTTAAGTTATACTTTAACTGATTTCAAATATTCGGAAGTTTACATATATACGTGCAATAGATGTTTCCGTTATCGAGTAGTTGTATATATAGAATTGTATTTCGTATGAAAGACGTTGCTGTCATGTAATTTAGTTCTGTTTGGATATACAACAAAAAATTATAATTAGCTAAATTCATTTTTGTTTAACGAGTGTTATTTTTATCTATTTTATTATAACTGTAATACAGAATTTTTCAATGTTTTCTTTTCTACCTCACAGTCAGGTTCGTATCATAAGTTTGAATGTATAATTATAATTAGAACTACTTTGACATTTAAGAGATTTGTAACATGTTTTACAATATTTATATATATATATTAAATACATTTTTAATATATTTTATTGAATGGTGTTACATTTTTCGTAACATAACCTTACTTAATTGTAGTTATACGAGCTAATAAAACTCATATTATTAGTATTTGATAGTTCTTAAATATATTGAAAAATGTATTGAAAATTAATTTTTTGGGACGTAAAATAAATTACATTTCATGACATATTTTATTTATTTAATTTAAAAAATTATATAATTTTTTATTATATATAACAATTACCATTGATCATTTTTAGGTGTTATATCATCTGACACAGTTAACTTCAATAGTTAATTCAAAATCTACACCATATTCAACTAAAATTAAAAAACGAAATGAATTTAAAAAAGCCAACGAAGATGTTTTGCATAATAGCATTTCAGACGTAAGAAATATTTTTTTATTGTATAAAATTATATTAATGATGTATTAAGTTTATATTTTATTTTAGGCTATGAAAAATTATATGGACATATTCATAAACAAATTAAACATGTATGATATATTTACTATGTTTGATTTAAAGACCAATAATGTTTTTGTAATATTAGATCGACTTTCCATGAAAACTTTAAAAAGAAATTTGGAGAAAAATAATAAGTGGAAAGTGTCTTATATATCAGGATTAAATTTTACTGAAAACAAACAAAAAATCCTTTGTGCACAATATACAGAACAAATTGTTCTCCCTACTATGTATTCATTACCAACGAAGCATCATAAAACATTATATACTTTTTATGTTAAAAATCCATTTAATTATCATGTACAAATTCGGGGTTTTAAAACAAAACGTAGTATAAATATAGAACAACAAAGAAAGGAATCAATGATAAACAAATTTAAAAAATGGCTTGGCTTTTTTTCAGTCTCGGTAAGATGATTTTTTATATATTTCAATTGCATTTTATATGTTTTACAAATGAATCTTTTATTTTATAGAAATCAGGATTAACATATGTTATAAAAGAAAAAGATCCTGCAGCACTTAAATCTTTGTTCAATAATAACCAGATGTCTCCAGAAGAACGTAAAACTATTGCAACAGCCTTTATAGAAGGATATGAAGCAGGAGTTCGAAGACAATTACGTACAACTAGTGGATGGCATAAAGTAATATCTAGTTTATTCATAGGAACTTTGTTAATAATACTTTGGTATGGAGGTATGTAAATTTCATAGATTGAGATGTTTTTCTCAATTAAAAAAGATAATTAATTCTCTCCGATATTATGAATTAAAAATTTTTATTTGTTATATAAATCTAACAATTAATTTTTATCTAAGTACAAATATTAAAATATTAGTCATATTAATGATTGATTAAGAATATAATTTATTATTTTCTAACAATGTGATAAATACTACTCTTACACTCGAAGAAGTAATTTATTCGTCAGAAAGAGAAACACTTAAAAGTCTAAGATTTTCAAGCTAATTAGTTGATTTTCTTAAAAATAATAACATATAAATGTTATATTTATCTTATTGGCAACACTGTAATTTTACAGTAATAATAAACAGTGCATTAATAGGTATTATAGTAAAATTTGTAACATGTGATATACAAGTGATACATTTAAATATGTAAATATTGTAAAATTGAAATTATATTTGAAATGGAAAATTCTAAGTTCAGAATGATATAGAAAATATATTAAAGAAAGAAAATGTTTATTGAAAAAAAGGGTTTTAAAAAATTGAAACTACAAAATTAGATATTTCATATATTGCAACCTAATAAATATAACTTAAAAAGTAATAAAAAATGATTTCATTAATTGGAAAACATATTGTTTTATAACTTTAAAATTATTATTCAAGAGAATGCTACTGTAACAATTATGTTTTAAATTAAGATCATTGATAACATAATTCTTGATATAATGAATTAATAATATTATAATTTATACTGTAGGAAGCGGACTACGATATTCAATGGAAGGTAATAGATTTAGACCAGAAACAACAGATGTAACTTTTGAAGATGTTAAAGGAGTATGTACATGGCTATAAATTATACATAAGTTTGATACAAATTTTTAATAAAACTATAAATTACATTTTTTTACTTGCATATGAACAGGTTGAAGAAGCTAAACAAGAATTAAAAGATATAGTTGAATTTTTGAAAAATCCAGAGAAATTTTCTGCATTTGGCGCAAAGTTACCTAAAGGTGTATTATTAGTAGGTCCACCTGGAACAGGGAAAACACTGTTAGCTCGAGCAATAGCTGGCGAAGCTGGTGTACCATTTTTTCAAGCAGCAGGACCAGAATTTGATGAGGTTTTAGTAGGACAAGGTGCACGCAGAATGAGAGATTTATTTAGTAAGTTATTAAAAAGTTCTTATAATAATAGAATGAGTATTACGAATTCCAAAGATTTGGAAACTGTATTCTTTTCATTATTTATTATTTGACTGAAACAATTTATTTTTATCTATTAAAATTATGCATGCCACTTTGAATTTATATATTCTTATGTAGACAATTTGTAGACGATTTTTAAATTATGCAAAAGTAATAAAAACATCTTGGTCACTAAAAAATATTAAGACAATTTTAATAAATCTATATTTATTTGAATATTACTATAAATAATTTTAACAGAAACATAAGAAAGATTAAGCAATTCGTTTATTGTTGATATTAATATTTCCAGAAGCGGCAAAAGAAAGAGCTCCTGCTGTAATATTTATAGATGAAATTGATTCAGTTGGCGCAAAACGAACAAATTCAGCTCTTCATCCTTATGCAAATCAAACAGTAAATCAATTGCTTACAGAAATGGATGGGTAAGTGAAAAATTTTAGTTTTCTATTCTATTGTACTAATAAAGATAAAACAAAATACCATTTTTGTACTTTAAAATGGTTCTTTTTACATGATATGTCAAGTATTGCTTCAGGGAATAGGAAATGATTCACCTTTTCATTTCTTTTTAAATGATACTTTATTAAATGGTACCTCATCGTTCTTTCAAATAACAGTATATAAGTTTTTATACTCTTGAATGGTTTATTGAAAAATAAACAATACTTTGCAATATTTTACATGACTTATCCTCTGCAATTAAGTTTTGTATACACTAAGGCGAATTTTTTCATGTACTTTAGTATTTGAAAAATTATTATTACATTTGCAACTTTATTTTCGTTTTTGTATTTTTATTTTAAATATTTTTTCGTTGTTCTACCGGATTACAGTGTTCAACGTATATATAGTTTTGTAATCAATATGTAATTTTTATAAATTCTTGAAAGCTGAGAACGAATTCAGTTGCTTTTGACATGATAAAAATCTGTGAATTCTTCATGAAAAATATGATATAAATGGTTATTATATTACAAACATTTAACTATGTTTAAATCAAAGTAATCAAAGTGATCAAAGTGTGAAGCACATCCAAAATGTACCGATTTTTATTGTATTTTTCAATTTAATTAAAAAACTAAGAGTCTAGGAGAAAATGTAACTATGACACGCAACAGAGCAAACATTTCTGCTAAGGCAAACATGAAGCAAAAATTATATTTTGTTTTCAATATATAAGGTGTCCTTACTAAGGTGTTACTTACAGTCCCTTTATTTTATAACTATTAGTGATACAAAAAATTGTTTATATGGAAATTTTTTAACTTTTATGTGGAATATTTTTATACGGAAAAAGAAATATAGTTACAAATTGTGTTTGTTGTCTTGCAATTGAAAACAAAACTGTATTTGAAAGAAACAGCTTTAATTAATTTCAATTAATGTAATTTTTTTCTATTATTTTTCTTTATTTTATATAAAAGATAATATTTTCGCGATTTCAAGTTTTTAGTTTGTTGTTTTATTATTGCAGATTTCTTCAAAATGAAGGAGTTATAGTATTAGGCGCAACAAACAGACGCGAGGATTTAGACAAAGCATTAATGCGACCTGGTCGTTTTGATGTTGAAGTTGTTGTTAATATACCAGATTACTTAAGTCGAAAGGAAATCTTTAGTTTATATCTATCAAGAATATTAACACAGGATGTCGATGCAGACCTGCTAGCAAAATGTACTGTTGGATTTACTGGAGCTGATATAGAGAATATGGTACCATCTTGCTAGAGTTACTTAAAATATTTTAATTATGTAAATAAGATATTTATTTTAAATTAATTTTATTCTCCCTTTAATTTAAAAGGTAAATCAAGCAGCTTTGAAAGCAGCTATAAATGATGCAGAATACGTAACAATGAAACACTTAGAATATGCTAAAGACAAATTATTGATGGGTCCAGCAAGAAAGTTCAAAATCATAGATCCTGAAACCAATAATATTACAGCATATCATGAGGCAGGGCATGCATTGGTTGCATATTTCACTAAAGATGCACCGGCAATACATAAAATTACCATTATGCCTCATGGACATAGTTTAGGGCATGTAAGTGTCATAAATTAGTGATACTTGATTAGTGTTAATTTTCATATTTATAATAATCCTTTAGAACATGTTATCTTCTTCTTGTCTAATTTTTCTTTTGCTCTTTCTGGGATAATTTATACACTGCTTTTCAGACAGCACTTCTACCTACCAAAGATAATATTTATGTAACAAAATCTCAGTTATTAGCCCAAATAGATTGTGTAATGGGTGGTCGTGCTGCAGAAGAATTAATCTTTGGATCAGAAAAAATAACAACAGGCGCATCAGACGATTTGAAGGTTCGCTTAATACATTTAAATATTAAAACATTTAATAATTTAATATAGTAGTTAATACAGTAACTTAGAAATAAATTTCAGTTTAAGAAAATTTTTTTAAATAAAAATGAATAGTTTTTTTTCTAGAATATAAGATAACATTGACAATCATTTTTCAGAAAGCAACTGAACTTGCTAGGTACATGGTAAATGTATGCGGTATGTCTGAAAAAGTTGGTCTTAGTGTACGAACGGTAAATCAAGAAGGTTATCGATCAGGTCCTTCTACAAACGATTCTGTTGATAAAGAAGTGAAACGACTATTACAAGTAAGTTTTTTTTACTGTTTATTGTAAATTTTATATATTTTTTAAAACTTAATATCTCAAATGCTTTTTGTTATAGGAATCATATGAGCGTGCGAAAACATTATTACAAAAACGTACAAAAGAACTTAAAAGATTAGCAGAATCTTTACTTAAATATGAAACGTTAAGTTTTAAAGATTTAAAGGCTGTAATTAATGAAGGAAAATTATCAACTGAAACAATCAACAATCAACCGCGAATTATAGATCCAACTGAACATGTATTATAACTAAGACGCAGAAATTCAGTTTAAATGATAATTCAAGTAAATTATTTGGTGCAATATCGCATTAAAATGTATATCGCATTAATGTTGTTGGATTATGTTTTTACGATCATTATGTTTTCAATATTACATGAATGCAAAATTATTAAATTTGATTTAAGATATATCAGAATTTCATAGTCCTTCAGGATATAATGTCAGTTTCAATTTCTTCTTACTTACGTTTTTAATATCTTAAATTTTGTACAACTTTTGTAAATTTATTTATGTACAAATAATCTCAACTGAATCACATATAATAAGTGAAAGAAAAATAATCAAGATGTGTAGAAAAAAGTAAAATGTATATAATTATATATAATTTTATAATTACAGTGTTATCCCGCAAGTTGATGGTGATTCTGTCTCGAAAGTTGGCGGTTGTTATTTATACTAATTTTAAAAACTGATTTTTGGGGCAAACCTTTGCTGTTACGTATTTCAGATAAATGAACATATGGTGTCTTGAAGATTCTTTCTGTTTTGTAGACGACAAAGAAAGAATATGTACCCCATACTTCCTGAAATGACTGTTTGTCTCGAAACTTGGCTATTTACAATCCCGAGTTGTGATCCAGTTTCGAAACAACAATATATATATTTTAGGTAACTTTACTGTATTATTTGCATCTTAGAAAATAGCTATGACTAAATTAAAATTGTATAAAAAATTTGTACCTTAATTACATAAAAGTGTCATTAGAATGTCATTATTACATTATATAAAATTTATCACTTAAAATAGTAAAAAATTATCAGTTCCAAATTGAAGTGGTTGTATTTTGATTACTAATGTTATAATAAAGTTCTTCTTTTTATAGTAAGATAATTAATTTTTTATTCTTAAAATAAGAAAACTTTATAATTGTCCACTTCAAGCAGCTAGTTCCAGTCATAAACTTGGGTCAATTAATATGGTATTACTGTATTCGCTTTGGAATATTTTCTTCGGCCGATGGAAGGTCGAATTCTAGATCTCTCGTAGTTGCTTCTAATAAAGGAGAAGAGCAAGACTCTTCAGGATAACTTGACCCTCCGGTTAATTCTTTGGCTAACTGAGTCTGGCGTTCGCGTATTTGCTACTTCGCTCGGCAGATATTCTTATAAACGATTAATCATAGTACGTACAGATGAAGTGTACAGCGGGATTGAATTTTGATTCCTTTCAATGACCCATAACAAGGCATTACGAGACAGAGATGAAGTATTATCAACAACCAGAGACGGCAAGGAAGTGTTGATCGTTTCCTCAAAGTAAACCATTTTCTATCAAAATTGGCTTAACCCAGACCACGAATGACCTTCTCAATAAGTCATTGTATTCGCCTTGAAGTACTCTATAAGAATGTAAGTAAAAAAACATACCGTTACATTTAAAAAAACAGAGATCACTTTCATATCTCCTTGACGCCTCCACCTGTTAATAAACTAGTAACATCGGATGGTCAGCCCCTCGATGCCAAATAATTTTTCCCTGATGCATTTTTTTCTATCACCAATAGCAGCCAAGTTATTCGGGTGGCCGGTTTTAAGTGCCTCACCCTGTATATACGTATATGTATATATGTATATGTATATGAATGCATAAGGTTATTGTTCAATAATATTTATAAATACAGAAATGAGTAATCATTGCCATGTAAGATGGCTTATCAACGGTTGGTAACTTAACGACAGTAGGTAACTTACCGTCATAAAGTAATTTATCGACAGTAGGTATTATCGTAGGTCGGCAACTAAGCTTTAAATGGTTATTTATCGATACTTGGCATTACTGTAGATTGGTAACTAGACTTTGAATAGTAATTTACCGATGGTCGTTAACAAGAAGTAAATGATTGTTACCGACTGTTGATTTATAATTAACTGTAAATATCTAAAAATACAACATGTAGTTATATAATGAAGCGATTGAAATGGTAATATATGTACTGCATAGTGAAGTACGCGAAAAAAATGTAATTTAGGCAGAGAGGGGGTATACGCGGATGTAATATATTATTTTGCTTAATAACTTATTAGATTTTTGGCCTCACTTTCGTATTACACATTGTTGGAATACTTTATAGATTACTGGAATATAATAAAAATTAGTTTAAAAATTACTGTTGTAGCGAAAAGCATTCTTGTATGAGAAGTTGAAGAAACCGTCTTCGGTTAGAGAATTAAAAAACGGAGAGCATTGAGGATACAACAATGTTACAATATGACTTTGGAGCAGAATTTGTAGATTTAATAGATTTTTTTTTTTTAAACTAGAAGAATTAACTTATTAGATAGCGCGCTTTAGTATCTTTCAGAAAAGTACAACAGGTCAAAACCTGAAATAAAACAATGAAAGTCGTTAGTAGTTTTAAACATATTCTGTGTATGGCGAAAACTTTATTGAAATCAGTTAATGTCCAGAGAAGCAGTACGGTAACATTTTCAAGCGTACAATTTAAAAAAATAAAATTCATAAAGTAACGAGAACCTTTCTGGCAGTTCCTCAGATATCAGTTATCGGTAATTCTAGGAATTTGTCGTTACGAAAATTCCAAGAAGTGGCACGAAGAATACCTCCTCGCACATCATGTTCTTCTGATACTTTTTCGATTTTTGGACTTAGCGAAACAAATTTCAAAAATTTCTTGCATTCGACGTCATTTCTTGGAATCAAATTCCAGAAATTCTAGGAAACCGTTTTAACGAAATCAAGTTCCCGATTTTGGAAAAATATATTAGGAGAACATAAGTTGCGAGGAGGTATTCGTGTCACTTCCTGGAATTTTCGTGACGTAAAATTTCAAGAATTACCGAAGGAACTGCTAGAAAGGTCTCCATTACTTTATGAATCTTATGTTTTTAAAATTGTACGTTTTAAAATGTTTCTTTAGGATTTTCAGAATTGTAGAATAGTGGGGAGGATTGTTAAATAAATAAACAATATATTCCTTTTATAATATTTCACATTTATTATAAAGTTTAACATTGTACAGTTAATTTTTTAAACTCTAAACAATACATGTAATCAGTAAACAATTGTACTTATGGATATTACATAATAAACATAATAAAGCTCTTCTTTGTTTTTCTATCCATTGATTCGATGATGTTAATGTGCCGCTTACGTGCCGTAGAAATGTATAACAAATACCTCTTCAATTCTGTAACCCAATAAGATACCTTATTATTAACTATTTGAATAAAATTATAATACTTCATACTTACCTCTACGAATTTATTACACTATCTTTCTACCGTTCCCATTACCCTATATCACTGAAAGGATGAAATTGTTTAACAAATAATGTGCTTATACACATTTACATTTTCTAACGCTTTTTAATAATATTCGATTTATTGATATTAAATGAAAACCAACTTTGGCAGAGGTAATATTAATTGTTTAAATTTAGAAATGATTTTATGAACTATTATAACTACATTATAAAATGCAAGGTTTCTAGAAATATTTTGTACCGATTTTCTGAAAATTAACTTTCTCAGTATTGTCCAGTAATTTAATATTTCATATATATTATTGCAGTAATGATTCTAATTATTTGCCTTGAAAATTTTATTAATTTTTTGGAAATTAGATCTGTGTTGTGAACTTTTATAATTTCAGAAAACTTTACAAGATTTAAATAAACTTCTCGTATCTATTTTGTACTTATTAATAATGCAGATAATTAGTTACCAACACATTAAAGATCTGTCAAATATTGCCATATATCCTCCTGTTACGATGCAGCGATCATTTTGTTGACGAGAAACCGCTAGAATTCTGTTCCTGATACCCGGCTAGTAGGATATGCGAAGAGATGGCACGAAAAGCACGGAAATGAAGCGGGCCAATGTAGCAGGGCAACCGCCAATAGAGTAGCGGCTGAGGAAATATCTCCTCGTAAGGAGATAGGGCTAGAGAATGGGGAAACCGCCAATAGCGTGACGGCTATCGAAACTCTTCCTCCTATCAGGAAAGTAGAATCTGTGAGAAGGTATACTGCTATACTGTTGTTTTCCTGTCAAAGTTATAGTTACCGAATAATCGATATTCGATAGTAATCAAATTACACACTTATTCTATTAATTATATATGTTACCTTATTAAAGATTGACTCTTATAGAATAGTTTCTGTTTATAACTGTAATTATTTATTTATTATTTTAGCATTGCATGGTTATTTTTGCATGGCTATTTTTTAGCATTGCATGGTTATTTTTGCATGGCTGTTTTTTAGCATTGCATGGTTTATTCTGTACCTTGTCTGTGCTTAAAGCACAATTTGAGGGAACTGACAAATGGTAATATTCTTATTGGTCTTAAATTAGGTCTTAAATCAGAATATTTGTATATCAAGCACATAATTAAGGTTGTATAAATAAATGTTAAAAAATAACATGAATATAAAAAAAGACGGTAACTATTTTTGTCTGCTGTAATATGTTAAGCTGTAACACATGAAATATCCGATTTATGACGGTGACCTCGAATGAACATAACTTTTTCTATTTTAAATAATCAAAATATAAACCATTAAAGTTTACGCAGTTTACCAACAAACTACGAATTTTAATTCCATTTTGCATCAATTTTCGCAAACATAATATACCGCACAGAAATCTAAAAAAAAAGCTGAATATGCAAGCACTGAAAATTTAAAATGATACATAAAATATTTATTGAAAAGGGGGATATAGAATATCAATACAACAAAATCGGACATTTCATTTATTGAATTCTAATAGTTAACATTGTATAGATTTACGGGATTAAAAATTCTTCCGATACTCACATACAATTATTTGGTCACAATCTGTAAAATTGTACAATTAAACGGATACAATCGACTCCCCCTATCCACGGATTTAGTGTCTACGGTTTCAGTTATCCGTGGATTTACAATATAACAGAGATGGCTAAACTGTGACTCTTCGGCGTTCGCGTCGTGGCTCTCGCATACTTCATAACTGATGATTTGTTGTGTGTACAGTGGTACCCTTCTGACCGCTCAAAAACAGTCTACCGTATATATAGGGTGTTCTAGATTTTAGAAGTCAAACTTTGTCGGTACAATTTGTGACTTTAAGCAAGCAAAACTTGTTACATAAACATAAGACGTTTAAAGCTTCATTAAAAAATTACGATAGAAATACGAAATACAAAGAAGCAATAGAATTTCTGATTATCGCGATGCAATGTAACAATATTGATATGAATGTAACAATAATCTGATATCATGAAAAATTTCACAATGCTTACCATTGTTCACGGTACAAGATTTACAGTAATTGAAAATTGTAAAATTCTGCTAATATTTCGTATTAATTTATCAGGCGAGTTTACTTTTTTACACTGCATCACAATAACATTAAAAAAAAAATTCACATGACAAAACTATTATTCCAAAAAGATACATGTACACGTAAACATATACAGGATGTTCACAGATTTACCAACTAACGTTTTTGTCGTTGACAGTAAAATTTCAAAAAAATAGAAGAAGAAAAGGTTATAGTATATTTGCTAAAAACATGATGACATATATACATTTTTTATCTTTGTATTACTTTTTTAGAAATGGTAGTGACCTTCAACTTTTTTTAATATAATGCTATCATATTATCATATTATGATGTATATTAGTACATGTTTAATGTGGTTCTCGATGATTTTTTGCACATATCTGGTTTCCAGTATACATATACCAAAGTTTGACCATCCCTGTAATGTAACATCCTGTTGGGATTGTACGGCCCAAGAGAAAGAGAGATACTATAAATATATACTATAAATTGTATGTATTATGTAATGTGCAATATACTTTATCGTTATTTTATTTAATGCTGATAATGTTCTACGCTAAAATATAATTTATCAATTACACTTAGCTATATTTATGTACGTTACACGAATATCATGTTATATACAGGGTGGTCCTTTTAAGTAAGGCCATCTAAATACATATATCTTCAAATAGTAATGGTGTCAAAAATATTTTTGTACGTTACTTGATATCTGGTACAAATACTTTTCAAGATCATTGATATTTTTTGTATACTACTATATATATTTTTTTATTGCGTTGTACAATGGTGGGTGATTAAAAATATTCCATTACGAGTAATAACATAACCTTAAAATGAATCTTAAATAGAGATACCTGTGAACATAAAAAAAATATTTTTTATCGCGGTAATAAATAAAACGGCACTCACTTTCTTTTAAGTTATTACTCCTTCGTTGGTGTTTAAAGTGGTGTCCGTAACGATCTTTTAATTATTTTTAAATCAATAGTAGCACAAGCACTGAATATTCGATTTTTCGTATTTTTCATATAATTATTAATTGTTTATTTAAAAACAAAGCAAAGAAAAAAAATGTCGATTAATATTAGAATCACTGGTGTCCAGTCGACCCTTACTTTTAAACAAATAATAAAATAGGAAAAATAAATAATTATAATTCTTATATAATTTATGTGAATTTCATTATTTGGATCATCGAAGCAAAATGTTAACAAATAAGTCGCGAAAGAAATTTTAAACCTTCGTAAAAGGATTTAAAAATATGCTATTACATATTTCGCCCCCTCCAAGCAACGTTTCTATATTCACCCCTTGCAGTTACAATTTTTTTTGCACCACTATAATTCGAAGTACTACTTAGGTGCGCTTTTTTGAAAGGACCACCTTGTATAATGTTCAGTATTATGCACAGTTTCAAGTAACTGCAGTAGATCTTGGAACGCAACAACCGCAGGTACGGGGAGTCGATTGTATAGGTACACATTATCAATGTAGTACTTTGTACGGTAATAGCGTAAACCAAACAACGCACTCTGATTTTGTTGTCTAATTAATTATAAGCATTACAGAAAATCAGGTGTGAATCAAATTATCAATATACGGCAAACGATTGATCGATTTCATTTTTTATTGTCATATAACCGCTTACTTAATTATTAACAATACGGGATTTGGTTCATGCTATTTATATATCCATAGTAACTTTCAAGTAAGATTTCACAAAAATCATACTACGTATACAGTTCCTGGCCAATCGATTTTTTCCTTATACTTTTAGTTTTCTTTCTCGTACAATTAAATTTGAATAGCAAAATTTTGTAATCACTAAAAAAATAAGTTAAACTTATTTCTCACTTGAAATATTTCGTTGTTTCTCCATGTTACATTTTTTGATAATTAAGAGGTTAGGAGCAAAAATCGGTGAGCGTCACTTTTTAGTAAAAAGTAATTTTTCATTTAGATGTAATGATGATGACAATCAGTATTATTGGCTACGAAACAGATCTAATAGTTGAATACACAAATAATGGAAGTTTTTGGATGAAAACATCAATTACCTTTGATAATTGAATAACAAAAATTACAATAAAAATGCAGAATGTTGCTTCATTGGTCGGAAAAAGAAATGTTTAGTTAGAAATCTTTACGTAATGTTTATCCATAAATAAAAATGCATTCGAAGATTTTTATCTGTCAAATTAAAGGACAAGAAACAGGTAGCCATGAGGGCTTAAAAGAAAGAAGCGATTTTGTGAAAACTACTTCGAGGACTGGCAACTGTAAATGCGACCGTGTCAGATATTTTACTAAACGTTATACTGAAATATTTAAATTGTGTTGATTATTACTAAATTGATATCATCGATGAATTGTTGTCTTTTAATAACAAAATTTTTATACTGCTACCGGTCGCAAATTGCATTAATGCTTTTTCTTTCAAATTTTTTTAATTCAAGTTTCTAAGGAGAATTTAATAATAAATTCGTTTAAAAAAAATTTATATTGAATGTTTTTTAAATTTACAACTTCTTCGATAAAATTAAGATGATGAGGCTTCTTGCCATTGGGTGTTCTTTTGAATCAAAAGGTTACCGGTCAGTGCTGTATGGCGTTGAATAATGAAGCTAATCGGTTTTGATGCTTACGCCCTTTTATACAGGGTGTCCCAGAAATAGTGTAAGACCCGAAAATGGGGGAGGGTAACTGAGACGATTCTGAACAACAATTTCCTTTGCCAAAATGTCGGATGGGGCTTCGTTTTTGAATTATTAAGTAAAAACACTGACCAATCAGAGCACGCCTCGAGCACAGTACAGGGTATCCCATGACTGATGGTATTACGTGAAACAATAAGTAAAAAATATAAAACAAGAAAATTGTGCTTGAATATTCTTCAAGAATATTGATATCAAAGTTTGTTTACGGAAAGAAAAATAGTAATTCAATCATTTTCTCGATAATTCGTTAAATAATGTAGAAACGGGACCTCCATAGCCCCCACATAAGAGGAGTCGTGGAAAGATATCTAGCGGCGAAGGGTGTTAGGTAAAGGAGTAACGTAACTGACTGACAACAACTCTGCGGGCCCGCGTTCGAATCCCGGAGATTGAGGTCTGCTTTTTTCCACGATTTTCTATGGTAATAGGATGTGTAAATTAATAAATGTGAATATTAATATTGTTTAAATATGTTACTACTCAATGTTCTTCGTACCATTCTTAAGAGATATTTAATTAATGTTAAATTAATGAAACTATCATCTACCTTGCCATAAACAAACATTTTTACAAATATTTCAAAGAACTATTAAATTCAATTTTCTCGAAAACAAAGCTGCATCTAAACAAATTTTATTCCTCATTTTACCCTTTACCAATTGTACCGTAAATTATGAGTCACCCTGTATGCAGACATCAATAGAAAGAGGTAATCCGCATAATTTGCAATATATGCTTATTATAATTAACAGTAAATTAATTATAACAGCAATTAATTAATTTATGTGTGTACATAATCATTATATTTCGTAATAATCTGAGTAATCAAGGGAAGATTACCATTCGATACATAAATTATAATTTATTGTTTTAATTCAGTGGCCAGGGACTGTATACTTTATATAATATTAACTTCGTAATGCCACACCATCTTACAAAGTAATAATGTAGAATTCTTGTAAATGTTGTGCGTTAACAATCGTTTACGACTAAATTATATTTACCCCATGTTTTATAAAAAATCTAATACTTTGAGTGAAGCGCATCGTTCAAACTTAGCAGGAAAGTATAATGTAATTGAATCGGTGAATTGAAAAACGGTGCAAGTCGAAAATCTGCCGCTATAAAAAGTAAATTACCTATCACCAAATTCGGTCATTAAAGAAACAAAAGAATGACACAATTGTGGAATTATTTTAATAAATAACTCCATGAGGAAAATATGGAGATCAAATTTAGCTGTTAACCTAATAAAATTGATAGATTCACACGTAAAAATAATGCAATATTTATTTAGAGTGGGAAACCACTCTCAGAACATGAAATATCCTCCAACGATAGTATGTATATAACCACTCTTTTTTCAACTAATTGCAAAAGTTGTGCTACAATGATTAATAGCACGATTTTTTCGAATCAAGAGAAATTCTAATGAAAAAAAAAAAATTGATAGTCGAAAATTTTAACACTAGAACCACCAAACAGGTCTAAATGACTTGCTACAGAGTTTTTATTTTAAATTACAAAATTTATCAAAATGCTTTCAACAAAATGTACGTTGATTTTTATCAACATAAAAAATTAAGTAATTATTGATAGCCGGTCCTCTTGACCGATTTCACTCATTTTTTAATATGTTATCAGGATGATAATTTTAGATCAATTTTTCCTATACATGTGACTGCGAGTCGGCTTTGGCTTTTGAGATTGCTATTATTAACCATATGCACTTAACTAGAATATTTTAAAATGTGAAATTTAAGCCTTATTTATATTAGAACATGACAAATTAACGAAAGAAATAAATGTGCATGTACATAAGTATTTGTAATTCTTTTTTCCTAAAATAAGGCTATTAAATTTTCAAAGTTTCATTGGAAAAGAAATGTAGACTTAATCATATCCTAAAATGCTTCGAGTGCAAAGGGTTAACCCTTTTTTTTTGTAGCTGTCGGAGGGGGAAATGCATTTACGCACTACCCGGTTGTGTGCAAAATCTGGGGGGCGTGTGGGACTCACCACTCCCCACGAGGAAGAATGACCCCTAGTTCGGGGACCGTCAGAGTCACTAAAACCCCCTCCCTACGTGCTAGGCCGGGCCCCAGAACCCGCCGCGGAGGCACTACTTCAGTAGCCCGGCCCTCAAAGGGTTAACCCTTTGCAGTCCACTCTCTAGTGGTGCTGGACATGAATTTCGGTTGAACAGGTCCACTGTCCAGTTCCACTGGACAGATTTCATTGACATACTTATAAGGGTTAATCTTCCAAATTTTGTTAAGGGGTAATATATTTAATTACAATATAATTTACACTTTTGTCAATGTATTTTTTTTATTTGATGTTTTACAGTTATATCTCAAGTAAAAATTTGAAAAAAGATTTTTTTTCTTGTTTTTGAAATGATAGAATTATATATTGTCAATAAGGATAAAGTAATCAAATTAATTTGGACCTGGCTACCAACACTCTAATAAAATTAGTGGACTGGAAAGGGTTAAAACAAATTCTACGTGTACTGCACGGGACAAGAAGGTGTCTTCCCTTTCTATAAACACATGGACTAAAAAATCGAAGAAATGGAAACTAACCTCAGTAATTATAATTTAGGTCGTTTGAGGAGTTCTTTATATTTAACTTTGCATTTCGCAGATCCGAAGGATCCAAGGCTTGTAATACACAAAAATCCTTAAATCAGTTCGGTTCGATTTTTAAATCCACCCGTTATACTTATTGGTTTTCGACCATCGCCTTGTATTTACAGTAGAAATTGATAAGCTCTCATGGTGGCGTATATGTTGCTGTGGACGTAGATATACGTAGAATTCGTTTTAATAGTAGCAATCTCGAAAACTAAAACCGAGTCGCGAGTACATGTATAGAAAAAAGCTGTTTAAAGCATCATGCCTACGACATATTAAAAAATAAGCGAAATTGACGAGGAAGACCGGTTATCTATATTTATGAAGAATTATTCTACATGCTAGTTTTGTCCTGTATTTATTTGAGAGATGTCCAACTGCTGCTCACAAGTAAATATTCCTCTCTGAGAATACCCCCAGAAAAGCGCAACAGAAGGAGTCAGAAGAAGAAAAAGAGAGAAAGAATGCTATATCATATTACGCGTATATGGAAACGCGTTATAAGAAACTCCGAATTGTTATTTCGTACGACGTCATGGGAAAACTGTCGCAACTTTTATTCTACGTTAGATAGAAACCGCGTTACGAAAGTACCGCATTATATTAGGGTTTATTCATTGAACTTCTCTGCATTATGATGTATTTCTTTCTCTTTCTATCTCTCTGTTTTCTGCTGTTAATCATTATTAAATAAATAAACGGAATCGCTTAAGACATCGTCCTACGTCCTCCTGCATCTCTATGTCCAAATAGAAAAGAGCCGTTGAATATCTCTGATTTGGTCCTTAAATATAGGACTACGGGGTATTCGAACCGAAGGGGCCACCTAAATATCTCCTTCATTGTTATGACATATAAAAATGTTTAGCGAAATTTGAATGGTTTTGAAAAAAGAAATATCCTGAAAACAATTTTTGTTACCATTTTTTCGTATTTTTTGCCTGAGAAACATCTTACAGAAAAGGGAACATTTGTATTTTTCCAAATATTCATTTTTCGATGACTTCGTATTTGTGCAGCGTTCATTTACATATTCTATGTGAAAACAGGCTACCTCATTTGTTTCCTGTTGTTCATTCATTTGAGAAAACGAGTCTATCAATACAAAATAGGATCGAAAGGCTATACCAATATATCCTAGATCACGACAAAGATTTTATAAGATCAACGAGTGACTCACAACTACAACGACGGAGCGCCTGAAGAACCGCAGCTTCCTTTCTCATTTACTTTGCCTCTATATATATGTATATTTCTAATAAGGTTTTGCAGTGACATTCGCGTTCTTTTCCATAATTTTCATGTATTTCAAGTTTTGGTCATAAAAGTGTACTTGATCCTTCAAGATTCTAGGTTTATTTTTAAAACGAATTATCTCCACGTAAGAAATGTGATCAATAATATTATTATTACAATATTATTCTTATAATTTTTACGACAGTATCATGGAATGAAGTACATTACTTCTGTAAAATTTGAAGGATTGGGTATGGCCCCTTTTCAAAATGGGTATTCCTGATTCACGACCTTCAGATAACCTTAAAAACCAGTATCTAATACGATAAAATTGCCATGGCGAATGAACTTATATGTTTATGTTATAAATGTTTAAAGTGATGTTCATCGCGATAATTACCTGCTGGATTACCCACTCTCTGTCATCTTTGGAAGCCAATAAGGCTTCGTTTTGCGTATTCGTTTTTGCGTATGTGGTGTGTAACGTTTGTGTAAAAAACTCTAAGTGTGGTCTGGTCTGCAATGAATGCATGTGTTCCTCAGTTTGAAGTTGTGGTCCCATCACTTGCTTCGTAATTTACCGAACAAAGAATGGAACAGAAATAAAAAAAAAAGGATGGAATAAGAGTCATCGTCAAATAGTGCTGCCGCTTTTCTCTGCCATCACTACACGCGCACGGATAAGTACGACATCGCTGCGAAACGGCCATTGCAATAAAATAGAGATCGGTAGCTAGAGAACAGTAGTATGCTATTGGCTCAGGCAAATTACCTGTTCCAGACCCCCCGACACCGGTTAAATATCACGAGTCTACTGTACTTTCTTATATAAACAATTGTGAACTGTGGTATTCCTTCAATTTTTATTACTAAAAAAACATGGCCTGAGAAAAGAATTGTTCAGGCAATTCCTGTTTTAATACCATTCAAATTTGGCTACAAACATTTTTATTATAATAAAACATTAAAGAGATATTTAGGCGACCTCCTTTAACCGAGGCACCCTCTATAACAAAAATTTGAATTATTTGAATTTGTAATTCGGAAAAATACTTAAGTAATTTTTTGAATATCAGTATTAAAAGTTTCCATCGCCCGCGAAACTGAAACGAATTACTTTAATTACCTCCATTATTTGTCAAGATATGAAAAAGGTTTAGTAACAAATCAACAATAACATTGTTCAATGAGTATTAATCTAGTTTTTGAAAAAATAATTTAAAAAGAAGGTTGCAAATATTCAACTTTGTGGATATTTTGTACTTTTACTATAGCAGATATTCAATTGTTCTTATACGAAAAAATTCTGTAAATTCTTTCGAATGAAATAATATAAATTATTGCATTATAAACAAAAAATGATCAAGGTGTTAGTTTTTGTCGATATTTTTCAGTGTATTCAAAAATAAACTCTTTGAGTACGGCGTATTTTGACGAAAAGCTAAAAAAAAATTTTTTTAATTCAAAGAAGGGAAACTTATAGTTAAAATTGAATTAATTTGTACTTGAAATCTCATAATTTACAAGGCCTTTTGTAGTCAAAGAGTTAAAATTCGAAGAGAAAGTCTGATATAGCACGTAATGCGGCAGACATTTTTGCTAAGAAAAGCTTGAAAAAATCATATTTTCTTCTCAGTGTAGAAGCTAAACAGTTTGGCAAAACTTGTGAAAGCAGTAAAGGTATTAAATTTAATCAAGTATTTAATGAGAATCGCAGAATAGTATGGTAAAAGAGCATGAAACATCTTCAAAGTTGAAAATCTGAATTTTCAGAAAATTAAGAGTTACTTATTAAAAAATATAAAATCTATTTAGATGGAGAATTTTTAAATGTTTCAAAATTAATTATGTTTTTCTAAATGAAGCTACATATTTTTCGTTTACATAGATCAATTCTTTGAAACATTTGACATAAAAAGGTATTGGGGAACTGTTATATTTTAAATTCAAAAGGGAAACATTTTATATATAAACGTGTAATATTTCATGAATTGTTGACTCTTTTTATATTATACCCCTAAAACTCTTTTTTATGCAAAATGTCTCAAAGAATCTGTTCATACAAACAAAAAAGAAAAGAAAAGAAAAGAAATGTACAGTGCATTTAAAAAAATGGAGTAGAAAATTCTTTATTTAAGAAAAAATTATTACTGCTATTTGATTACTTTTTGATACCATGACTCTTATTTATAAATATTCATAATATTATTCATATTCTGACAAATAATGATGGAAATTAAAGTGACTCACACTGTATATAAAAATACAAAATATTTTAATAAAATTTAAAAAGAATTTTTTTTTTTGCTTTACTGTATTAGTATTGACCAATTTGCATTAAAAAATAATACAAGAGGAACTATATTCATTGACATATCCACATTTTTAATTTGGATAAAAAACGGAAATTGGTAAAACATATTTGTCATTGTACACTTTCTTTCTTTAATGAGCACAAAATGGCAAGAAACATTTGCAAAACCTATAAAAAATTATTACTATTATTATCATTCTAATTACACAAGTATCGCAAATGATTTCACAATAACAATAATTATAATTATTAACTTATTGACAATTCATCGGTAATTGCATTTGCTCTAAGAGTATAAGTGTTGTTTTATTTTAATGTCAAGTTTTTAACTGACAAATAGTAAAACATTTTGATTAAAATCATTAAAAAATATTTATAAACAGAATTGTCTTAAAACGGATGGAAACTTTTGCATACGTCTACTACCCTTGGTCATTGAATTAGGACAACTGAATTGAGAAAGCCATGAAAGAACGTTAATAGCTACATTTATTAACTACTAAAGTGTTGTGTGTATTAAAGAAAGGAAAATAATCCTTTTTTTCATTTGACATGTTCTGTTATTTTTTTGCAATAACTCTTCATTGATTTAAATTATTTCACAATCAAAGTTCAAATGTATGTAACAAAATATTAAAATACCAATAGAAAAAGAATTTAATTTAATTAAATTCAATGAAACTTTCAATAGTTTCATGGTAGCTTACTTGAGAATCGAAAGATCAATATATTTATATCCAGTAAAGTTAAAATGTGTCGAAGACAATTAATTATTATATATACATCATTTCCTATTTAATAATAATTTGGTCAACAAAGGATAATTTGTCATTTATGACGCAATGCTATACATTCTTGCATGTGGTCTTGATTCATTGACCATGGAGTGTAATATTTGAAAAGCAAATTCAATAAGCAGCTTTTTTTTTATAAATACAGTGCTACGTTTTAAATTTCTTAACTAAAAAGTGATTTGAGTTGAGAAACAGGACAATTCCAATAATTTTATTTTATTTACTCAAAGTTTATAAAAAGAAATTTAACCATAGTTACAGACTTGTACTGTTTTTCAACTTACCGATTCAATTATAAGTAATGAAATTCACTAATTAAAAACGATGAATCCGTTTATGAGGATTTTTTTCATGGAAAATACAAGTTTACGCTTTAAAAGCTAAGTAACTATAATGTATAGGAATAAAAATCGATAAAACAAAGATCCAATTTGTAAAATTCTTGGTCAAGAGCGCCATAGAAAAATATAAATTAGCAGTGTGTATTTATAATAATTTAGATTTTTCTTTTTCCTTTTTACAAACAAAACAACATATTAAAAAACACCGGACGTAGCAATAATTATTTTAGCATTATCATCGATGCAAAATCCAGTACGGTACTTTAATTGAATTGCTTTTTTTTTATATTCTATTAATTATTTTTAAAATCTAATTATCTAATATAATTTATCTAATTATAAACTAGGCTGAATGTTACAATTTCGAATATTGATTGAAAAGTATTAAAAGTAGAAGAAAAAGAATATTCTAATATACAATGCAGTATTTTGACCGAATTAAGCAGGTTTTATAAGTTGATGTAAAATAAATGAAACAAATGGAAATTTACACACATATTATTTGTTTATCTTTGTCGATTTGGAAAAAGTACGCGTACTGGGTTCGATACCGATTACTCCGTTAGAAGAAGTTCACCAATGCCCAGCAGGTGACTGTAAATATTTCTTAGAAACGCTCGAATAACAAAATCGCGATAACATGTATTGAAATGACTTAGAAACAAATGTTTCAAAAACGACAAATATAAAGTATTTATATAAAATCAACTTTTACATATTCGAATCTCAAATATTTCACAGCGATGATCGCTCTGTTTGAGCAATTTCTTCATTATATTTCACAGTTGTTAACTTAATGCTCCACCAAAGACACTTAAGACACCTTTATACTCTTTTGGAGATATTTACACATATTAGTTTCCCTAGTGGCAAATGCAAGAAATATGCAATGTTATAAGATTTATATTTGTAATCACAGTAGTTCTTTTTCTTTTTTTACTTACTTTAAAAATTAAGCGATACAAATCTAAAGAGAATACGATTAGCACAACTCTTGACATACTGAATTAAATTATACGCTTATAACTGTTTCAAAATTATTTTTAATTTAGTAGTCAATTTTGTAAATATTCTCTTTTATTTTTGAAATTTCCAACATAATTTCTTTTATATGTATATGTATATGTGTGTATATACGTGATACTGCAATTAAAAAATAAAAGAATGTTTAATGTTAACCTTAGAAATATCTCTCTTATAATATGTATTACACAGACAATAACGATTTCAGTATTTAGAAAATAATATAAAAAATTAAAAATTTATATAAAATTATAATTTAAATATATAAAAAAGTAAAAAGAAGTTTTGCTGTCATAATTTTATTGAATATAAAGTAGGTATTATGAAAAAAGCTTAAACCAATGTATTTTTATTCAATCACTGTGACTTTGATATTAGCACTAGGAACTAATTAATTTAACATTTGTTTATACTGCCACAAATTAAAATGGAATACTTATGCATAGTATTATCGCTATAAAATAAAATCATGCAAACATGTAATTTAAGAATTATTTTTCCAACCTTTGGTAGATCATTACGCAGAATCACAAAATCCATGAATAATATCAGCGTATGCTTTCAACGATTAGGCTCTGTTACTTCATTAAATAAAGGTGTCAATGAATCAACATCTTGCAATCCATCGAAATTACTAAGTGGATCTACTAAATCGTTCGTTTCCGTATCGGTTTCTCCTAGAAAATTAGCTTCGAGCAAATCCACAACGTTCCTACACAAACTGATAGAAGTAGATTCATTTACAGATTCATTGTGTAAATTTAAAGAGTTCAACGTGGGACTCGAAAGTATTGGTTCATTAGTCTCTTGGTAAGTTTCTTGCGATTGAATCGTATGCAATGGCGTTGAAGGATATGATCTTGATCCATTACTGTCTTCAGCGTAAGATGGTGTATATGTACATACTGACACAGGTAGCGGTGTATTCGGATAAGAACGCGATTGTATTATTTTCTGTAAGGTTCCACCTTCTGGAATATCGAGTACGTTCGACGGATCTAACATATCCTCTTCTGATAAGTTTAAATTTGAATTTGGTAGAGCATCCAGCACTATTGAATTATTTTCTATCAGGCCCTCTTCCGTGGGCTGTTCTGGTAAAATTTGTAAACTCTGCGTTTCTTCTACGTTCAAAATATTTAATATATTCGTTATATTTTCAGATGTTATCTCCTTATCGCTCATTAAAAAGTGTTGATCGTCCGATATGAAGTTTGGATCAACATCGTCGAGTAAAAACGTCGAATTCCCTTCGGATTGACCTATTGATCCAAAATCGTTAAATTCACTAGGTACTGGTGTAGGTGCTACGGAACTGCTTGTAGACGGATTAAAACTGTGACTTTGAAACGAAGATAAACAATGTTGCGTCGAAATTGGTGACATTAACGTTGGATTAACCATCCTATGTAACGGAACTGATTGCGATCTATAAACTTCATTGGAAAACTGTTTATTACTATGAAATAATTCACTAATTTCTTGATCAGGCTGGCTTTTCTGATAAATATTCTTTATTTCTTGCAAATTCTCTTGACTCGGATAGTTGATAAGTAATTGTTTTTGCGGCGCTAAATCAGAGGATAAAAATGCAGCGCACTGTGATCCTTGTCCTCCTTTATTTGGTATTACTGAAATCTGCATTGTACTGCTGTCGACCTGTACTTCCGATGACTTTGTGGAAATCAGCGGTAACTGTGGCGTAGATGACGTTTGCCTAATTAATTCCGGACCACTTGTGGGAACAACGAACGTGTCATTTTTATTTGTGTAAGGCATGCTACAGGATATCGAACGCGATAAAGACTTGTGAGCACGCACCCTGAAATTACTTGTTTGCAAATTACTCCTCGAACGTGGTACAGGCGTGTTTCGTGGTGAAACAAACGGACTGGCGTTTGCAGAATTAGACTTTGATGTACGGCCATTAATTGGTGAATGCGGACCGGGCGATATCGGCGTGAAGTTAAATATTCGACGACGCGTGTTCGGACTCTGTGGAACTCTGTTGGTAATGACATTTGAATCTTGTGCATATTCTACAACGTTCGTTTCGAAGCTGACTCTACGCCTTGTGTTACTTTGATTCGGATGGTTTAGCAAAGTTGGTAATATTAAATTATGCTTTTGTGTAATCTCACGTTTGTCAACGCTTTGCCTAATAATAGCAGGAGGTAATACGTCACCAGCAGCGTGTACGGTTCCTGCTTTTAAATTTTGTTGTAAAATTAATCTTAATTGTGAAACTTTATCAGATCTTGATATTTGTTCATCGACAGCGATAGCATTGGCTTCTGCATCTGAACTTGATGAATTACTTTGTTGAAAATACTGTAGTAGTTCTTCCTCTTGCTCCTGGGAATTGTTACCCCCGTTTAAATAATCATCTAAAGCATCCGACTCGACAGAACCGAGTTTCTCGGTTTTATCTATAAGATTCGAGTTCTCTTGCAATAATCGAATCTGATCTTTAATCGAAACTGCAGACTCTTCTGTTGTATTTAAGCTACAATCAAAACTGCTAGGACAATTATTTACTGTAATGCAACGTTTGGAACATGTTGATGATTCGATATCACAGTTTTTAATAGGCTGATTGTCAACAGCCTCGTTTGTTTTGCACTTGGTAGGTTTCAAGTTACTACCTAGTATCACCGAAATTTTTCCAGGACGTTGTATAGATGTTAGTTTAGGCAACAACATATTGGAATGCTCTACATTCTCTTGTGTCAGTTGTTCTGTAAGTTTTGTTTGTTTTTCAGGGCTTGTTTCGGGTGGTTGATTCAATACAACTGGATTGGCACGCTTTCTGGAATTTTTGGATTTGATATCACGTTGTGTATTCATGCAGTTGGTTGTCGTTATACTAGGATTGCTATTCTGTATGTCTTCAATCGATTGTACCACTATATTATCACAGTTGGATTCCAGGGAGATGTTAGATGGCTGACTATTAGTTTTAACAACTTTTTTCTGTCTATTAGTTATTACAGTAGACAAACTTATTTTAGTTAATGCATTTTGCCCACTTGATGTATTTGTACCTTGAGATGACTGAATGGATTTAATTTTCTTATTTCCTTTAGATCCCCCCATTTTATTATCAATAGTCTTCTCTTTGTTCTGATTCTGAAATAT
Organism: Anthidium xuezhongi; assembly: GCA_022405125.1. Classification (NCBI taxonomy): domain Eukaryota; kingdom Metazoa; phylum Arthropoda; class Insecta; order Hymenoptera; family Megachilidae; genus Anthidium; species Anthidium xuezhongi. The sequence continues at coordinate 10,113,426 of CM039648.1, forward strand.
TTATGAAATATTATAATGGTTATAATTAATGCTACATTTCGCTTATACAAAATAATTTGAGTCATTCCACATTAAACAGATTATTTATTCTCCCCGATGTTTCGAGTTTTATTCAAAATAGAATATGATGCAATTAGGAAATGGAAAAGAGGGAGGATCGGCATTTTACTAGTTTCAAAACAATTTAAGAAATACACGCTTATTTTCGTGAAAACGGGTTGTACATTTGAATTTTGATCTCGAAAACTATTTGTTGCACTTTCTGAATAAATTTTTATTATATTGAGAAATGATTTCTGCAATATTGAAAATTATAAAGAAACTTTTATTTTGTAAATCCCACCCGTGGTTTCAATCCTGAAATGACATTTCTTTATAAATAATCTGAAAATAAACAAACTAGTATAAATAATCTCAATATCCTATATATTCCATTACATACATATTTAATATTATAACATCCCATTTTGTTCAAAACGGGATACATTGTACATCCCATTTTGAATAAAATTCGAGATATCAAGGAGAAAAAATGATTGATCTAGAGTGGAATGGTCTATTTTAATAATGTTATAATAATATAAATTATAATTAACTCTTTCATTCCGAACAACATATATATATATATATGCGAACACAATAATATACTCAACAAATGTAGATAATAAAATGTAATAGAAATATATTATTATAAATTATGCTACGTTTAAACACTCGAATTACTGTACTAACGTTTATCACAAAGTTTAGAACCAAAAAAAATTTAATCGTGTATTGCATACATTTTGTATACTCGTGTTAATTACCAACGACATCCTTCGCATCTGTGGATTAATTCGTGAACGACGCGTTCCATTTACAAAGATTACAGTTTACTACAAGCCGTAGCGAAAGGGTTAAAAATTGCAGAGACAGTAATTAATGAAAAATTATTCAAACCAATACCGCAATATTGTACAAAGTGTTCTGTTTTTTATTTAAATATATATCATGTTTTAAAGTATTTTCTACCTGTATAATAGTATCGAGATGACGATGCTTTTGATCCCTTATGTGTTCTCGCTGTTGCAATTTTCGTTGCAATTGTAATTGTGCTTCTCTGAGTTTTCCAGATTTTCCACTCACAGGTGTTACATGTAATTCTGTACTCGAGTCTGAACACACAACATAATATTTAATATACATGTCAGATTATTTTTAAACTACATAACTGTCAGTAGTCAAACCTTTATTTGTCGATGAATTGGAATTTCCTGAACCACATAATATACATACAGCAGAAAGAGATCGAGTATCAACACAAAGATTATCAACAAGATGACGTGCTAAGGCACTCAAAGTTGGAAATTTTAAGCCTAACAGGCTTTCTGCCCATTCTCTGATCAGCGTAGAAGCAGCTCCTAACATTTCTTCAGTAATATTTTCATCTACTTCATCACCCTAAAAATTTAATAGTTTAATGTAAAAATAACTAATACTATAAAGATGATTACTTCAAATTATATAATTTTAAATGATATAATCATTTAGCATGTAAACATAATTGAATAAATCTTTTTTAATGTAAAGTAATTTACATGTAGTAAAAGGAAGTTATTTAAAACATGTTAATTATAGTCTTATATCTCACAGTTTGAGTGCCAGATATATCAGGCAATGTTGGAGGATCCAACTTGACTCTTTTACGCATTCCAGCATAACAGTAACGTGAATTGCCTCGGGTGCCCAATCTGCGTGGTCTAACTCTGGGATATACTTGTTTCATAACTTTTCCAAAATCAGCAGTTGATAAGGGTTTCATTGAATTTCGCATGCAATACATACTGTAAGTAAATTAAAGAAATAATTCTAAAAAATGATTCATTTCACAATTTATCATTGACAATGAATGTATCTCTCAAAAGAAAATTTACTGTATTATAAAATATTGATATTACATTAGTTTTTATTACTCTAATACATCAAAGATTTATGTATTTATATATAATTTGTTAAATATATTACATTTAAAAAACTTACTTATATTCATCATAAACTTCCTGTTTTGGTAAAGAAACATCTGGATCTTCTTCTAAATGCGTTTTAATCCACATGATAGTTTGATGAATTTCATAACGATTTCCTAATGGATTTAATGGCTGCCTTAAAGGATCAACAGTTGCTCCAGTATTAGTTAAAGATAATGGAAGTTTCAGGTACAACAACAATTTTTCTTCTATTTTTAATTGTTCAATTTTTGAAAAAATTTCTTGAATACGTGTTTTTGATTCTTCACTGTATACAAACATTAAAAGTGTTATCATCAACATTGTTTTATTTATGTTATAAAGCATTTATTTTTAGTGAAAGTAATAGAATAAAAATATTTTATAATTTTTTATCTTTTATTAGAAAATACAAAAACATAAAAATATGTGATATCACATTTGATATAACTGAACTTTAACAAATACATATACAATATTTTAAGTAATTCGATGATAATATTTTCAATATATTTTCTTTGCTTCCAGGATTATACTTTGTATATATAAGAACTGTAAATGGCACAGATTCTAATAAAATCCTTTTTAATTTTAGGTAATAATGAAGAAATATTAAGAACATATTTAATTTTGTAAATAATATTTTAATATTTTGTTTGCCTTTTACACGTAGCCAATAATAATATTTAAAATAAATGTAATAATCTGTAATTCAGAATAGTCTAAAATCATTATGTTTTAATTCAGATAAAAAATAATTTTAACTCAACTGATTTCAATCTAATTTCTATATGTATAAGCAAAAATGATACAAAATATGTAAATGTTTGAATGTTTTTCCTATTCATATTTTGCATTTCTTATCCATGTTTTTCTTATTCATATTTGTTTTTGGTTTATGACATATATAAATTTTACTAAAATTACTGTGATATGTAATATTTTTTGCATTTAATGTAATTTCTATATATTATATCTTCTCAAAAATCAATCTATTAGTTATGAAATATTGAGCGTTAATTTGTTTTTTGACGAATAGAAACAAGATAAAAATAATATTAATAATTTATAATAATGAATTTCTATTGATGTGCATAAAGTACTATAATATTGTTTTAATTTGAAAACAAAAGAAGTATTTTAATTATTTACATTAGGTGCAGTTTCCTAAGGAGGATATTTTATTTTTAATAAATTAATACTTTTAAAGAAGCATACATTATTTTATGCTTTCTTTTGCTTCAAATTATATTATAAATGATCTGATATTCTAAAAATTTAAATTATCATTTCATTTTAATGTAATAAATAAATTGGAATTTATGTATCATTTCATATGTCAAATAGTAAAATATTATAGAAGTTTTATCTTGATATAATTTTTAGTATAATGTTGTTCTTCTAATAATTAATACAGGCATTTCTGAGCAGACACGATAATAGCATAAATTTGTACAAAAAATGTCGGTGTTTCTTTTAAAAAAGGAAAATATGACGAGGGGAAAGAGGGAGTGTAACGCGCGCGCGCTTGAGAGAGAGAAAGAGAGAAAAAGAGACAGAAAGAAAGAGAAAGAGAGAGAGAGAGAGAGGGTTTACATTAACCTGATGCTATCCTCGATTAGGAGACGAATTTTGTCGTACTTGGTGGTTCCATGATTTGTTAAGGCCGTGAACTTGGCCGCAATAATATCTTGAAATAGGTCGTCATCGTGGAAGCCGTTTGAAAATTTACCGGCAGCCAGTCGTTGACTTGACTGTAACTGTTTGTTATTGTCATTAATGCCGGCATTGTTACTACCTTCACCAACTTCGGGAGAAACGTCAGTTCGTTCCTTCTTAATTCGTTTGCCGTCGAACGCGCTTTCGTCGACATTATTAAGCTCGATTCTCGCGGGTGACTTGCTAACGCAGGGCTTCGTTCGATCATGGTTATCAGTATTCATTGTACCCCGTAACCGGAGGCGCTTTTATAATTATGTGTGTAAAAATTTATCACCACCCGCGGTATGCGAGTACCCTACCATTTTGTCAAAGACAGCTGGACTATTTGTTAGCATTGCACTCCCAGTGATTGCACATGAGCGCCATTTGAGACCCTCCACTCGCGCGGACTGACAAGTCGCCGAAGCGCATACAATATGAAAATAACCGAAAATTTGTCATACCGATATTATACACAGCATTTGGCCCGTGATTTTTGGCATGAACAATTTTAACAGAATTCACTTATGCGCAGCTCATTGTGAATTTAAAATCCAAGATTAGTGGACGGTCTACCACGCAACGAAAACTTAAGCACTTTGCGCGTTCTTCAATTGCCATAGACTACATTTTGTATTAAGGGTACCTCGCTTCATTTTCTTCTGTGGCAAAGTCACCTTTTCATTAAATTCACAGTGAGTTTAAAGCCGCGTTCAAATTAACGGGATAAACATCAACATCTGTTGATCACTAAACTCAGAGTTTTCAATTTATTGTTAGATTTTTTAAAGTTTGTAAAAGCTAGAAATTTCATAGATTTAGGTAAATTTTTTCATAAAAAATCAATAAATCTATACATTTTTTTGTATGAAAACAAGTCACAAGGTTAAAAGCTGCTAATTATAGTTGTTCCGTGTTTAAAATTATATTAGGTTAGGTGTATAAAGTGTTAGAACATGCTTTAAAATAACTTTTTAAAAATTGGATCAAATAATTTGAATTTTTTTTAAAAAAAAGGTTAACATATAAAAAATGTTTTGAAAAGTTTGAATTAGTCAAAATTATAAAAAAATCATGATGGCTTATCTTTCACAATTTTTTATCTGAATTAATGGAGAAAAGGGTTAGAGATGCTGACAAATTTATGAATATTTACAGAGTTATTAAAAAAATGCGATTTTGATCACCTTTGATCGTTTGAAATTCAACTACATTAATCGATTTTGATGAAATCTTTAGAATATATATAATTTACTTATATCTAAAAACATATTTTTTGAATTTTCACTATGAACTTAAACAAAAAAAGTGTAAAAAGTAATATTTATTTTTTTATTTTTTCGAGTAGTTGCAACTTTTTCAGAATTAATAAAATATGTCATCCAGTATACTAACTTTTCTAGCTCATCAAATAAAACTTAAGTTGTATTCAATGTTATAAAAATTATTATTCCTTTTTAAAAAATATTAAAATACCTTTGCTGCTCATTGAATATTGGGTATGTGTGAATTGATTCGTATGAAGTGCTAAATCGCTATACTCAATGAACGCGCGAAAAATTTAAAGATAAATTATAAGTTTTAAAAAGTGAACTGTTTGCTTTGTTCGCAATGTTAAATCATTTTGACTTTGCAAAGATGTTTTCTTTCTTGACGATGATCCCTAAGTTCTTCTAGATCTTGCTGGTCCAATCGTAAGATGAAATTCGTTCAGCGCATCGATGGTTCTTCTCTTGATTTCAATCAGACTGCGAAGTACTTATAGTACGTTGCGTACAAAAGCTTTAAGGCAATAAGTGAAGCTTGGCAGTCATTTGTCAATAGGTACACATAGATAAAGTAAGTAAATACTACTTATATTGAAAAATGATGGGAATAGAGTTGTAACCTAATCCTTATCGGGTGTTAGTGCTTCGAACTTAATTTACTTCTAGATCGTCATTTTACCGCGTAAAACGTTCACTATTAGTAAAAGCGTAGCATTAGAAGCGTTACAAACCGTCTACAACATATTCTCGCCATTTTTGTTCAATATGTATTTTGCTCGACAAAACACGATCTTGCATATTGACGCATTGGTTACCCGTTTCACGTAATTAAGAAAGCTATGTTCATGTTATTCTTAATAGCAAATATTAAATAATAATAGATGTTATTCACAAGAGCGTTGTAAACAATAAATGTATTTTCAAATTATGGATTCGTAAACCATAATTGCTTCCAGTTGATTACTATCTGAATTTCAAGTCGAAGCTACATAAACATTTAATGTCTAATATAAATTTTTTGATTACCTTTTTATCGACTAGATACTGCTAGATACTTGATTACTATTCGAATCTCAACCATAAACGATATAAATGTGCGATAGACATTTTTTCAATCTTTCATTTCACATTATTACAATTAAATGGTATTAAGAAATAAATTTTTATTTAAAACGGTTATAAGATATAACTATTAGAAAAGTCGAGAAACGATGAAAACTAATTCAAGTCGAATGTATGCTCTTAGGGTAACACGTGACTATACCGGTTACATCTAAATTGTTATAATAGGATAGTATAATTTTAAACAGAACGTAGATTCTCACTAACGATCTCTATTTGAATTTTGTTAATGATATTTACTGTAGTTATTATTCACATAGTATAGAGTTTAGTGCAGACTGTACAGTATTAGAGCTTAGTTCACATAATTACATGAGACTTGCATCATTCAGTCCTACTTGTGAAAAAAAACAAGTAGGTACAAAGTCTCGTTGTCACCCGGTTCTTTTAAGTCTACAAAGAAATAATTATCAAGTGTTTATTTTGTAAATTATATAATATAAAGTATTAACAGCATAATTTACATCTACTTTTGGTAAGTATTATAATATTTACAAAATTTTTTTATCTATCTTTCTGTATATCTATATACATCATTTGATTGATAGAGTATGCTTATGTTATTCGTTTTTAACCTCTTATAGGCATTGAAGTGCTGCAGAACAATGTTAAGGATGTTAAATGTATCTCAGAGTTCTTATTTATATCAGTTTAAATTACAAAAATATATGAAATATTACAATTGTTTAAAAAGAAGTATAACATCTAATACTGTGAAATATAAAACCAATTTAGTACAATATGAAGCTAATAAATTTCAAAAAGGACAAATTATTCATGGTTTTATGGTGAATAAAGTTACAACAGTAGATGAAATGTATCTCTGTGCAGTACAGTTGACTCATTTAGGTACTGGAGCACAGTATTTACATTTAGTAAGGGACGATAGTAACAATGTATTTTCAGTAGCATTTCGTACACCTCCAAATGATTCTACTGGTGTACCTCATATTTTGGAACATATTACTCTTTGTGGTAGTCAAAGGTATCCATGTAGAGATCCATTTTTTAAAATGTTAAGAAGATCATTAGCTACTTTTATGAATGCTATGACAGGACCTGATTATACTATGTACCCATTTTCTACACAAAATTTAAAAGATTACAGAAATCTACAATCTGTATATTTAGATTCAGTATTTAAACCACTTTTGAAAGAGACTGACTTTAAGCAGGAAGGTTGGAGATTAGAGCACGAAGATGTTCATGATAAAAATTCACCTATTATTTTTAAAGGAGTAGTTTTTAATGAAATGAAAGGTGTCTTCAATGAAAATCAGACAATATTGGCTGAACACTTGCAGAATAAAATTTTACCTAGTCATACATATTCTGTAATTTCTGGAGGAGATCCTCTGGTTATTCCTACTTTAAAATATATTGATTTGTTGAATTTTCATGAAACTTATTATCATCCATCCAATTCTCGATTCTATTCGTATGGTAATTTTCCTTTAGAAGATCATTTAAAATTTATTAATGATCAGTATTTGTTTCTAATGGATAAGATTGATGCTTCTGTGTCAAAGGTTCCCTCAGAAAAACGTTGGAATACACCAAGAAAGGAACACATTGTGTGCAAACCAGATCCTATGATTGCAGATCCTAATCGACAAAATAGTATAGCTATTGGTTTCTTATGTAATGATATAACTGACATACAGAAAAATTTTGAAATGCATATTTTATCTCAACTTCTTTTAAAAGGTCCGAATTCACCATTTTATAAATCTCTAGTCGAATCAAATTTAGGAATTGCGTTTGGTCCAATGACGGGTTTTGATGCTCAGTGTAAAGATACTATGTTTGTTGTAAGTTTACTTGGTGTCAAAGATAATAATTTTGAAATGGTAGAAAAGGTATTTAATGAAACTGTACAAAATGTTATTGAGGAGGGCTTTAGTAAGGAACAAGTCGAAGCTGTTTTACATAGTATTGAACTTCAAACGAAACATCAAACTTCTAACTTTGGATTGCAATTACTTTTCAATTTAACACCATTATGGAATCATAATGGAGATCTTATAAAGTTAATGAGGATTAACGAAGCAATTGGAAGATTCAGAGAAAACATGAATAATAATCCTAAACATCTTCAAGATTTAGTAAAAACATATTTGTTAGATAATACTCATAAACTGACATTGACTATGTTACCTTACGATCAGTATGATCAGGAGAAAGCAGCTGCAGAACGCACACTGTTAGAATCGAAATTAAAAACACTTTCTAAGGAGGAATTAGATGAAATTTATGTAGATGGAAAAATTCTACTTCAGAACCAACAAAAAGAAGAAGATGTAAATGTTCTTCCTACTTTGAAAATAGAAGATATAAAGGAAGATGTAGAACGTTATGAATTAACAGATGTGAAAGTAGGTGATGTTCCCTTACAAATAGCTACCGAGCCCACAAATGGTGTTTGCTATTATCGAGGAATACTTAATACAAAAGATTTACCATTTGAATTAAAAATGTTACTACCAATTTTCAATAACATTATTTCAAAAATGGGAACAAAAAATTATGATTACAGAAATTTTGATCAGATTGTGCGTTTGAAAACTGGAGGCTTACATTTTTCAAATCATATTGTTGAACATAAAAATAATTTACTGCAGTACGAAGAAGGGATACTTCTAGAATCTTATTGTTTAGATCACAATGTAAATGATATGTGGAACTTGTGGTTAGAGTTATTTAATAATGTCAAACTATCTGAAATTGAGAGATTTAGTACACTTGTTAAAATAAATGCTGCAGATTTGGTTAATGGAATTGCAGACATGGGACACGTATATGCAATGAGTAGTGCTGCCAGTTTGGTTTCACCAATTATGAAATTCAAAGAAAATTTATCAGGAATGGAATATGTCTTAAAAATGAAAAAAATAGCACAGACGCAAGATTTAAGCCCTGTATTAAATGACATGCAAAAGATATCTGAGTATATTTTAAACAAACAATACTTGAGGTCAGCGATAAATTTATGCGAAAATAATAAGGACAAGATATTAGAAAGTATTGTTGAATTTTATAATTCGTTACAAGGCACACCTAAAAATATATATTCTTCTACCTATGATCAAAACGTTGAAATACTAGATAATGCTGTTCATCATGTATTACCATACACAGTAAATTATGTGTCTAAAGCAATTTTTACTGTACCATATACACATCCAGACTTTGCACCTTTACAAATACTTGCTAAATTAATCACATCGCTTTATTTACATCCAGAAATCAGAGAAAAAGGTGGAGCTTATGGTGGAGGTGCTACAATGTCATCTGACGGAGTTTTTACATTTTATTCTTACAGAGATCCTAATTCTACTCGTACTTTAGATCTGTTTGATAAAGCTTCTGACTTTTTATTGAAACATTCATTACAAGAAAGTGATATTAATGAAGCAAAATTAGGAGTATTTCAACGTCTTGATGCACCAGTTTCTCCAAGTAATCGTGGAATGATTAAATTTAAATATAATATAACAGATAATGATATTCAAGAACAAAGACAACGATTGAAAGCTGTAACTAAAGATCAACTTATACATGTTGCTGAAAAATATTTAGATCCTAATCAAAAAGATTTGAGAGTAGGACGTGCATTGATCGGACCTATTAATCGTGATTTGTTAAATAGACAGACAGAAAATTGGAAAGTCCAGAATCAGGAAGAACAAACTTCGATTAGAGCAGCTGAATGAAATTTCTAATAAAATTATTGTTGATATTGCTATAATTACAAGTATATTTATGTTTAATATGTACATATGTACATGTGTGCTTTCATGCACATGTATTTATGCAAATTCACAATTTATAACTTATGTATTTTTTATATAATAAATGTTGTAAAAGTTATAATGTTATGTGTTATGTATACATAGTTTATAAAAAATATAGTGATTCAGTAAAATTCTGATGAAAATAAAATGGTTGGGAGCAGTAGAATGTTTAAAGTGTATTTTTGTGGGAAGCTGAATTGAATGAATAAAATTATTTTTGATGCAAGCTGAATAAAATTTATTAGGTGATTATAAAAATTTATTTAAAAAATAAAATTCAGTGTTTTGTTCTTTACAAAAGTTTTTGAATTACTTCAGTCATGGTTACTTTAATTTCTTTGTATACATGTATATAGCAAAGTTAGCCTATTCATTTATAGTTGAACTTTATGATTGATCTTTAACAGCTTTTTAAAATGTGTAAGGTAGAAAATGAGGTTTCAATGACATATGTGGTTAACAGAAGTGTTGTCTCCTCCTTAAAGGAACAACCAGGTACCTTTTATTAATGTCCCATATTTCTAGAAAAAAATCACTGCTTGCCTCTAAAACTAATAGTTGCTTTTTTCAGATTTATATATATTTTTAAGGAAGGGAGGGGGGAAATGTAGTTACACTGCCAGGTGAGGTTATTAAGAAAAGCTGCCACCTCATCCGGGGAGTAACTCCTCTGGTAGCAAATGTTCATTTCCAGCATACATTTCACATACCGCGCCACAGCATCATCACCCTGATGATGGTCTCTGGTGGTATTGCGGCTGGCAGTATGCCCTACATTTCTTTGATCTTCCACGAAGTATTCACAGACGAAGAAGGTGTAAAGGACATCGTTACACGCAGGCAGTGAGTTATTAATGAGTCTTGATGGAACATTACCCCTTCTGTCGTACTTAAGCTTTAAGTTTTAAGCTTGTGTTCGACAGTAGGGCTAAGACAGGATCTATGCCACAGTCCTGGCAGTAGGATCTCTTTCACATTAGCGAATATACTGCCACTAAGAGGTCAACGCCAGACAAGAGGCACCGAATCGAGGCCCAGTGGGGCTCTTTATACCAGTTAACCCTTTGCGGCCGATTGACGCTTATATGCGTCTAAGCAGAACAGTCATAGCAAGTTACAAAATCGTGTATATGTTTAACAAATATTGCCCTGCGTTTTTGGCATAAATAATAACTACAAGTTTGGACAACAGAGATTTATAACATATGTTTTGAAGTAGGGAATTATTATTTATTTTATTTTGTAACGATGTCGGTAGAAGACTAGAATTGTCTCGAAGATCGACGCGCGGCGGAAAAAAAGAAAATTCACGAAAGTGCGAGAGCGGCTCGCGTAGTAACGCGAGCTTATTGATTAACCGCGGTTCAGTAGTAATTCTCATGTAAATATAAATATCATTCCATACTGTGCTCTTTTGGGAGAGAACGAGGTAAATCCACAATCGTCCTTTAGAGTAAGGGGAGTACGAAGCCTAGCTTTTGGATGCCTTGTACAGCACGGGAGAGTACGGGAACTACCCTTAGGTCCCTCTCCGAAGGAGAGAACAGCAGGATTATCTGCAGGTCGTCTATCGGGGAGGAGAGCTGAGGAAGTCACCCGGACGCCCAAGAAAGCTCCGAGAGCGCTTTCTACTCTCTTCCTCTGGGATGAAGAAAACGGTCGGATTAACCACCGGTCGCCACCCGGGAGGAGTGAGTGGGAGCGTGCTCTTTGACCACGTTAGGGACGTAGGAGAGAACGGTCGTCTCCTAGGGGGATGAACGGAGATGCCTCATAGTTCGCAATATTAAAATGTCTAGTTTGTCGATCAGAAAATTTTGATATTGTATTCGAAATTTTGTGAATAATTGATAAATTCTTGTAAGACTATTTAAAACTTAATAAACCATTATATTTGTCCATAAATTTCGCATTCCTTATTCTTTCCATGTTACAATTTGAAATAAATAGTATTCCGTCTGAATAGTATTCCGGGTAGCTGAAACGGTTTTGAACAACAATTTTCTTTGCAAGAATGTCAGATGGGGCTTCGATTTTGAATTATTAAGGAAGAACACTGACCAATCAGAGTGCGTGGAAAACGCGCACTCAGCTGCGTGAGGGTAGCTTCGAGCTGGGGCGTTCGGACTAACCCGTGAACAAGTACAAGTAATATCGAAAATAAAAATTTCAAAAGTTCTCTGTATTCTTCTAGCTCTTTTTCTTCATCTTGTAACGTAGGAGAATTTTGTCTATGTTACGCGTCAGCGGCCACAGGTGCTTAACATTACGGCCGACACTGGTGCGGGCCTAGCTACCCAAATTGGTATAAAAAGGGCGAGAAAGAGCCAAACATCCGACTCACAACGCGATGTTCTAGGACTGCTTCCGGGGCCTCGTGCACTGGGATTTTCCTAGAGGTCGTAACGTCCATTTTTTCACCATAGTACCAGACCGTCAGGCTTTCCCCTTCACGGTGGAGTACACGTTTGTCCACCTGTCACGTCCTAAAACCTTGTAATTTTTAATTTAGTTAACGTTCTACAAACGGTAGAATATTTCATCTTATACCTGCACCAGAAGTGTCGACAGCACCCCCTCTCTACCGTAAACTTACTATGATTGGCTAGGGTGAAACTACGAACTCTTGTATAAATGACACACCAATTTTGTAGAATAAACACTTCCTACAAAACCATAAACGTTGTCGTTTGATACCTCGAACAACTTTCATTCAACCTTGCCATCAAGGCTGAGACTTCGCCACCAAGACAATTAAAAGGGAAGATATCGGGAGCGATATTACTGATCTCGATATTATACCACCTCAAAATACCACCCACCCCGTCTAAACGAACGCTACTTCAGAGTAGTGTTATAATCTTCTTATATATCTATATTTCTTTGCTCTCTTTCCTTGTTTATGTTGTTTATATTTCATAATTTTATGTTCCAAGCTACTATTTTTGTTTAGGAGGAGGAGAAATGCGTGCCCGGCGGGTCCACCACCCATCCAGGTAGAGTGGAGCTCTCCCGGAAGCGGATGCTCATATACGCTCTAAAGCTCTTCCTCCAAACTCACAAATAATCCCCGAAGCCGGATCCGGGGTTATATTACACCTGCTTCAGTGGTCTGTTATGAACACCTATGGTAAGTGCTTCACGGATGTATACCTACGTATTCTACCCCTTTGCGTTGCATACACTGCGCCATAGCATCCGAGGTTACTTGGCTTTAAAATATTATAATGGTGGTCTCCGGGGTGATGCTGTCAACAATCGAAATCGCTGCGTAATAGGAGTCGTGTACCAGTTAATGCGTCCTGACTTTCTAGGGTCCGCTGATAATTGCGTAAGCGAACTGTGTGAGCAAGTCATTAGCGACCCTATTCCAGTTCAGATTGTTTTAAAGGATAAAAGCCGCTTCTTCCGTTCTTTCGTCTTATTAAGGACAATCCAAAACGTTCTTCAAGCCCCAGAGCTTAGAGTCTGGACGTGCTTCGTTTACCCACATAGCTAGCACCCAGACTTCGCGGAGTAGGCGGTGGCTTTGTGGTCTTGCGGGTAGGTTTGTTATCAAGCTCGATAATAGCCATCCGCAACTTCAGAATGTTTGAGCTTCCCGCTTAGATCACTGCCCATCTCTCGGCAAACCGTCTTCTTCACCTTCGATGCTGTGGTCAGGCAGTTCATGTCCAGGACTAAGTTCGATCGGTGTGATTGCCTCACGATTTCCTGGATTGATTTAGCTTAAGGAGAACGTTACCTTCTGTGAGTCCGACCTGTTAGCTGGCTACTTTTCCTGTCCGCCCAACTGGGTTATAGGCGAGGCACTTTGTCTTTCTGGAGTCCCCGGAGGAGTCTTTCTTTTTTTTCTTCTTTCTTCCTTTAATCACGGTGACCCAGATGTCCCCATCTTGATCCACCATCTTTTTTCGCTTCTGATTCTCCGCCCTTCTAGGTTCGATAGCACCATCCTTCTTCTGTTTGGGGGAGCAGTAACGGTAGAGGTCCAACCTCTTATTCTGTTATTGATATATTCTCTACCATTGTTGCGCCGTATTTACAAATTTTAAATCAAACTTATATTTTATTTTATTAATGGTAGTCCAGTATAGTCTCTTGCACCTCGAAGTTATTCTTTATTAAATAAAGACATTTCCCCTAATTTTAGATGGCGTGTACAGCCGAAGATGTAAATGCTATGTATTTTTTGAACGCATTAAAATTATTTATTGAAACACAATGGCTTTATAACACTCCGGTCACCGATTTGTTAACAGAAGGTTTACTTGATTTATTCCCGAAAGAATGGCTGCATACGCTGCAATGTTTAGAAAATGAAGAACTTAATGATTTTATTGTAAATAAAAAGATACAGGTTCGTAGTCGAAATATTTAATTAAATTGTAATAACATACTATAATAATAATTAACGAGAAGGAGATACGAGATGCTAATCGAGTTTTTCGATCATCTTTCAAAAAGAAAATATATAAAAAAAAAATGCAACTTTTGTTTCAAACATTTCTTCATCAACGAATAACTTAGAGTTATTTGGGATTGTCATATTATGCGAAATCTTAAAATTAATTAATCTTCAATTAATTTACATCTTTGACTTTTGTTGAGTTCTACGCAGTATACTGTCTTCGCCCGCGTACGTGAACAAATATGGTAATATTCGCCCTCCACCCCCTTTTTCGACACGAAGAAAATCCACTCAGAAAAATATATTTACAACTTATATTTATACAATCGCTTAAAGTTACACTGTTTTTAGTTCTTATGATTAGAAGTTTTCAAAAGTCTTCAAACGCACTGATTTTACTTCGGATACACTAATAAGTGTATTCCGTAATAACGAGAAACGTGTCAAACACCGTCGATTGGCGTAACGCGGGGGAGTTGTGTGGTCCGTGCTTGTCCATGTAAAGGAGCAAGCTCAGTAAACCAGTGACGGATGGGTCAGTGGCCCTTTTCACAGTGGACAGTAGTAGCAGGGGTCGGGGTAAGGGTAGACTTCGAGGGCGCTACTCTGGTGGGCGCTCGGTGCACTACCTTCCTCACACGATGCGCTACAAAGTTCATCAGCTAGAACGTCGAAATATGCTTCTAACTTGTTAAAGCTAATCGGAAACTCGGATTCTCATCTCGTGTCCCCTTCGTGTGATTATAAGAACTTAGAAAAAGGGTATATTTTAACACAGTTAATATATTATTGTATATTTCAGCCCCAATTTTCAGAGACTTTAAAACTCTTTGTTAAAAAATGTAAATATATAGATCAATTACCAATTATAAATACTGTGCTGGAAGCTGAATTACCAAAAAACTTTCAAATAGGGCTCAGTAGTAAAAAGCAACACGAAATAATGCATTTAGCCTATTTGGTACATGCGCAATGCGCATCGCAAAACATTAAAGTTATTGTTGATCTAGGTGCAGGTTTGGTAAGAAAATAATATTGTGCATCAAAATACAGTGGGGTATGATAACACGAAAGTAACCAGTCTTAGAATCTTGTTCGTTACGGTATACATATATTAAAAAAGTTTTCTCAAATTTCATAACATAATCTACACAATATTTTCGTATGTCTTACAAATATTTATTTAAACACGAAGTGTGTCATTTTGATCACTTTTTTTAGCAGAGCTAATTGTCTCGTAGTAGTAAAATTTCTGGACCAAAAATTGCGACAAATGGCTGTCACACGTCTTTTTTTAAATTAACTTTATTTCGTTGAGAAAATTCTGAGATTAACGAAACACTTCGATTTTTAGTCACTGAAGAATAATATACAATAAATGGCGTTATATAATCACGTGACATATGTGTAGTATATGTTGTTTACATTACAAATAACAGCGCTCTTCGCATATAAACCGTTGAATCACAGAAGCTAAAAGTTTAAATATCAAAAACGATCATTTCAGCTGTAACAACCTAATAACATGGCTTCCATTGGCTTAATTAAAAAATTTTCTTTAGGAGTGTCTGCTGCCCCCCGTCTCAATTTTCGTCATCTTGTCATAGAATATTTCATTTTGATATGGTTTTTATTTATAATTTAATACACTGCGAACGTCATTGTATTTTTAACGGACTTCCGAAAGGAGGAACTTACAGAGTTACTGAATTCGATCATATTCGATTTTATTTTTCAATTGGAACGAAGTCTTTTGCATTTTTAAGAGGCGTTTTCGCGATGATCCTATTTGCAAAAATTTATAGAATTTTCTATTGTTAATAACTATTGTTATTGCAACAAAAAAAATATTCTTTAGTGTTTCTCTGAGAGGCATGTACCGATCGCGATTGAAACCTTTCGCATTTAGTAGTAGTTTTCGTGATGATCCCACTTATCACAAATTAATGAAATAAAATAATTTTTAGAAAAAGTACAACCGACTTCAAAAAGCACTAAAAAGTATGAAATAATTTCTATTTAATTTGTATGAGTATTTATCAGCTCCTGAATAAATTGATTAAAAGATTAGATGGCATATTAAATACAATGCAATCTTTTCGGGGGCGGCGCAAAATTAATTTAAATCTTTGTTAATTAGTTCGATTTGTTTGTACGCGACCACGGTCAAGTGCGATGTGTAGCCAACACTCCCGTCGCTGACTCCCATTGGTCGGTATTCTTCGTTAATAATTAAAAAACGACGCTTTAGCGATCATTTTGGTAATAGAAAAAGTTGCTTAGAATCACTTCAGCTACCACCCCCTGAAATTACGCCCAACCTTTGTTATAATACTTTGATGTTATTAGTAAAAATCGTTCGTTATATCATACCTGACTGTACATGTTTATTAAACAAATAACATATTTCGTTTTAACACGTTTTTATTGCAGGGTTACATCTGTCAGCTGCTGTATCATTTGTACGGGTACAAGGTGCTTGGATTAGAAAGAAACCAGTCAATTACAAACACTGCTAAAAATAGACAAGTGAAATTGTATCCTGATTCATTAACGCATGTTAAATACAGTTGTTGCGATTTAACGTGTAATTCCGTTGAAACGATAGAAACTATTTTATACAACGAATTCCAAGAAAAGTCGGATGTTTGTTTAATCGGTTTGCATGCATGTGGGAATCTGAGTATAAATGCGACAAATATATTTCGTGATATGAAAGCAGCTCGTGTTTTTATCATGGTATCCTGTTGCTATCATAAACTTTCAGTATCAAAAACCATGCAAACGAATACATCGATTAAAAAACAATATTTTAACTATTTCCCTTTGTCTAATTGTCTTAAAGATGTAATTAATAATAATAGTTTTGATATCGGTTTCTTTCTGAGACAACCCTTTTTGCGGCTAGCATGTCAAGAACCGGCAGACAGGTGGTGTAATATGTCTGTTAAAACTCACAATGAACATTCCTTTTATGTTCTTGCAAGGGCTGTTCTTCAGTTGTATGCAGTTAAAAGTAGGTATAAAATGTTGTACTCCTGAAATCTCCGTATCTTCGAAGATAGGTTCTGAGGTCCTTTATGAATAATTAGCGAACGCTATACAGGGTAAAATACCTCGAATAAATGTTAAACTGCGTTATTTATAAAAGTTGCATGGTTTCAAAGGGGATAAACGATGATGCATGTTAGAGAAATTTTTGGTGACGATGAATCGCGGTTCTGGAGTAAGTGCCAAGTGGTCTCCCATGGTCCCCTTACCAGAAGATCTTCCCCACTCCGTGGCCAGATCCCTTAAGAATTCATTTGTTACTCGGCACGTGCCACGCAGCACCAGGACGTCGGGTCCTCGGCCACGAGGCACTAGTATTCGGCTTCCACCAAAAGAAATGTATTGCGACTTGCGGCTCCTAAGATTCGCCACGACCTCCGGCCACGGGGCGCGAGCGTTTCGGCTTCCGCCAAAGGAAGAGCGTCACGCACCTCGCGGCTCCTAAGGTTCGCCGCGGTCCTAGATTCTGTGGCAGACACGGGGTGCCGGTGTCGGCACTTCAAAATTCTTCAAATCAGGTCAAAGCCCCTTCGTTCAACAACCTTGACACGTGGACTACCCTCGTACACGTATTTCTCTAATATTGTGGAGGACATTGTCGAAGGCGTCATTGACGTCCAGAAAAGCTACTGGTGTGAATTTTTTCGGCTAACACGGTTAGATAACCGATGTTGTCGAGGCAGGAGCGGTCCTTTCTGAAACTCGACTGCGTGTTGTTTAACAAACCATGGTGTTCGCACCACCATTGGGATCTGTATTTAATAAGAAAACTTGTGTTTCGGTCCATGTCTTTGGGATCGTGTGGGAGGTGTACAGTTGGTTGAATATCATCTAGAAAGAGGAGGTTGTTTCTCTGTGAGAGGTGGTGAATTATGTTTTGTTCTATGCCGTGCAGACCTAGAGCTGATTTTTTATTACTGATTTCTATTGCTACATTGAATTCCCTGTCGAGGAATTAGTTGGTGTAATTTTCGTAGCTTGATGTCTGTTAAATGGGTGCCCAAGACGGGGGAGGGGGCGATCTTTTCTATAGCTATAAATTACCAATTTATCATTTCCATATCCACTGGTTGCATCAAGAAATTTTAGTTGGATATTTTTGAAAAACACTGCGCATTTAGGAGGTGCTACACAATTGTCTAGAATTAGGAAAATGCCGGTCATGGGTACCTAGAGCCGCAGATACGAGGATTTCACTGTATTTATTTTTTAACACGTTAAATACAACATAAAAAATATTTTAGATGGTTTTGCTCTTACGAAACGGGCTCGAAAAGGAACAAGAAAATCGCAGTGTTTAAATTTCGAAACTTATGTCAAAGATTCGTTAACAAGGTATAATTTCCAACCATTAAAAGGAAGAGAAGAACAAGGTAATATCATACATTATTCATATTATACAAGTTGTTCGACCACAGGAAAGCATAATTTCAGGAGGGTTGTAGCTGAGGTGATTCTAAACAACTTTCTCCTTTACCAAAATGTTCGCTTAAGCGTTATTTTTGAATTATTAATGAACAACACCGACCAATGACAGCACGCGGCCTCAGGCACGGGAGTGTTGGCAATGCATTGAAGTTGACCGTGATCGCGAACAAACAAATCGAATCGGTTAACGAAGCCTTTTTAAAAATGTTATTCTTGATTTTTACTATATTTTAATTAACACTTTGACTGCCACGTCACCCACATATGGGTGACACTTGAATTTCCATTAGAAACCGTCGCCCATATTATTAGGAATTCTTTCATCTACTGCTTGAAAATGTTTCCATTAGATATTTAAAATTACAAATTATAAAGATAAAAAAATGTGGAAATAGAATATAAAATTGATCAAAAATTACTGTCAAATGGAATTTTTAGTAGCTGTAACGTGGTAATCAGAATGTTAATAAACTTCATGCTTATTCACAGTTGAGAATTTTGTAACTGTTGTCTGATGTTTGCTACATTACCGACGCGACACAGACGCGTAGTCAACACTCCCGTGACTGAGCTCTTTGTGGTTTGTGTATTTCATTAATAGTTCAAAAACAATACTTTAGTGAATATTTTGATAAAGGAAAATGTTTGAAATTACCTCAACTATGCCATTACATCCTGTATATACAGCATCCTTTCACAAACCATTGCGATAAGACCCTGTATATTATCATAGAATTAAATCTTAAACTTCATTTTTGCCTGTGATCGAGGTGTCCGAAAAACGTTTCTTAAAAAAGCATAAAAATGTTTCAAAAAAAGAAAATGAAAAGTTTAACCTAAAATACAAAAGCAATTAGCGTTCATCTTTTAATAACTTTGAAGAAGAATTACTTTTAAACAAATTTGAATCAAAACTTCGCAAAATTATTTTAAACAGCATTTCTATTATAAAAATGTTTCTGAATATAACTCGACTCTCTAAAAATAAAATAGCTCTTGGATTTTCACCAGTGGTAACAAAATAATGATAGAGTAATGCATTTTAGATACGCATCCCAGTTTTGACACGCACGAGAAAACTATGACAGAGTTATGGAAAAGTCATTGTAATAAATTAAAAAGTGTGGAAATTTATAGTGGTTTACAACTGATGTTGCAAGCACCAGCGGAATCGCTTATTTTACAAGATAGGTTATGTTGGATGGAAGAACAAGGCTTAGAAGCAACAATTGTTCCAGTTATGAACAAACATTTATCTCCACGATCACATGCAATTGTATCTAAAAAAAGATAATAAATATAAATATAGAGATATAGATAATAAAGATAAATTAATATTTTGTTTAAACTTGTACATACATTTTATGTCCTGAATTCTTTTACGTCAAAAAAAGTAAACTAGTGGACAAACTTAAAGGGTCATTACTTTCATTTCGTCGTCGAAATCATGATTTGTAAACTGGAACAGTGTCCTTCGGATATGTTATGCCCTGAAGTGTCCTCAAGATACATCCGAAGCTGCCCCGAAATCAAGCGCGTAGTTTTCTAGCTGCACCCACAAAACTGTCCTCATGTCACCAAATGGAGTTTGCACTACCTTTACAGCGGTTTTCTAACTTCGTATGCAGCAGCAACGGGCCAAAATGCCTTCCAATGAACACACAAGATTCCTATGAGACCCGCCTGTTCGGTTGCAGCATCAGAATCCGCACTCTCTCCTTCGAAACCACTCTTATGGAGTTGCGCCTTCCAAGTCGCTACAATGTCTTGTATTGTTGTCGGGAACGGCTCTAAAGTGCTTAATGGACATCGCCCACCATCCCTGGACAACAGAGGAAAATACACACCATTCCGATTGCTGAGGACTGTTCCCATAAATCATTCCTACGTTTCAATAGCCTGTCCTTGGTACCTGGCACGCGTTTTGAGGCAGATTTGAACTGCATTAAGTTAAGGAAGATCCCTCTTGACGTTTCCACCTTTGTCTACCGACACCACTCCTATTCATGTACCTTCAACTCTTAATTTTATCCACTCATACAGTTAGGCCAAACGAGGGTGGTGGCGGAGAGTCCCACTGAGTAAGTCCTAGAACTGCGCAGAGAGGTCTCGACCATCTTTCCAAAGGAAGATGAGCTCTTTCGGCACACCCGCGCACGTTGCAATACCTACCAAACACTCCTGACGCCGTTATGAACCCCCAGTTAGCTGTTCTTCCCCAGACGGAATGGGGACAGACGATCCACGATACCCCCTCATTTGCCACGTAGTCAGAATCACCAGACTCCGAACAGATCTATGGCGTCGGGTCCGGAAACTTTGTAATCTTATCAAAACACTCTACTGGCTGTAGTCAGCATGCACTTCAGTAGGCAACCCGTCATACATTGTCGCCAATGCGAGTACTGTGCTGTAGTTAATGCTTTGAGGGCGAAGGTGGTGCTGTTTTACTGTTTATTAATATTCAGATATTTACAATCTCTCGGCTAATAGATAAGTTAAAATAACCTTTCCTTTCTTGGAATACTTTATTGATGATCTCATGCAAATTTGCGGACAGTAGTGATTATGCCCTACGTCGAAATGCAGTTAATTGTAATAAAACTGCGGCCATTGCAGCCTTGAGGGATACAGGACATTCCTTCCGAAACAGGCCGTCAATTGAAACGCAGCATGTCGGTCGACCAAAGGACATACAAAGGACTCAAACAAACGAACCGGCATGAACGGTGGCACGACGAGGCATAATCGTGCCATGGTCCGCATAGCCGTGCAGGTTGATTTTGTTACGGGGAACAAGATCAGTTGATTAGCAGCAGAACAGGCTCGGCGATGTCTCAATGAGACTGCTCTACATTCGAGAAAGTCCACGAGAGATTCCGTGCTCACTGCCAAGCATCGTCGAGCACGCCTTGCCTTTGCACAACGACACACCAGATGGTCCCGGGTACAGTGAGCGCGAATCAGTTTTAGCACAAGCTCACAAACGACAATAACTCCCTAAATTTGCTAAAAATTGTTTGTGGTTGGAGGATTAAGGAGGAAAAGGAAGAATATTATTACTATAATAATCATTTTAATTGTACTAATTCTAGGGTAAAGGTAATTTTTCTAAAACAAGTTCTCAGCGGTTTTATCTACAACATACAAATTGTTGAAAAATAAAATGTTTATTAATTTTGGCATCCCTTAATACCTAATTACTATTCTTTAAATTTACAATTATGCCACAAAATTTCTGGCATATAAAATGCTTTTAAATAAATCATTCTGTAATAGAAACAGTTTTTATAAAACTTTTCTGTTTTTAATCCAGTCTTTAGATTTAAATACACCAAAAGTAAAATAAAACATGAAATATTTTTTTTACATATATTTCCTTTATATTAATTAATTTAAATAAAAAAAATAGCAGTCTTAATTACACAGTTTCTGCTGTGCATGTCTTACAAGAAGTCTGACTAAAGGAATATGAAACCTATTGATTGAAGCTATTTTAATTTTAGAGTAAACAAAAAGTTCCTCTTGACAGACTCTCTGTGAGGCACACACAGTATTTAAACTCTACTTTTCATAAAAGCCTTAGTATCTTACAATATTACTGCATGCAGTATAACTCCTCCTTCTGCTGTAACCCTCAATTTGAACAATATTATACAATGATACAAATTATTTTTAAAAATGATTCATATTATGTATCTTATCTGTATGGATGAATTTGTGATGCAGCTTTAATATTAGTTTTGATCGTACTTGGAGCTTTACTCATTTGTCCCACTAAAAGTATATAAAACATATTCATTACAATTGTAAATATAAATACCATAAGATAAATAAATTGTAATAAATATCTTACTGGATGAATTTCCTAGAGATCCTTGTCCTGAATTTTGTTGCTGGTTTCCAGGCCTACCTACCATCATTCCACTAGACACAGAATTCACACCAGACTGAACCATTGGAACTGAATCAGACTAAAAAATAAATCACAAATGTTATAATAATGTTAGAAATATATACCTGTATATGTTTGCCTCCTTACCTAGGCTACTTTTAATTCAATCTTTTACTGTTTAACATTTAACTAGATTGAAATTTTAATTTTACAAATTATTCATTATTATTACAGTTTCCATATGATACAATGGAAGAATAAATGAAACTATATTTATATATGCAGTATATGTATGTACAGCTAAATTACAATATCATAAAAATAATTATTAAGAGTCATATCAAGATTTCTTACGGATGTTTCAACATATCCCACAATTTTATGAACTCTCCCTGCAACGAGGCAAATTCTGACCTCATTCAAATAATATTTTTTACTTTTTTCTCTATGTATCTTCTTAAATTTTCACTTACGATATATAAAGAGAAAAAACTGAAGTATATTTCAGCATACTTCTTATTAATCCTTTTATATCTATTATCTAAACTTCTCAATATTTTTTAGATCCGGTAAATTTTTAAATCTCAAAGGGTTAAATAATTGATTCACATGAAACTTATAAAAATTAGAAACTGAAAAAGGTATCAACCAATCCCAGTCTCCCCTGTGGTTGAAATTTACCTTTAAACCTTTACCCACACCTACAGCTGCCACAAGGGCATGGGTGTCCGCTGTACTACTAGTCTGTGCTTGGGCTGCTCTGGATCCGGATTCACTTTCCCATTCTTCTCGTGCTTTATTTGCTATATCCCACACATGACTAATGACCTTTGTGTATTGTGTCACTTGTTTCTGAAAATGATAATGCGCATACATATTTTAGAAGTCAAGACATTTAGCGTTCCACTCGCTAAATGGACCGATTATGGATTTTACTTTCTACGGTATTTTGAACTATTAGAGGAAAGTTATATTTAATATATCATAGATAAAAGTTTGCTGTTGTGTATAGTTTTTGTACCTATTTTAGTAACGTTCTATAAGTCATAGTTTAGGCAAAAAACGACTACTGTGGTAACAAAAATCTTGATATTTGGATTACCTGTTATACCTCTCTTAACACATTATCTACCATTTTAAAATATAAAAATAAACACTCTCACCTTATCATTTAGTACTAATTATAGAATAGAAGGAGTAGCCCTTATTTTTTACCTAATTTTCGATATTTCAACAGTGTTATAAACGAAAAAATAATAGTCAAAGGTTTGCTAATCATTTTTCAGTCGACAAACGATAATATCGAAAACGATTAACACTTTAATTACCAAATTTTTTCACTTACCAACTCGGAAATATTTGTATTGGATATTTAAAACGATGAACAATGAAGATAATAATATACTGGAGAAATAATAAATAATTTTTATTAGAAATAAAAATATCAAGTAATAAAATTTTCAGCAGTGTGGCAATCAAAGTGTAAGCTTCCGGTAAATAAAGTGTTAAGGTTTGCTAAGACGTTAGTTATAATTATTCAACATAATTATTTTATTTCAATTTCTAACAAAAAATGGTAATTTCTTAATCGATTACACTTAAAATCTAATTGTACCAACAGTACGAGTCAAAATTGTAATATTTAACACTAGAATTATCGACGTTTAATATACACTTTCTTTCGAATAAAAAATAAAGAAGTAAACAAAATAAATAAGGGATGAAACACACACTATAAAACAGATTGATTGTTTATTTTAATAAAAATTAGCTCACATTTTGGCATAGATGTGTTGATAAATCTTGTAGAATAAACTAAAAAAATTGGAACAAGTCATTTTGACCCCTTTGGTAGTTCTAGTGTTAAAACTGCTGCACAGTCCCCATTACTAATTATTTTGTTATCCCATTTAGAAAAAAAAAGGTAAAAGGGTATTCTCCCCCTTTGCAAAATTTTTATGAAACTTCGTACATTTCTTAAGCAAATAAAAATAAAGGACACGTATTGTTTATAATTACTTTATAAAACTATCCATCAAAGTTTCGACCTACAAGTACTACAGGCAACCCTCCTACAACACGGCATCCCATAACACGATAAGAAAATTTCAAAAATCTTTGTACAACACTGTACTTCTACAGTAGTACATAACATGATTTTGTTATAGTAAGTGAAAATAATATTTTTGTTTTCGTTTTGTGTTATACATACATTTATATTTTTAATAAAAATTAAGTTGCCTATATGGAATTTAAGAAAAATGTCTTTAATAAGTTTTCGGAACGTAATCTCCCTTTTTGTACTGGTCTGGTTCTCATATAACATGGTTTCTAGAAACCGATCTACCGTGTTATAGGAGGGTTACCTGTATCTCAAAAACCAAAGGAGATACATAAGGATTTCTAAAAGGAAAGCTTTATGGTTTTTTATGTATGATAACACTCTGTTTCTAACAAACAAATTCTTCATAACGATGTTTTACAATTTATTTAAATTTACATAATGTAACAAGTATTTTATTTCAAATCCATTGATACATGTATTTATGAAATTGCCTTTTACAGTCTTTCATATTTCGATTGCTTACATCCCACATGTGCTAAATAAAATCGTATCTGGCGACATTGCATTAGCAATTATAGTCCGCAGAATCGTTGACTTCAGGGTGATGGATGATTTTATCAGAAGTGATCACTTATGGGTAACCATGTGCCAAAGCAGCAAACTGCTAGCGCGCGTCAACATCTGGCAGGAACTCAGTCAAGATGTACGGCAAGAAACTCATTGCAACTATGCTTGACGGAGCTCGGTTACTTCCACTTGTACCCGAGCATGTAGGCAACCTTTTCTTTTTGGGTTGCTGTCGGAGGGGGAAATGCATTTTACGCACCTACCCCAGGTGGTTGCGTGCTAGTTCCTGGGGGTGTGTGGGACTCACCACTCCCCCCAGAGGGGAAATGACCCCGTTGCCGGGGACCATCGAGGGTGCAAAGACGGCTCCTACCCACTAAAACCCCCTCCCCAACGGGCTGGGACGGGTCCTGGAATTCGGCGTTTAGCCACTACTTCAGTAGCCCATCCGCTAAACGTGGCGCTTAAGCCGCCCTGAAATGGGCAGCGTCACAAGTGTCTCCGAGGAGACAGCGAGCCTAGGCTGCCTTGAAAAGGGCAGAGCTAGGGGACAACCACACATGGAGTTCCCCAAACGGTCTCCCATTCAAGTTCTAGCTGCGCTCACTGGACTTGACTTCGGTGATCAGGATTTGACTGTGATTGCAAACATGTAGGCAACCCTAGCGCAGTGCAGTCTTTCGTGGCCGCTATCATGGGACTTATCTACTGCGTCTGTGACGCATCCATACTTTGAGAGACACCATGGAAGGGAAAGTCATAGACGTACTGGTGGAACGTAGCGATGGGCCCCCACGGGGGATGATGCGGTGTAACTTCTGCCCAGGGCTCTGAATGTCAACGTGAAGACATTGCAAGGGTGTGGCTAACGGTGGAGGCGATAATTGCATTGGTGGACATTGTCCCACACGGGGTAGGCTTTCAATGCTTACTTCCGGAAGGTAGACCTGTGGGGGAGAGCTAGCTAAGAGTTGGCTATGAGCTCCACCAATAGTTCAGAAACTGGTACCGCGGGATCGACGTATCAGCCCATGGGAGAGTAGTCCCTCCTCTCGTTTGTCAACCATTTGGATGGGACTCGCGGGGGTAGTGGTAGGCCTATATAGCAGGTCAGAGGCACTGGCAGGTGAACTGTGTTTCAGCTCGGGTCCCAGCCTGCAGAGCTGGGAGAGATTCAGAAAGATCTTGCCCTCACCAAGGGAGACTATCGGAGCTCACGCTCCAGTCCGGTCTACTGATAACTCGCGGGTAGCCAGCTACTCGAGGGCGCCCTGATGAGGAAAACGCTTACATTATGACCTATCTTCGTCTCCTACTTTAATTCCATCAAGCTCTCATAGAATGCCGACTAACAGGAATAGAGTTATGCTTGTGTGTAAATAAAATGAAAATATTGTTTGGATCCAATACAACTGTACCGATACGTTATGTCATTCACCTAGACCTAAGCGATCACATCGTCCAATGCGGCTTATACAGTTTTGTTCCAAAATAAGCAACAAACTCGGTACCGACCACTTGCTTATTATGGATCAGGTATGCTAGTCGGCTTGACTTTGTTCTCGAGCGAGTTAAGGGGGAACGCGTAGAAAAAAACAGGGGGGTTCGGTGTAGCGACAAACTATTGTGATCGGTCGAACAGTGGTGTTATTCTTCGGAGAAAGATAGAACACAACATGCTTTCTCATGTTAGCACTACATATTTGCAATAGTATTCATTCGTTCACACCAGAATCACTAATGCCTGAGTGAGAAAACATTTGACATGTCCTATCTTCTTTCTACTAAACTGTTCATTCGATCGCGAAGATTTATGGTTTCTCAGCTTTCATGGTCCTCTCGCTCATTTTCGGATTTCTCAGTCTGCGGGCGACATCAAACGAAAAAGTGAGGATAAAGATTTGCTTATTTCGAGCCAGAAATCTGTTGCTTATCACGGATCAATACTGTAAATATAAAAGAAGGGGTGCTCTGATTGCGAAACCCCCTACGCGAATTCGCCACAAAATTTAAATGCCTACAAAAAGAAAATTTTGAAGATTGCTTACGTTAAATGTTAAAAAGTGGAGTCAAAATTTAAACTGAACTCACCCATTTACTTGTAAGCTACAACTGGCCCCTGGCGAGTAGTAACCTGCGGGGCGGAACAGCTGATGGGACGGCGAGGTCGGCGAACTTACTACACTTCACATGTTTTCTCACTACACTGTCACTGTCACTTTTAACAGGGTCCTTTAAATTCCTGAATGGGGAAAATGGAAGGATGGAAAAGAAGTGGTCTCTTATTGTTGAAACCACTTATCCCAAGGGGGAAAAGTTTTAATGGGAAGTCCCTAAGATACCGGCTGTTATGTAATTGAAATCAGTTAAACAGTGATACGCTACCTGATGACTAAAATCAAAACTAGAAAGAGTAGATTACTGACTATCATGACTGTCATTCTCAATAAACTACTGGCCAAAAATATAGGACCATCTTATTTGAAATAACATTAAAATTTGACATAAATCACACCAGACAAGTTCCATAGATATAATCTTCTATTTGCAACTTCAAACATTTGTTATAACGTGATTTACCGATCAATTTAATAAATAATATACTAAATAAAACCCATTACCAAATAAAAACATAAAATTATTTTTTGATATTGTTCATTAGGTACTTCAAAAAATTTACCTTGTATCTTTATTTCTAGGTGATCACATATTTATGGCCTGCAGTGCAAATACAGATGTATTTCAAAATTTCAATGTTAATTGAATGTTAATCATATTCACATTCAATAATTGAATGTTCAATGTTAATTTCAAATATCACTTTATCAATCATCTGTGTTAAAAACCATATTGTGATAAAAGTGACAACTTAAAAAACGCGATTTTCAAGTCTATTATTGCTAAATTTCAATAAAATTGCTGTGTTGCATTAAGAAGCTCTCTTTGTTAGAGAGATAATACTTTATATGTAATTGTGTTGTATATAATTATTTCAAATAATTGTTTTGTGAAATAGCTATCAAATAAATATAGGGTATAATTAAATTTTGTAAATTAATCATTTTAAATACAGAAACTACTTCCTCTAACAGTTCAATATTATTATAATTTATAATAATACTGATGGTATTATATTATAAGATTAAAATACTTATTTTATAATTCTAAGGCTGCAAACATAAAATAAATTCTTATGAAATATTCTTGAATTATTTCAATGTATAATTGTAACCATATCTATCGCTCTTAATTTCAGTCCAAAGCGAATGGAACTAACAAAACTTGAAAGCTAACTAATAGTAGCTTACATTGCAGTCCTAGTCGTTGTTTAGTTAGCACATTAAAAGAGAAATAAAATACTTTGAGTTATCCTTAAATTTCTATAATAAGAAATAATACAAAGATACAACTCTGTCTGTATTTATAAATATTTTTTAAAAGTCAATAATTCAAAATGTAAATAATTTTTAAATAATTATTAGAAGGATGAAATTACATAAATGTCATAAAAATTTTTTATAAGAATATAATGGGATATAAATTTGAATGTTTCTCCTTACGTGTGATGTCTCGTAATTTAAGTTTGCAGCTTTTGCTTCTAGCTGCATCATCTTCTGTTCAGCTTGAGGCTCCACTTTGGTTCGTAAGTAATCTGGTACTAAATCATGAGCAAATGTAGAAATTCTACCTTCAGTTAAACGAAGCAGATCTTCATCTTTTTCTGGACTTAATCGTAATGGTAACACCGTCAAGTTTCTTAAATTTGGTGCTTTGTCATGTCCAAGAATTTTTGAAAGACTAGTTAACTACAAAAAGTTTTATTTTAAACGATACTGCTTATTGTAAATAAAGTTTATGTAAAGAAACTTATTTAAAATGTTTAGTACAAGTATAAAATAAGTATTATTGCTTGTTCTTTTATTTATTTATATCAAAAATAACAAATTATTACTTTGTACACATCAGAGGTTACTTACATGTCCTGAAATAAGTGCAAAATTATCAAGGAAGTTAGGCCAATTTAAAGTTTCATATTCATGTTCCAATTTATATATCATTGCAGCAATAGCTGTTTTTAAGTCATTTACTTTCATAATAATAGCTTCCAAAGCAGAGTCCAATTGCTTTTCTTCTCTTTGCATTTTAAACTGTAACAAAACATTAGTATGATCTAATATTGTGTATGATTGTAAGTTATGTCATTATTAATATTATATAAATATTATGTTATAAATTATATACATGTATGATATTTAACTCTTAAGTGTCATGACAGAATCAAAATTAACCCTACCAAATTTTGTCTTCAAAAGTAGGTTAAGTATATTTCTTCTTGACCAAAGGAACTGTTTAATTACTTTTTATGTAACAAACACTTCAACAAATACGTAAGAATACAAATTATAAACAACACTGCTTATATATGTATGCATAAAAGTTATTTTTAAGCTGTTATAGTTAAGAGTTAAAATAATCAATTCATAACAAACATATCTCTTAAATAAAATGAGATACTTACTATGTTATATGAACTATATTAGTGAAGACTATATAGTTATTAACTGTTATTTTTAATTGTTAACTAAATATAAATAACCTTCCTTTTGGTATTAATATTATATTTCATTGTATTTATGTACAAAAACGCAATTATTTTAAAAATATGTTTTAACAGCTATTAGGTTAACATCAGTACTATAGCCATTACCACCCATTACTAGCTGTGTTGGGCATTATGGCAACACTGCTTATGTGAGGATCAGAATTAGGAATCAGAATTCAGAATTCGATTTTAAAAAGTGCACTTTTTTAAATAGAAAATTATACTAATTATTTGTTATTAATTATTTATAAGTGATACGTAAATATCATAACTACAGTAAATAGAAGTAATATAGAAATATACTAATATTTAGGAATATGGTATATTTACAAGTATGTAAAAATAATTTTTTAAATGTATTATTTTAATATTCCAACAGTTTAAAATTACAATCCTTTCTCCATAATGGTTTACTAAATCTAAAAAATTACTAAATAAATCTGAATAAATATATTTTTAAACTAACTTTTCGTGTCATTAAATTATTGTTTTCTTTCGCTTTATAGAATTTTTACGCTGTGGTAGCGCACGTTTTGTAGTATAAGAATTGGAAAATAATGGAAGGTGCTTCGTTTGTTATAAACCTTAGACTTAACAAAACAGTCTCTAGTACACCATTGAAAGATAGAATACCCTGGTACCTGTGAATATCAATTTTAGAGTATTATTATAATTTCTTTTACAATTAGGAACTCAGCAATGTCGTGTAACTATTACTAATAAATATGACAAAATTTGTAAAGAAAACTCTATACATAAAATACAATTTTCATAAATTCTATATACGTATAATAAATAATACTGACTTGAAATGTATTAAAAGGATTGTAGATTTTATTAAATAAATATGTTACAAGGATAAACACCGAAAAAGCTCTTTGTATATCGATAGGTATACTTCTCTAGAGTACCAAAATTATAATCATTAAAGCGTTTTCCTCTTAATTTTGCCCCAAAAACGGGAAAAACTTTTGAATAGTTCATAGTTCATTTCTACTCGGATAGAGGCACCACTTTTCTTTCTGTGCACCCTTCCACGTGGTTTGAAAGTGTTTTGAAACTCGAAATTCCCGGTAGATCGCGCAACAATAAGTATCAATGCTTCAATAATCTCATGTAATATTTTCATTGACATGGATTACAGCGAAAAAGTGTTTGGTCTCGTAGTATTCGATTTCTTTTCACGGAGCGTTTAATTGAGCTGTTCTGTTTAAATGTTTAGATATGTCTGTTACTTATTTTAATTGTTTTTACTTGTGTTCTAGTGTTTTATGTTAAGTTTTCAAAATAAAATGTCGAAGATGAGTTCGAAAGATAAAGATAACAAAACATTACATGACAAACTGAAACAATTCTTTCGTATCAACAAAGGTGATTTTATGAATTCAATTTTTTTTTATTATATTTTATCGTTCTGCATATAAAATACAATAACTGATATTACATTATAATACATGATTACAATATATATATGTATACATGTTATTTATAAGTTTATGCATCCATTTATATTCCATACATAATAAATATATAGTAAACAATTTCTTTAGGAAATTATAAGAGCCGTGAAGATTTTGTATTGACACCAGATCTTGAAAAAGAAATTAGTCCTGAAAGCCCTGTACATTGTCGTACAAAAGCTATTAAAGACCTTTGTGAGACTGTTCTTAATCAACAATGGGAAGATGTAAGTAGACTGTGTTTAATAATAAATATGCTAATCACAATGTGTTAGAGTTTACATTCTTATCTTTTAATAGAAAGCAGCTGAACGATTATGGTACTTGGTACAAGATCTTTTGGGGAAAGAAGTACCACGTGAACATAGACACGTGACATTAAATTTTTTGCGATGTCTTGTTCAAGGACAATATTCTAAGTTGTCTTCTTCCATGAGAATAAAATTTTTCATGGTTGTCAAAGAACATAATATTCCTGAAGATATTGGACCCAGGTATTATAACCATTAAAATACATTATGTAATAATTATTACTGGACTGAATTATCAATTAATAGTAACTTGTTATTTTAGATTAGAACTTTTACAAAGTTTAACAGACAATGGGAAAGATATATTACATTTAGAAGAAAGAATAGGACCTTTTTTATTAGATTGGATGTCTGTTGTAACTGCAGGAGATGGAAAAAGAAGTGCTGAATTTTTGTCACTTCTAGTTAATGTCATCAAATTTAACTCAGCTTATATTGATGAGGACATTATATCAGGCTTTGTTCAGTAAATATTTTGTTGTTTATTATAGTTATGATATAATATTTATAACAAGAAAAATATTTAACTTGTATTTTCAGGTATATTTGCCATTTATGTTACTACAGTAATAGTAATGAAGTTGTTTCTGGATGTTTAGAAGCTCTAGATGCAATTGTTTGTTACAGCAACTTACAATCTGATTCATTACAAACATTTATTATAGCATTATGTGGGAGTGTTAATGTTGAAACATATTGCCAAATAAGTTGGAAAGTATGTTAAAAAATGTTATAAATCAAGTATTAATTATACTTTAATTATCTAATTTAATTTAAATTTTGATTTTTAAAAAATTACTTGGATTAATTCCATTTGTTATAAATCTATATTTCATAAATATATATTATTAATTCTTTTATATTTCTGATGTAACAGGTTATTAGAAATAATTTAATTCAGAATATAAATAACGTTTTGCAGATAATGCGTAATTTATTAGGTACACATATGGGTCATTCTGCACTGTATACAATGTGTCGTATGTTACAAGATACAAATTTTCAACGAGATGTACGTTTACTACGAGGTGCAGTATTTTATGTGAATATGGGTCTATGGGGAACGCATAGAATTCCAAAGTTAGAATGTACACCAACATCTGTATTACCTTCATTTTATCAAGTAAGTAGTAAATTTTATTATAGTATAATTCGTTACAGTATAATATTTAGTTTTATATAACTAAGAACTGTTATACAAATGATATATTTTATTTTATAAGGCTTTAAAATGTAATCATCCAATTGTTATGTATGAAGTGACATTATCAATTCAGAGATTGGTGAATAAGTATGGTTCTGAATTATGGGATCCTACATGGAATATTATCCTTGATATTATTGAAGAAGTTATTTCTCATACAGGTAGGTTCTCAAACTTAAAGCTCGCTTCTTGAAATGCCTAGAAATATATTAACGATACAGTATATTTGTCTTTCAGAAACTAGTAATCAACCTGCAACCAGACAGGTTTCAGTAAGTTTGCACGAAACAATAAACAGCATTGAAAATTTACTGGATAGTAACCATTATAATGGCTCTGTTCAACGGTTTTACGAACTTGTTGAACGTTGTAGCGACGCACGACCTGTAATTATTTTATTTATAATATCATATTAATCTAATAATATAAACATAAAATTACTTTCTTTTTTTCATTAATGTAAAATTAAATAATTATTATATTCTTATTTTTTAGGAAGGATCCGTTTTGAAATTAATTGAATATCGAGCGTATTCCATAGGGCCTACTCATTATCAATGGCAATCTAAATTAGCCAATTTAATGGAACGTTATTATAAAATCGAAACACGTACAAACATTAGAATGAAGATTCTTGATGTTTTAACAAATATCATTGAAGTTAACAGGTATTGAACGATAATTTTATTCTTTGATTCATCAAATTTTGATCTTATATTTTTATACAGATTCAGGTATGAAGATGAATTAATTGAAAAAATAATTGTGCCATATTTTCAACACATTGATATGGATCCAGATATCACAATTCGTAACAGTGTTGCACATCTAATTATTGATCTCTGTCTTGAATGTGACACGAAACGATGTTTGGAACTTTTAGATATACTTGAAAAGGTATTAGATATTTTAAACTGCACATAATAACGTTAATATAATATTTTAATACGAGCAAATATTTTTTTAAGCTGATTAACAAGCCTTTTACTTCTGACACTCCAATTTTAAAAGATGTGGATATTAAAGATGTGAAGACTGCAGTAGTTAGTGTAATAAAAATATTAACAACAAAAATTTATCGTTTGCCGTCGAGTCATGCGATACGTGCTTATAAAATTCTAGTTAATCATCTAGAACAGCATTATAAAGAACCATCTATTTTCCATGATGCTTCTTCAATTCGATACTTGGTAAAGTATAAATAGCGTACAGTATTTAATCTTTAAGATTTAGTAGTATTAATTTTATTATCCTATTAAAAAATTTGTGTATATTTTAGATTTTTGAATGTTTTTTAAAAATCAGGGCAAATACCCTTTATCATCTTGGATTTTTGGATACTGAAAATACATCAGCAATAAAATTCAGTCCATATTTAGTTCTGGAGCATACTACTGAACGAATTAGCGGTGGTGGTGGCGGTGGTGGTGGAAATAGTCCACCACCGGCTAGTCCAGTTCCGTTACAGCACTTATCTTGTCAGATTACTCATATATCGCTAGTGCATGCATGTAAAGCTGTTATTTCTTGTATTAAATTAGAAAAAGGTTCATATCCAATTCATTTTAAATATTATTACTTCGGTATGACAGAGTACAGTTACAGAATATACATAATTTTTGCTAGTCAAATGTAATGAAAAATTCGACAGCACACAAAAATATTTTTAATATTTCATTAAGTTTTTCAGTTTCATAATAATTATAATTATTCTTTGACCCAAAATTGACCTTGATAACGTACATACTATGTATAACTATTGTCGCCCTTTAGAACCAGCAAACGCTTGATAGTGAATAAGTATAGCTACCTCTCATACCGAAAAAAATAATTATTCATATAAAAAGTAATTCAAGTTAAATCTATTCATTTTTTTGTAGACTGGAAAGTTTTGCAACTTGTATTGAAGGAGTTACCTCAAGTAATGCAAAACAGAGCATTAATATTATCACGACATACGAACGACATTGATTATTTTGCAGCGGCACTCTGTTCAATGGTACGTTTATTTTGCCCTTTGTTTTTCGAAATATTTATTATGAACTTATAAAATATTTTTGTAGGTCAGTGACAAAAGTTTAAGACTTCCAGAGTCGCTTTATAATGTTCCTCCAAAATTTACGCAGTCAGAATTTCGCGTTCATGTTTTTCCGGTATTGGCATCGTTAGCTTCGTATCATGCACATTTAGAACCTAGTTTACAACAACGTTTAATCAAATGTTTGGAGGTAAACAATGAAATTCATATTTTAATCGTTTAAGGGGACATATACGTTAGTCGGCACAAAATTAATCAATCTTGGAGGATTTTTTAAAATAAGAAATAATTAATCTACACTCACGAAATTGCAGGTACATTGAAATAATGTATTCAGGTATACAAACAAATTTTTTTTATTTAAATTAACCTCAGAATGGCGGAGCTATCGCACAAAGTTGCGACAGCTGTTGCAAATCTGGTGTGCAACGTAACTGCTTGTAGCCTTTGATTTGCAACAGAAAAAAAACAATATTATTATATTTAGAACATATGTAGTTTGAATATGTCGTCGGTGAAAATGAAAAAAGGAAGAAAGAAATCGATTTTTTGAAGGTCCTAATTGTATAGGCCCCCTTAAAGTATAGGACTTTTACAAGTATTGTACCCTTTGTAATCTTACTATTTTTTAGGTTGGTTTAACAGCAAAATGTGCAAGCCAGTGTGTTACTAGTCTTACAACTTGCATTTTAGAAATGCGCGATACGATGAATAAACTATTATCGGAAGTTCTTTTAAACTTGTCAAAAATTTCAGCAACAGTACATATAGCAATACCAATTTTAGAATTTTTATCTAGTACGTATTAAGTTATTTTACGTTTATTTAAATATAGACAATATTTAACTGTTTCCTCACTGCAGCTCTTACAAGGCTTCCAAAAGTTTTCGCAAGTTTTATTGGAGACCAGTACATGTCAGTATTTGCAATTCTACTACCGTATACAAATCCTTTTAAGTACGACCATTATACAGTATCATTGGCGCATCATGTAATTGCTGTATGGTTTTTGAAGTGTCGGTTACCATTTCGAAGAGATTTTGTCAAATTTATTACTACAGTATGTATACAATTAAATTTAAAAATTAGTAAAAAAAAATATAAATTAAAAATAGAAATACATCATAAATTAAAAATAATATTTAATCAATTTTGCATTATTTGTATATTTAGGGGTTAAAGGCTAATGTAATAGTTCCTTTTGAAGAAGGACATTTAATGAAGTCAGATTTTAATTTTATGAATGAAGATTCCTCGAACAGAAAACGCAGTTCAAGTTTAACTGAACAGGTATAAAAAGAAATTAAAAGAATTGTATTACGTATATTATTGTTTCTTAATTCATTATTTTGTATCTATAGGGCAGTAGAGGTCGAAGGGAAAGGCCAATAATGGCGAATCGTATCATAGGTGATGGTAAAGTTTCAGATTTAAAACCTCCAATCGATGAAGCTTTAATGACTTTTCACGTTGAACTTACTGAAACTTGCATTGATCTTATGGCTCGGTATACATTTTCAACTTACTCGGCTCGGCCTAAGAGGTAAATTTATAATTTTTTTTTATGTTTTATTCTTTACAGAAAGTATGACCACGTCAGAATTCGCTTTTACTTAGACTTCCAGCTGCAAAGTTTCTCCTCAAAGAAGGTCAATCAATGACATGGCTACTTGGTAACAAACTTATTACTATAACAACCAGCGGTTGTAGTAATAAAGCAATGCGTGGAGGTCTTTGTGATAACTGTTGGGTTGCGTGTAAGCCTAGTTCTCAGTCACCTGAACAAACAAAAACAACTAACTTGAATTTAAGACGCGCATCCGGTACTGAGGTATTATGAATTCATGTTCTTAACGTTTTTTGTATATTATCTGTTTCTTTTTATCAATACATTTTTTAATACAAAATTGTACACATATGTATGTAGATAACAAAAGAAGATAAATTATCTAGACAATCTTCTGGAGGTCATAGTGGTTCTACTATAAATACAGTTACAAATTCTCCAACAGAAGAGTCCAGGAAAATAATAGACGATCCAAATGTAGTAAAGAAAGATTATTCTGCGGAAAAGGTGGATAAAGATCAAGTTGAATCATCAAAATTGGAACAAATACTTAACAGCGAAAAACAAGAAGAACATATACTTTGTGCTTGTTGGTGTCAAGGTTGGGCGGAAGTATATGTACGCAGACCTACAGGTGACATGTCTTGGATAATGAGAATTCAGAATTCTATGCAGTTTGAAACGTATGCAGATTTCCCTGTACATGACATTGTTGCTTTGTATAAACCATGCCAAGATTTGGTGCAAAAGCAGAAAGAATCTCCATCAGAATATTCTGAAGACGAGGTAAAAATAGATTTAAAGATCTGTCGTTAAAAAAAAGTATTAAAGAATTCATTGTAGAATTTTGTAGGAAACTACAGATAAAAGTCATCAAGATCAAATGCGAACTGATTGTAATACTATTGTGAAATCTGTAATAGCATCTTCTGTGTCTACGGATCCAATTGCGATACCCGGTTCACCAGTACGACCGAGTCCTTCAAGGCAAAGTTCGCGTGATAGTTTAGAAAGTTTAGAAGATGGCGAAGATGGTATTACATAGTATTTCATATATAATGATAAATAATCGGTAAAACTGTTACACTCAAGTATACAACTTGTTGATAGATTTACGCCGCTCTCGAAATCCGGTACGCAGATCAAACTCTAGTCCTGAAATGAGCGCCAATTGGAAAAATCCATTTTTGAATAAAGAAAAACTGAACTTCCAACAAGAACGAGATCTTCCATCGACGGATTTAGACACTAAACTTGATCCTGAATTAAAGAAACATGCAAAAAGCATGTACGCAAAAGACATGAGGTATTATTGCATAAGTAATATTTGGTACTTTAACGAGTGCATACAAAAATATTCATTGACTACATATTGTAATAAACATATACAGATATTTTTTTAATTATTACATTGTCATAGATGCAATACTTTATTGTATATACTGTAGCTAATTTGTATATAATGTATATAATGTTATAAAATTTTCAACAGAGTTAGTTGTGAAGCAATACCAGAAGAAATGTTTGGCATGAGTACAACACCTCCGTCGTCAGAAAATTCATCTGAGCACCCAACTGCTTTAAAGTCTCAACGTTCGTATCCAGGAGCAACACAAATAACTCAAATTATTAGTACCACTACTTGCAACACTGTACCACCATCACCTACCACACAGGTTTAGCATTAAATTTCTAACATAAAATTCATAACGAGATGGAAAATGTTAGAAAAACCTTTTGCGTATTTCTATAGGTTCAAGGAAACTTTTTGGGAATACAAGGACGCACAACACAAATATCTGCTGCAAAACCTCCACAGTCACCAACACAAATTTATTCCCGACTATCTAATTTTGATTCTGGTCAAAATTCAGTTTCATCGGTAGAAAGTAAACCGTTTCTTGGAAGAAATCATCTTACGGATAAGGTATTAAAGTGTATACAGAATACATTATACAAAGTGTATTATGTAAATATTTTTGAAATCAAAACAATAATTAGACAAAGTTGTATTTCAAACAAGATACTGTGTAAGTATAAAGTGAGCGTAACAGTAACTGGAATAGAGGAATATTAGGTTAGGTTTGATAGTATCGAGTGCAAGTTTTTGAAACTAGTAAGTTAAATTGATAATCTATCTTGAAACTTATTATTACTCATTTTATGTAAATTTGGAATTTTTGGATTTTAAAAACAGATGTACAGGATGTTATGTTGTATATAAATAGTATAACAGGGGTTGATTCCATTTTGATATCTTAGGGTTTTTTAATTTGTAATACTTAGTTTTTAAATCTAATATTGTTTAAAAAATGTTTACATAGTCGCAGTTTATTATAAAAAGTAAATATTAAATAGTAAAATTAAATATCCTTTTTTTGGGAGGGGGAATGCTGAATCCCATTTTTTTCAGTATCATAGATATTCGTACAGATATTTACATAGCACACTTTGTACACTTCATGTTTCATAATTATAAGTAATACTTTTTTCATCCTTACTTTGGTTCAAATCTTTATTTGTATACACATTTTTTAGAAAGATGAAAAACCTGATCCTTCTATGTTACCTCCTCTGCCATTACCTTTTCGCGACAGAGGTCATACAATTTCTGTAATGAGTCCTGTAAAAAAATCACGCGGAGAATGGGATAACATTCGCAGAGGAAATTCACCACGGGTAAAAGATATTCCAAAGACTGGTATTAATCCTAGGTAATATAATGATTTTACAAGTAAATGCAAATTGTTTTCATTACGAAGTTTATATTTAGATTGTATGTTACAGTTTTGTGTTTCTGCAATTATATCATGCGGCACACTTTGGCTCTCCTTCGGAGAAACCTCTACTGGTTCCACAAACAACAGCTGTGCAAAGAGCAGTAACGAATTTAGATAGAATACAACCCTATGAAACTCATAAAATTGGAGTTCTTTATGTTGGCCCAGGACAAGCTTCTAACGAGATTGAAATTTTGGCTAATCAACATGGATCTGTCCGATACACGGAATTTTTACAACGATTAGGAACGTTAGTTCGGTTGAAGGATGTTGATGAAAGTGTATTCTTAGGAGGTTTAGATCGCAATGGTGAAAATGGAAACTTTGCATATATTTGGCAAGATGACGTGACACAGGTTAGCACAAATTACTGATATTTTCAACGTACATAATTTTAGATATTAACAATAAGATTTTTCTTATTAGGTAGCGTTTCACGTGGCTACCTTGATGCCGACGAAAGCAAGCGATCCTAAATGTACATCTAAAAAACAACATATTGGAAATAACTACGTTACTGTCGTTTATAACGAATCAGGAGAATCATACAACATACAAACTGTAAAAGTGCGTGTTTTTGTAATGATTGATAATGTAATTCAATTTTTCATTATTTTCTTTTCTGTATTTTAGGGACAGTTCAATTACGCATGTGTTGTAATTCAACCTTTAGATCATGGTACTAATCAAGTCACCGTTCAAGTAAAAGAGGAATTAGCAAAACACATTCGACATAATGAACCAAAAACTATATCTGACCAAAATTTAGCAATTTTATCTAGACAACTTGCTCTTCATGCTAATGTGAGTATTATCTTTATGAAATAGTATATGTTTTTCAAAACAAAACTATAAAATTTTTACTTGGTATAAATGTTTCATTCGTATTATATTACAGTAGAATATTGATTGTTCTTTAATTTATTTTTGCTATAGCTTGCTTCAATGGTTTCATCGTCTTTGGAACAAAACAGTCACAATCCGTACGCCT
This sequence comes from Anthidium xuezhongi, assembly GCA_022405125.1. Taxonomy (NCBI): domain Eukaryota; kingdom Metazoa; phylum Arthropoda; class Insecta; order Hymenoptera; family Megachilidae; genus Anthidium; species Anthidium xuezhongi. Next base: position 10,153,667 of record CM039648.1, read on the forward strand.
CCAATTGGTTGGAGCGTTTGCGACATATAAAACGTCTTAGAAATCGTGTGTTACAAGAATCAATAAATAACAATCCGGATGGAGCAACCGATGATTTATCACCGAAAACAAACAAACGTATTTATATGGATGATTTTACCGAGTATACGACATGATTTAATTTCAATAAAAAAAATATTTTGTTGCTGTTATTAATTTATATGCATTATAATAATATATTGATGCAATAATTTAGTACCACTTAAAACAAATTCAATTATGTATTTAGTTATGATCATTTCTTCTATATTAAATTCTAAGTATAATGTTTACATAGAAATTCAATAGTAGAAATTTGTAAAGCTGTAATAAATACTTGTGTATGCATTGTCACTTAAATACTTGGTATATAATAAATTATTTAATGTACCTGTTTATTTTAAATTGCAATTGAATATAAGTTAGCAAAAATAGCTATAATTTTACAACAGTATATTTATATCAATAAAAAGATTGTGTTTATAAAATGTAAATTTATTCACGTTTCTAATGTTTCATACTAACTGATGCAAATTTATTCTGAAGTTAATAATCAAAGTTAAGTTGATAATCATGTTGCATAAAAATATTTATATGAGAAATTAAAATAAAATTATTTGAAAATAATGAAATATCTAAAACTGAAAATTGAGTTTGAATTTTAAATGTATTAAAAATATTCCATATAAAGTTTAGGTTATATTTAATACTTAATCTATAATAAGAAACATATAAACAAATCTTTTATGAATTTCAATTGAATTTATAAATTATTGGATATACGGGAATAATGTTATTGCACCTGCATTCCTATGTTACAATAATCGAATATACAAATAATGACACTAGTACTTGATACGTACACTATCTTGTTTCGAATTTCGTTCTCAATTTAAATATCGATACATCTTACTAGATACAGTAACGCTTTAGCTACTTTCACGTTATAATATTACAACATTTTAAAGCCAAGTTTACGCAATTTCATCTTTATTTTTTTTCCCCGCTACTGCATTTCTTCCAATTATTTCACTACTACTGTATTAAAAAATGTAAATAAGATACAAAAGTCCATAGAAACTCAAAACCACACAATGTTTAGTATCAGAAGTTTTTGCGGAAACATTGAGAATTTTGGCGGGAATGTGACGTTATGATTCGATTTCTTATTTTGTGTGCAAGATCGGTGATACAAGGTAGCATGCAAAAGAGCGACACCAGCGCTCCAAATACCGCGGGGAGGAATTAAAATTGGCTTTTGGGGGATCTGCTTCTGATAAAACTTAGATTTGTGGTTATTAAGATTCAAGAGGAGCGTACTATTCTTGTTTACTAACGACAATACAAGTAAATTGTCTTGTTTCAGTATTATTAATTTTCACAATAGCCTTACACATGACGTCAGCGATAGAATCTATGGTAGTAGATGAAAAGCAGCTACCAGAAAAACCAATAGACAGAGAAAAAGTAGGTAGTAATACAAACATTCGAGAAATATCGACGAATAATTTGTAACAATTTTCAAAACATCTAAATATATATTTATTATTGTTGCATTGAATTGATCAAAAAGTGAAATAGAATCTTTTATAAAAAACATTAATAACTTATTCAAACAATATATAGACCATTTTGATATAGTCATTTGACATTTCATAAGCAGTATTATTCCATTCTCTCAGAAATTTTGATTTTTTTATATAAAAAGAATTAAGAAACAGATTTTACAGTCTCCCAGAGAATTAAAGTTCTTACGATGTTAAATATGAGTGAATATGTGAGAACATTCCATGTTTTTGCTTCTACAGAAATATGGAAAACGTAATTACTCAAAAGTATACTGTTGTATTCAAAACAGGAACAGTTTAAGAAAATTTAATCAAATGTTTTAGTCTTTTTTTTTAACTAAAACAATCAAAAACAGTTCTACTATAAAATCTAATATTACTTTTTGGCTAACTAAATATAATACATATCTCTTAAATTCATGCTGAATTAATACTTTATTAATATTTAATTTTCAGACATGCCCACTTTTACTTAGAGTGTTTTGTAATACAGGGCGACATCATAACATAATGGAATATAGTAGAGGAAATGTTCCTTCAAATGAATTACAAATATACACATGGTAAAATATTTTAATAATACTTACGAGTCTTGCATTACTATTTTACAAACTTTTAAATTAAATATATTTTCAAGTATTAGCTAGAGTACTTCATTATTGATAGTTTCACAGCTTGGATCGTTACATTTAATATTGTTATATTTTGTACCGTTACTTTTAATACTAGTTAGCTAACTAAATAAAGTATTATTATAAAATCATCTAACTCAGTCAGCTGTAACATGTTTACTCATCTAAAATATCAATATAGGTATTATTTAAAGAGTAATTTCCTAAATGCTGTTGAAACATTAAGTATGATTTACAGGATGGATGCAACCTTAAGAGAAATTACAGGATTAGTTAAAGAAGTAAATCCAGATGCTAGGAGTAAAGGAACATATTTTGATTTTTCATTAGTAACACCAGAACTACGTAATTCCGGATATCGCATGCGTGAAATTGGTGTTACCTGTTCAGGCCAGAAAGGTGCAGATGATAACAAGACACTTGCACAAGCAAGGTATATATATTTTTATTAAATAAACGTAATTTTAAAATATGCAGAATAATTTCATTTATGTAATTACAGGTTTACAATTGGTGACTATCTAGATATATCTATTACTCCACCAAATCGACAACCGGCAATTAGACGTGGTGCACTACGTCAATACTGATTTAGATAATAAAAATTATACCCTTTATAAATCATTTCAAAACCTCATTAATTTTGTATTAATTAAACATTTCACTTGGAATATATTATATTATTAGTGTATAATTTCTTTTTTTAAACTGAGGAAATCAATTTATCCTTTGTATGTATGTCTTCTCTGTTCTGCATAAATAAGAAATTCTGTCATAAGAGGTTATTTCAATAAATTTCATACGATTTGTGCTTATAATATATATATTATAAATATTATAACTCTAATTCTTCTTTGTTTCTTAAATTGTAAACAAAGATACTAAACATTAGACAACCATGGTCACAATTACGTTTTGAAACATACATTATATTATTAATGCACTTTTGCACTTACGTTCAGTGTAATGTACTTATAATTTGTGTTAGCATTATTACACGAAGGTAAGTGCATTTATGAAATGAAAATTAAATTAAAAGGAATTAGATTTAATTAAATAAACATTAATTATTTTTATATAAATGATATATATGTATTTCACACATTACTAGTACATCTAAAACAATTTAAAAATTAACAATAAAAATAAAAAATGTCTAAAAATTTATTTTTATCTTTTACCAATTAAATCCTTCATATTAACAAAAAGATACAGTAAATCTGTTTTTCAAGAAAAATTTAATGAACTATTAACTAAACTATAACAATTTATGTTTAAAAATGTATACTACTTTACAATTGTTACAGTAACATTCTGATAACTATCACAACATTGTAGAGTAATATAGTAACATAATATAAAAAATTGTAAAATAATATACATTCTCAATAGAAATATTGTAATATTGCTATTATAATTATGATTATAATTATACTTAAATGGTAAGTTTTTACTCATTTATTCTTTAAATTTAAATGCAGAAGTAAATGTTTTAGGCAATAAAGTAATAAATATTACTTAATAACTTTATAAGAACATACAATGAACATGAAATTGGTAAGGAGATTGAAAACTGCTTACAGTATTTATACAGAGTAATCATCCCACTAGTGGACTCAAAGGCAGTACCATAACAATAGATTTAAAAATCACTGACTGGATCATTGACTCAATGACAAAGTATAATGAGAAAAAATCCCTTTTTATTCTCAGTTTTCTGCTTAACTTTAATGTGATTTTTTTTTCATTATACACATTTTCACGCATACAGTCACCGATGCAGGAGTCATCATCGAATCAATAATGACAGATAAAGGATTGAAGCTACTTTATTTTATCGTTACGACTCTGCCTTTAATTCTATTACTGAGAGGATCACTCTGTACTTATTTCAGAGAATAAACAAAGATCGTTTCCTATAATCATATTTTAACTTTCATACATATTTTTTAAACGTTGTTACAATCTTAGTACAGATTGTTACAAAATCTGTATTTACCTTGTGCCTTTTGTTTCTCTATATACATTAAATAAAGAGGCAGGCTATCGTGAATTTTTAGTAAACCTTTTTCGTTTAAAGTAAATTGCAGGCTGAGTTTTCTTCTTTTTAATTGTTTTAATATTTTCAATGGTGAAATTAGTTGTACTTCCACAGGAACTTGGTAACACATAATCTTTTTCTAGGCATGCAACTTTCTTAGTCTCTGATGGTAATATTTGTTCTTCTAATTTCGATAGTTTCCTTCTTTTTCGTAGTTTAAATATATCTCTCAAGGAGTTGTCAAGACCTTCGTCAGAAGATCGTTTGACATTTTTCTTAATTTCTGGTTTATTAATATTTACTTTTTGTTTTACATTTTTATTCATAAGTGTCTCTTCTTTTTGCATTCCTTCCACATACTTCTTTTGCTCTTTCTTTTCTATTTCTTTGTTAGCTTCAACATCAGTTGTATGTTTTGTAACTTTTAATGCTTCCTTTCGTGGTTTAGAAAATTTAATTGTTGCTTGTCTTTCATCTAAATCTGACGTTATATGTTTAGACTGTTGTGGTTTATTAGATACCTTATCAGATTCTACTTTATTTTTTCTGTCGTTTTCTAATAATAATTTAACTTTTTTCTTTGAAGATTTTTTAGCAGAAATATTTTCACTTTGTGAGAAATCATCTGTTAATAAATCTTGTTTTTTTTCAAACGGTTTTTTAATTGGAACTATCTGTTGGGAAGAAATGTCATTTGATATTAATTTTTTCTTTTCCTTAGATAATTTGTTGACTGGAACTTCTTTGTGTTGCAAAGAAACGTCTTCTAACATTTTTTTCTTTTCCTTAGACAATTTTTTGACCGGAACTTCTTTAGGCTTTGAAGAAACGTCTTCAGACACTAATGTTTTCTTTTTCTTAGACAATTTTTCCACTGGAACTTCTTCATGTTGTGAAGAAATGTTTTCAGACACTAATGTTTTCTTTTTCTTAGACAATTTTTCCACTGGAACTTCTTCATGTTGTGAAGAAATGTTTTCTGACACTAATGTTTTCTTTTTCTTGGACAATTTTTTATCTGGAACTTCTTCGTGCTGCGAAGAAACATCATCTGAAATTAATGTTTTCTTTTCCTTAAACAATTTTTTAACTGAAACTTTTTCATGTTGTGAAGAAATGTCTTCTGATACTAATTTTTTCTTTTTCTTAGACAATTTTTTTACTGGATCTTCTTTATGTTCTGAAGAAACATCTTCTGACACTAATTTTTTCTTTTCTTTAACCAATTTTTTAACTATTTCATTATTTGGCGAAGTAATGTCTGTTGATGATAATTTTTGTTTTTTGTTAGATTTCTCATTATTTATAATTTCTTCATTTGGCAAAGCACGTGAAATTTTCTTGCTTTTCTTTTCTGATATTTGGTTTTCTGAATAAATATCTTGAACATTTTCAATTTCTTCCTTTTGTTTCTTCTTTAATTTTTTAGGTATCGATTTCTTTGTAACTTCTGACTCAATTAATTTTTTATATAATGCATCTTCTTCTATATGCTTGTTAATATCAGAATGCGTTATTTTCTGTTTCTTCTTCTTCATTTTATTTTCTTCGTTTAAAGACGTTTCTTTGAATTGTTCATTTTTATCAGTATTTCCGATAGAAACAGTGTATTGATTCTTATTCTTAATTTGTGAGTCAGCATCTTCATCAAAGTTGACTGCAATTAATGTATCGCCCTCATTTGTTTTTTCTATTCGTTTTCGTTTTCTCTGTTTTTTTCGACGATCAATGTCTAAGATATTATTAGCTACTTTGAGTAATTTTCCTTTTAACGATGTATTTAATTCATCTACTATTTGTACATTTGACGTATTAATAACTTCATTTATGTTGTCATTTGTATGACTTTTAGGAGTACTACATTTCATCGAGTTACTGTGTCCTTTTTGCGCTTTTTCATGAGACATTAATTGAGAGTCATTTAATGATTGCTCTGCGTCTTCAACTATAAATTTATTTGAAACCAAAAAATTGTGCTCTTCTTTACTTTTTTCAAGTTGAAATGTACTTATTTTTATAAGCTTTGTCTTCTTACCATCATCCATTATACGGTTTCTTTTATCAGAGGTATTTATTAATTCATCTATAATTTCTTCATTATTTTGTTGTTCATTCTCATTATGTGTTTCTGTAATTATATTCCCATTTATTTTTTTTTCAATTGTGTTTGTTTCTTGCATTTGTGTTGTTTCATCTTCTTTCCTTATTTCTTTTTGCTGGTTTTCTTCAATTTCAAGTTTATCTGTCTCGCAAACTGACTTGTTAAGCGATTTTTGTTTTTCTGAAACATCTTCAGAGAAGTTACTGTTATTTAACAATGAAATCTCATCTATCTCTGTTTCTTTATGAAATTCATATGAATTTTTGTCTTCCACCGACTGTCGAGTTGAAACGTTATGTTCAAGAAGACAATGCTCACTCTGTTTTTCTGTTATCGATTTATTCTGACTTATATTTTTGAAATCTTTATTCGATGTGTCATCTTTACAATCTTCTGTATCTTCCAACATATTCTCATTGTCTACATTATTTTTGTTCACAGTTAGATTTTTATTAATTTCTATTGTACTGTTGTATCCTAATGATTCTTCCATATGTTCATTAATTTGTTCATTTATACTATCCCTTTGCATTTTTAACAAACTGGTGTTATTTGAATCATAGTCAGAAGCCTTATTTTCTTCTGCTTCCATATTTTTAGCAGGTACACACGCTTCTTTTTCAACTAAAACGAGATCGCATTCTGCTTCCATTTCATTATCCAATTTTTCAGTAGATACAGAATGTATCGAATTTTTATCAACATTAGTATTTGTTTCTTTCAATTCATCAGTTAAAACATCTTGACATGAATTTACTGCATTTTTGTTAGAATCATTGTCATCAGAATTTATACCATCTTGACTCTTATTACATATTTCTTGAATAGACTCAGATTTTTGTTTACCCGATTCTAATTTTTCTATAGGTTCATTGTTCGATGCTAGAGAATTATTTAATGAATTTACGGCACTTTTGTTGGTATCACTGTTATCATAATCCATATCATCTTGAGTCTTGTTACACGCTTCTTGAATAGATTCAGATTTCTGTTTACTAGAATCTAATTTTTCCATAGATTCATTGTCCAGCGTTAGAGAGTTATTTAATGAATTTACAGCACTTTTGTTGGTATCGCTGTCATCATAATCCATAACATCTTGACTCTTGTTACACGTTTCTTGAATAGATTCAGATTTCTGTTTACTAGAATCTAATTTTTCCATAGGTTCATTGTCCGGCGTTAGAGAGTTATTTAATGAATTTACAGCTCTTTTGTTGGTATCGCTGTCATCATAATCCATACCGTCTTGACTCTTGTTACACATTTCTTGAATAGATTCAGATTTCTGTTCACCAGAATCTAATTTTTCCATAGGTTCATTGTCCGGCGTTAGAGAGTTATTTAATGAATTTACTGCACTTTTGTTGGTATCGCTGTCATCATAATCCATACCATCTTGACTCTTGTTACATATTTCTTGAATAGATTCAGATTTTTGTTTACTCGATTCTAATTTTTCCATAAGTTCATTATTTGATGTTAACGAGTTAGTTACAGATGGTTCTTTTTCTAATATTTCTTCCGTTAACTTAATTTGTTCCTTTGTAATGGTGGAAGATAGACCAGTTTTAATCAAGTCAGTTACACTGTCTTTATCTGTGTTAATAGATACAGAACTTGTTGGGCTCATACATGTATCTGAAAAGTTTAATAAATTATTTGTAATATTTTCTTTGTTTATATTTTTACATTCAAGCGTGCTTTTATTTTTTGAAATAGTGGAAAATTCAGTATCTGTAGTTAATGTATTATCTGGTGAAGTTAATGGCACAGCATCTATTAGAGTGACAGATGAATGGCAATTTATTGTATCATCATTTTGTACATTTTCTGATGCACATGATTCAGTAACTGCTTTTATCGTATCATCCTTATCATTCATAACTTTTTCTACATTTGAAACTACAACATCCTTTGAAATTTTATTACACTCGTCATTTAATGCTTCACCAGTTTCCATATTTAATGTAGCATCGGTATCTATGATTTTGTCCTTTTCATCTGTTGTCTTTATATCTCCTGCATACTTTACACATTCAGTGTTACCATGTGAATTTATATCATATACAGACTCAATTGACGAATCCGTTTCTATAGCTAATTTTGGCATATTATCAGAAGTATCTGTGTCTTCTGTATTTACTGATACATTCATATTTTCAACCACTGAATTATTACCCACATTATCACCGTTATCTTCTTTCACAGAAACAATATTTTCAGAAGTATTTGTGTCTTCTGTATTTACTGATACATTCATATTTCCAATCACTGAATTATTACTCACATTGTCACTGTTATTTTCTTTCACAGAAACAGTAGCATCATCCATTGATTCTGATGATCTAGAATGACGACTTCGTGATGATAAATTGCAAGAAAATTTAGATTCTTCTTCTATCAATTTATTTTGGTTGCTCACAGATAAAGGCTTTAGGCTTTGAAACAGTGTACTAGAACCTGAATTTTTTACATGTGATTCATCACTAATAACGTTTGTTGTTAGATTTTCTTTGTTACTAAAATCATCATGTTTTTCCATTGAATTACTTAATAAATTTTCAATTTTTAATCCTAATTTTTTGGATGTATTATGATCGGACTTTTCTGAAAATGATTGAGATAAATTATGTACTAACGATTCCCTTTGTGATTCAACAGTTATACATAAGCTTTCACTTTCTTTTGACTCGTTTTTATTATTTGGCACATTTTCATTATCAGTAGATGAATCCTTTTCAACATCTTCGATTTTTGAAGGTAGGTTTTCTGTAAAATAATTGCATAATTTTTTAATCCTCTAGTATGCTATAAAATTCAATAATGAAACTATTCAATTATAAAATCCTTAAAACTATTTTTGTAGTATTAAATAATATATAAAGACTGTAATTAATGAACAATTTAAATATAATAATAAATCAAATTTACCACTAATATTATTTTCTGTACTTTCTTCACTTATATTGTAACAATCTGTTTTGAGATTATCTTTAACATTTGACACTGAATCACCTTTTTCTTCCAATATGGACAAATTATTTAAATCTGAAATTGAATAAATATGTAAAATACAAATTAATTCTTTCTTAAATTTACATTAAAATGAAAATAAACAAAGTAATGTATACCTAATTCTGTGGTTTCATTAACATTGGACAATGTATGAACTTTTCTTGACTTAATAGGTGTACGTGTTAATTTATGTTCGTTCCTCTGTTTATTTTCTGTAGTAATCTCAGGATCCATGGACATAGATCTTGTATGACGTGTAGTTCTTACTGGTGATGATTTGGATTCTGAACCTGCTCTTGTAAATTGTTTCCTGTAGAAGCAGAAAATAATATAAAATGATTTTAATGACATGGTTCATTGTAAGAATAATTAATTATTATATATACCTCCTTTGAGTATCAGTTTTATATGCTGCATCATTAATGATACTACTTCTTCTTCTTCTTGTTGTTGGAGTAGTAGCCTCACCAACTTCTGTGAATTCATTAACATTTGAAGATGCAGAATTTATTCTAGAACGCAAGTATTGTTTTTAAATTATAAGAATATTATCCATAGTACCTATTTGTCTTCTTGTAACTTTTGTCTGCGCAATACTGGTGTTATCCTTTAAAGGTGATCCAAACGGGGATTCATTTTGCATGACCAATTTAATTCGAGAACTACGACGAAGTGGTAAGTCGGCTGATGCTGTATCACTAAAATCAGTCTTGCGACCTAATATTTTAAAATAAAAAAAAACATTTAAATTGTATACGTTGAGGGCGATAAAAAAAAATTATTGCATTTCATCAAATTAAAAAAAAGTTGAATAGAAATTTGATCGTTACAGTCAATAATGTGAGGAACCGCATGGGTTTAAAACCAATAACGAATACAAACCAGACTTTATATCTGTCTCGTCTCCTGAAACTTGGGCAGAACGTGACATTTTTCTTATCAATTAAATTGAATGTTAGACTATAAGTTATATGAATAAAAAACAACGCTTAATATAAAATTCAAGTATGAACACACGTTGCAACCTGAATTTAAACTATAAACCTTTACTGTCTGAATACGTATAAAGCGCAGAATAGTCAACGGCAAAAAAGCATCCAGAGACCTCAAGTGACAAAATATTAAAGTATTTCAATTTTTACGATAAAATTCGTAATTTTATTTGAAAATACAATTTAAATAATTATGTACCGAAAAAGATATATCTTTAAAGCAGTTGATGTTTTTTCGTTAAAAGCAATAAATAAATATAATATACAAGGTGGCAACTTTATATTAATTCTTTTTTAACTTTGTAAAACACATTTACCTAAAAGTTAAAAACAGATTCTAAAATTTGCAAATAACGATAATAATTTTTCTAAAAAGCTAATCGTGAATCGCTCTTATTCTAATCTACTCGATCCTAATCTACTTTTGTTAACTGTGATCCCGTAACATATATTTGTAAGGTAGCCAACAATTATAGCTTTCAACTTGATTCTTTTGGTATGTTAAGTTTTTTAAGTCGACAGTTCTTTGCGTTACTGAAAGGTATTGTTTTCTCATTTTCATTTTATTTGTGATTAGACATATTGTATTGTGTCAAATGGTATTTTACTCGTTTATGAAATAAAATAAATAAATAAAAGATCCTTTTTTGAAATTGAGTTTTATTTTGGAGAATCTGGGAGGATTAGTTTACTAAATTATATATTTTCATAATTCTGAAAAAAGATACAATCGGTAGGAATCGTTAGGAATAAGGATCTTTACAATATACATAAATCGTTGTTTCCGTTTTGAAATGCTTTATCAGAGTACAAATAAAAAAACATATTATTCTATTTAAAAAATAGGATTGACCTTCGTGACTTCTCTACACTTCAATCTATAAAAGAATTAATAACATGAGGTTATAGGTTATCGAAACTAAACTTTCATGCGATGCATTCTTTTTATTATTATTGCGGCCTTGCAACTGCGCTTTGAACGAAGCGCGTGATGTCTGGCGTGAAAATTAATAAATACTGTTGTAAACATGAAATAAATTAAATTAACTGCAATATACAGACACACACATAAGTTGGCAATTTTTAAATATTTTATTAAAAAAGAAATTACGTGTTCAAGGGTTAAGCATATTTTTAAATATTTCAGAATAATTACCGTGTCAATAAAAAAAGTTACTAATTAAATACTTAATCCTTTCAAGGCAAATGTTTGTATTTTGCTATTTTCATTACTGTAATTATGTCTAAGAAATAGATTAAATTGAAAAAAGGACGTAAAAGAGATTCTATTGCAATACCACAAGATATTTCAAAGTAAATTTTTTTTCAGTTCCAACAATTCAGATACCGAATACAACCTCAATCAACACAAAATATTTAACACTAGAACTACCGCGCAAGTCAAAACGATTTGCTATGGGTTTCTTATTTTAAATTACAAAATTTCTTAAACATACTTTTGTCCAAATGTACGCTGGTTTTTGTATAGATAAAAAATTATTGTATATGCTAGTGTATGTTTTATCCTTTATTTATTTTGTTATTTACTTTATTTTAAATTTTAAAGAAAACGTAGATCGGACGTTGGTAGTTCTAGTGTTAACAGTCCTCCAACACGCCTTAATTATCAATTGGGATTTATCCCTTTAGATAATACTCTAATAAGTCAACGAATATGGTATTCATGGAATATTAAGATTTTTAAAAATCAATAAACATTCGTATAACACGAAAACGAATATAAACTTAGTTCTATTAAATAAAAATCAACTAAATTTTCTATAATATTATATGAATTTATATAATAAATATATCAAACAAACCACAAAAACTGGACAATCAAAATATTGTAAGTCTTATGTACAAAATTGTTTCATAAATGTACCAAACATTGATGATAATTCTTTGGCAATTTATAAAATTGAATATGTAATTTCAATCTTCGTCTAAATTTGTGATAGGTAATCCAGCACACTCGCTGTGTTTTATTCCAAATGAGTACTCGGGTGGTCGTTTTCCGGTGTTGTACAGTGGATAATATGGCATTGGACCTACATCTGTATCTAGTCTTTGATATCTCCATTTTAAACTGTATGCTGGTGAACTACGTTTTGTAAGATCGGTCCGCATGTTCGCGTAAGCTGCCGGTCCAGGACCAATAGTTTCTTCACTTTTTTTATGAGGACCAGCTCTATAATATTAAAATATTACTTATTTTTTTCATTAATTTTGCTTTCTTTTTTATCTTTTGAAGATAAATGCTAACGCAAAGTGTTCGTCTGTAGGTGAGCTTAATTTCAAAGGTGGTAGCAAAAGTGGTTATTGAATTAAATTAATCTAACCAACTGTTTCTTTCACCAAATTGTTCGTTCAAGCATCGTTTTCGAATTATTAATCAAAAATATCGACCAATGAGAGTGCACATAGTGCGCAGATTCAGCCACGAGATGGTTGGCTACGCATCGAACTTGATCGTAGTTCGAATAAACAAATCGAATTAATTAACAAAATCTTAAATTTAAAAATATTATTCTTGACTTTGACCTTATTTTGATTCATAGAATTAGTTTCGTCAATAAATTTATGCTTGTTCACGGCAGAAAATTTTTTAATTGTTGTCTGACATTTACTACGTTACCGACGCGGTACGGTGTCGATTTGTTTGTTGTGACCATGGTCAAGTTTGATACGTGACTGAGCCTGCGTCATATGTGCCCTCTTATTGGTCGGTATTTTTTATTAATAGTTCAAAAACGACGCTTTAGTAAACATTTCGGTAAAGAAAGAAGTTTAGAATCACCTTAGCTAATACCATCCTGTATAAAAGCAATTGCGATTTTATAAATAATTTGCTTACATTTAGAAAAATAAATTTCAGAAAAATTTACAAAAAATACCGCTTTGTCTTCTTTTAAAGGATTAAATTCATAAGAAAATATACCGAAACATTTCTCTAATTAAAATTAAATTTGATAAAATAAATACATTAACGTATTTATTATAATGCCGAAATTATTGAAAATATTTTCTGACCAGGGCCACGCCAGTCATAAGGCAAAATAAGAGATTTATATTAGAATAATTGCTAATGTAATTTGTAACGTAATAGTATCTAACGACTTTTAGGTACCATTTTTTGGAAGTATTTAATTAAACTTGTTTCACATTTATATAAAGGATAGACATTTAATGAAACAATCAAGAAAATAATCATGAATAATATAAAAGTTTACCTCTAATAAATGTTACGTAAGTTTCGAAAAATTATAAAATACTTTGATAAAAAAACAGAAATAGTTTCCTTTAAAATTTATTTGCTCGAAGAATGGGAAGAAGATTCTTTTATGATGTTTAAAGGTATGATAGGTTCAATGTTTTATGGAGAAATCTAATAAATTAAAAATTTATGTGTGTACGTACATAGAAAAAGCACCTAGAGCCTTTTTGTCAGGGATTTTAGGCCCTATACATGAAGGTAAATTGTATGCATTTGGACCAGGACCAATATCACCACTTTTTAATCCACCTCTTGATTTAATGCTGTAAGCAGGAGGTCTGATGTCGTGATTCATTGGTCGGCACAGCTCTGGAGAATGCGCTCCGGGTCCAGGTCCTAAATCTCTTACTAAACATTTCATTAAAAATAAATATGAATACATTTTTCTGTATTTTCAGTAACTTAATAATGGTGGTATTAGTGGTAGTAATAGTACAGACGAGGTATGTATAATACAAAGACTAATCATTTTATCGACATTCGTGTCACACGATCTGCAATACCGACAGCTTCTGAAACATTATTTTAGCTGAGCCGATGTAGCGGATTTTATCAGATGGAAAAGAAAGTAAGAGGGTTTGAATTCTTTTCGTGTAAAAAAAAACTAGGCTAAATTAAATTGAATTAGATTAATCTAAACTAAACCGTAAATTCTACAGTTTTACTTTGTAATTGATGCGGAATGCATCGTTGTAAAGGTCTTTTATACAATGATTCTAACGGCTTTTTCTGTGAATCAATCTTTACAAATATGTATATGTGACAATTATAATGTGACGTTTAAAAATCGTCCACGGTCAGGATTTCTTTGTCTTGCGTGGATAGTTTGTATTAACGTTTCAAGCTACTTTGTTTTCCTAGTTAGTATGGCTATGGTCTCCTTAGATTTGGGTAATAAATTTTGGATACACAATTTTCAAATTTTTTAAAATTTCAAATAGTGAAAAATATTAAACAACTTCGACTTATTCGTTCTGCCGGGATATCGAGTAATTCGGTTATTTTCCTTACTCTTGAGGTACAATTAATTTAATATCATTCTTAATTTTCTTTTATTTTTTATTTTTGATATTACTTGTACTTAATGGTTTCTGTTTTACTGACGCGCTTGTTGACAGTCTTGCTCGAACATCGCAATCGAGGACAACTTTTTTGGCTGAGTGCACGTTTTTATTGGTCGGTGTTTTTCGTTAATAATTAAAAAACGAAGTCCTATTGGACATTTTTGCAAAGGAAATTGTTATTTAGAATTGTCTTAACTACATTTCATTTCCGGCCCTTACACTAATTATGGAATACCCTGTATATGCGGAGTTCTCTGTAGTGATAAACATCCTTTTTCCATCAATACCTTCGAAACTAAGAGAGCCCGACTCTTTCGCAAAAGGAAAATGTTACTTAAAATACCGAGTTTTATAATATATTTAAAAATCATCAAAATCTAAGTGGGAGTAGTTAATCTACAAGTTGACCCTGTATTTTAATTATAACTGAATTTATTTATACTTTACCTATCTTACGTTTCTTGTATTAAAACACTTCTACCCTATAATAAATTTCAAACCTTTCATTCAGCTACTTACGAATTTAACTCCATCGCCCTCTCTACTGGTCTCCCACTAATTTAATAAATAATTAAATATGTAATAGTTGAATCACACATCTTTTAGTTAAACCAAATTGATTATGAATATAAATAAAACTAACAAAATTTGAATCACCGCCAAAACAATTAACAATCTTAGAAAGAAACATGTTTGACATTCTTAACAAATGGTTCTTTGCTTTTAACGTATTCTTATTCGATGATATTTACTTGTGTCGAAACGAACGTACTTTTAAAAGGCTCTCTGCCAGCTATCGTGTATGCAGGTGGTTTATCTAGGCCGTAATTTGTTAGTTTTGAAATATTGTATCGAGGTCCGGGTCCAATAATTTGCATTTGAAGTTCTGTACGAGGTCGCATCGTGTATGCTGGACCTCTCTTCCGAGAAAGACAATGGCCCTCATATCCGACCAGTGTCCGTAATTTATATTTAGGAGCAGGACCTACGCACATGTACATAATAATAATTTACGTAATAATATATTAAGTGACTTTAATATACTAAAGATTCTATTACGAAATAGGTTATGTTATTCAACTCAATGCGTTGATATAAAAAAATACTGATTGTTATTTAAAATTAACAGCGTTACTGTGAGATATATGTTTAATAACTTGTTTAATAATTTAAATTCGAAAAATTATTTAATTAAACAGTTCATTAAAATATGTTTCAATGAATACAACCTAAAAGATGCTGTAGTGCAAAATGGATCAATAACCTAATTTTTCCAAATAAAATTTTACCTTTTATCATACAACTCAACAACTTCTGATTGCCCTTAGTATCCATATTTTTCTATATAAAATATATACAAAGAAAAACTATAAAATTCTCAAAAATAAAATTAAAAATCATTAACCGCCTGAAAGTTTAAAACAAGGCATGTAAACTACATTCAGAGTATTTAAAGGGTTCGATTGTATCATCATCATTAAAAATAAACTTCAAGCCAAAACTGAATTGTATAGTGTTACTTATTATCGAATTTTATTTAACATTTCATGTTTATTTGGTCTTATACATTTGTATTGCATTTAATTTTTCAATACATATGGAACGATTTTATTATTTTCCAAAACAACGAAAGCAATTAACAAATTAAAAATTGTAACGTGGAAAGGAATAGGAATTCGAAATTTATGGACAAACATAGTGGTTTATTAGTTTTAAACAGTCTTACAAGGATTTTGTCAGTTATACAATATCAAAATTTTATAATCGCCTAGCTAGATAATTTTTAACATTGCGAATTATGAGGCGTCCGGCGGTTGATCCAGCCGTTTTCTCCTCTCCGAGGCAGCCAGGAGTTTTCTTCTACGATCCTAACACGGTCGGAGAGCACGCTCTCGCTCGTTGGGTAGAAGTTTCTAGATTAAGGTCAGGCTTACTTATAGACTGTTGGGTAAAATTCTCTATATTAAGCTTGTAACACTCTAATAAATGGTGTAAAGTTAAAGACGTGAACTTTCGGCTTCGCAATCACGTTTCTAGCTGCAGACGATAAAATGCGGTTTTAGGGCCTCGCTAGGTTTTTATTATAACATTGTGTACGTATATTTTTTTGGAGGAAGAGAAGGAAAGAAAACGACATTGCGTACCCCCAGCTGGACTACCACGAAATAATGGTAGTTGAATCCAGCCGGATAGTGTGGGACTCCCCGGGTACGACTATCCGCTCCCAGACATATCTTCGAAAAGTCCCCCTTCGTGATACAGATGTCCCCTGAGCCGGAACCGTGCGACAACACTGCCAAGAAAAGCGCCACCTACCACCTCATCTAGGTTGGTAGCCTGTAAAGTCAACGTCGGTCAGTCATGATTGGTCGTGATTCAAATCCAAAGAGTAGCAGACGCGTCGGCAAACAGCTAAGATCTTGTATACATATATAAATAAAAAAGAAAAATGTACATTTTAGTAAGTTATAGCATCGTGTTTGGCTTTCTTCAATTTAGTTCCTTATCAAGGGGGTAATACAAAAGCTTCAAACGATGAGTGCACAAATATGATGCACTAAAATCAACTAAAACCAAAACTGAAGCTCTTTATATTAACTGCCCGCACTGATTTGGAACACAAAAGACAAATCGAAAAATCAGGTCAAGTCAAGATGGCAGCGATGTTAAAAGCCATCTTCATTCGTTAGTAATAAGGCTTCTTTTAAGTTTTCCCCTAATTTTACAATTTTTACAATTGCCTCAGCGGGACTTTCTTCCAGATATGGTTTGGTAAAAATTTGGTGTACCATCTAACCACGCCAAAAACACTATGTAGCAGTTTCACGTTGGTAGGTCTGGAATACGATAATACTGGCGCCATCTTCTCTGGACCAAGTTAAAGCCTTTTTGACTAATTAAATATCTCAAATATTGAACTTCTTTGCTACAACATTCACTTTTTTCTTTGTTAATTTCGATTTCTACCTTGTTAAGAATATTCAAAACTTTTTCGATTTGGCAAGATTGGTCGTCGAATGTTTTATAGGCGATTACTACACCGTCGAGGTACACGAAGTCATGGGGATATGATTTCCGGCCAATTTGCTGATTCAGTAACCGGTACATGTGCCAACATGTGCGATATGCGTGTAAACTGTAATAAACCCTTTTCCGTGACCACAAATGGTTAATCCAATGGAAATGAATTAAAAATATACTAGCTATAACAGGTCGAAAGCATATCCACAATGCATAATTCGGAATGATAACAAATGGTTTATTCAAATGTATAAATGCCTTTGAAAATATCTAATTGATTTTTAAAAATTGTGTAAAAATAGAATTTTATTGAAATTATATTTTTTATTCATAAAAAAATTAGAACAGCGTATAAATCTCGTACATATATATTTGAATTTTTCTTATCTATTAAACTTTATTTAAGTTAAATATACATATTATATGCGAATTAATTTTAAATATTCATGTACTAAATTTATATTTCAGTTTTTATGAAAAATATTCAAAAGTGCATTTCAAATATAGCGCGGCTGAATCAGTCAACAAATAAACCAATCAGACAACTAAAATTTCGATTCTCGCGCATACGAATTGAATTTTATTGTTGTCAACAATTATAAAGGTTATGTTAAATATCAAATTGTATTAACAATATAAATCACAAATATATCTTTAAAATTTAGCTAGATATAATAGAAATGTAC